>VWZE01017665.1:435438-537846 GCA_013396675.1 Eubucco bourcierii
TCTCCCCTGAGCCTCCTCTTCTCCAGGCTAAACAATACCAGCTCCCTCAGCATCTTCTCAGGGCTTGTGCTTGAGGCCTCTCACCAGCCTCATTGCCCTTCTCTGGACATGCTCAAGCACCTCAATGTCCTTCTTAAATGGAGGGGCCCAGAACTGGACACAGTACTCAAGGTGTGGCCTAACCAGTGCAGAGTACAGGGGGAGAATGACCTCCCTGCTCCTGCTGGCCACACTATTCCTGATGCAGGCCAGGATGCCATTGGCCTTCTTGGCCACCTGGGCACACTGCTGGCTCATGTTCACGCAAGTGTCAATCAACACCACCAGATCCCTTTCTGTTTGGCTGCTCTCCAGCCACTCCAACCCCAGCCTGTAGCTCTGCATGGGGTTGTTGTGGCCAAAGTGCAGCACCCGGCACTTGGATTTATTGAATGCCATCCCGTTGGACTCTGCCCATCTGTCCAGGTGATTGAGGTCCCACTGCAGAGCCTTCTGCCCTCCAAACCAGCAACTTTAGCCCCCAGCTAGGTGTCAGCTGCAAATTTGGGGTGGGTGGGCAGAGATGGCAATGATTTATAGACCTCTCTGGTACTGGTCGTAGCTTGTTAGAGTCTGTTGGAGTAGCATTCTGTTTATTTTACGAAGTAGCCTTCTGTTACTGCAGCCCCTGATTTACTTAAAATGTTACTGACTCTACAGCCAGGTGATGATGTTGTGTTTATGGCCCAAGAACTGGAAAAAGTGTTTATGCAAAAAATAGCCCAAATGCCACCAGAAGAAATACTAGTGAATCTCAACCAAGGAAAGAGGAAAAGAAAGAAGCTGGAAGGTAAGACCTCCTTTATTATATGTGTAATTCTGTAGTAAACATGCAAATGCTGAAAACAGAGAATCCTCCATAGTCTATCTCAACTCATCGTTGGAGCAATTTGGATGCTCTCTGCTCTTCCCAGAAACTTGAGACAAGTAACAACATTGCTATAAGGCTTTAGCAGACTCATTGCAGCCATAGTGGTTTGGGTTGGTTTTTTTTTTTTTGGTAGTTACTAGCTAAACTTCCTATTTTCTATTAAGTGGTTAAAGAGGGTAGAAACTTTAGCAATAATATAATAGCATAGCTTCATGGGCAAAATTGTGGGGAAATTCATGAAAAGGATAATTCAGTTATGAGAAACCTATATAGTAAGTCTTAAGTGCTTCAAGTGACATTGGGCAGCCTAGTTGCAAGGGGACAGGTGATCACCTACTTGACATTGACTTCCTATGCCTTTTAAATTGCTCTTAAAACTTGTTTCACTTGTACTAAGTGCTCATCTCTACACCTAACTTGTGAACATTACCAAAGAATAAATATTTATACTTGTAGAAGTAAGGCTGCAGTGCCTGGCATCACATGTGCATCTCAGTGGGTTAATTTAGAAACCTCCAACACATCAATCCAAATTGTCCTGGAGATAGTGCTGTTAGTTGTTGGGGAAATGTTAGCTGTGTCTCAGGAGTGCTGCATCACTTCTTCACCCTTGGCTTTGAACAGCTATGGAGCATTTATTGGGTCATTTAACAGATGCTCTTGTTATTTAGCTGTGCAACTGTATAGCTCTTTAGGGTCTCCCGATGACTTCACCTCCTGTGATATGGTGGTCCTTGCTGCTGCTAGTATCTGAAACAAACATTTCTTCACAATAGTGCTCAGCTTGATACATCTCCTAGCTTCCTCCTCAAGCTACATTTGAAGAGCAACACTACCTTTCAATGATCTGGTAGCGGAGTATGGTAAAACAGCAAATGTATTGAACCTTTCACAAGAATTTTTAGGGGCTTAGGAGGAAGTGGAGGATGCTTAGCTGGCTTCTTGCTTTTACTTGAGCAAAATCCTGAGCAATCTGTTGCCTTGGATTGAACATGTTGTTTGGACATGTAGAAGTGACTCCCAGAAAATATTTATGTTGAGAAATGTGTTGGAAGCTGAGTTAGCTTTTTTTCTTCTCAAAGGATTGCAACAATTTGAGATGCTGTCATAACATGGCCTTGCTGGTATTAATGCAGTTTAGGTCCACTCATTCCCTTTGTACAGGGTGCATGTTTGTTTGTACAAACTCTTGAAATGTTGCAAGTACTCTTTGCAAATACTAGTACAGGGCACTGCTATGATCAAATCTGATCTTGAATGTCTCCAGGGACACACACCCAACCACATCCCTGGGCGAACTGTTTGAGTATTTTTACCACTCCCATTGCAAAGAACATCCTGTATGTTCAACCTAAACCTACCCTGTTCCAGCTTAAAACCATTGCCCTTCATCCTATTGCTACAAGCAATTTTAAACAGTCCTTCCCCCAGCCTTACTGCAGGTCCCCTTCAGGTACTGAAATGTTGCTGTAAGGTGTCCCTGGGGCTTTCTCCTCTCCAGGCTGAACAGCCCCAGTTCTTTCAGCCTGTCTTTACAAGGCAGGTGTTCCGAAGCTCTGATCATCTTAGTGGCCTTTCTCTGAACCCACTCCAGCAGGTCCATGTCTTGGGGGTCCCAGAGATGGACACAGTATTCTGGGTGCGGCCTTAGAGAAGAGTGGTAGAATAACATCTCAGGATCTGCTGGCTGTGGTTTGGTTTTTTTTTATGCAGCCCAGGATGCAATTTGCCTTCTAGGCTACATCATGTTGACTTCCATCCAGTTTCTTGTCTACCAGTATCCGTAAGTCCTTTTCTGCAGTGCTGCTCTTAATTTCATCATCTCCCTGCCTGTACTGATATCAAGGATTGCCCCTACCTCAGTGCAGGATCTTGCACTTGGCCTTATTGAATTTCAGGCTGAAGAAAATCTCATATCTCTCCAGCCTGTTTAGGTCCTTCCAGATGGCATCCCGTCCTTCAGACTTATCAACCATGCCAGTCAGTTTGGCATCATCTCCAAGCTTGCTGAAGATGGACTCTTTCTCACTCTCTATATCATCGAAGAAAATTGTCAAGAATGGCTTTAGTGTGAGGTCTCTCTAATCTGCTCTCTGAGGTTAACATACACCTTTCTTAAGCCAAATATGCATAACTAGTTGAGGTATTAAGGGTGCTGAGTAGAGGAGGTTACAAATATTGCTATATGTAATAATGTCTTGTTTGTATGTATTCACATGGTTTGAGTGTGAAAGAGTGCTTCTGTGGGCAACTGTTGAATTTGATAATGAAAGAAATTATCTGCAACATTTTAAGACCTAACTTTAAAACTTTGTTTTACAATGGTCAGAACCACAGCAGCCCAACCCTGGAACTTCAAACGAACAAAGCACAATGCAGATACAAGCTAAAAGTAGTGAGCATCCTTCAGCAACGACTCAAGAGCTACATCAGGTTACACTAGAACCTTTTTCTGCAGCTCAGATGGCTGCTTTAATCCCAGCTGCAGTCCCTATAACAAAAGTAAGTCATCTCAAATAACTTTCAGAAAGAAAGGTATTGAAATTGCTCCTTCAAGCACTAACAGCAAAACCATAGGAGCCATGCTTGCTGTAATATCTTCTCGACTTCTATTGTGGTAGAAAATAGAGGTCTCTTAAATCCTCTAGATTGCTGCTAAAAACTGGGCCAGTACTAATTCTAGAAACTATTCAGAAATTGGGATGGCTGCTAGGCAAATCCTTGTTAACAAATGTAGGTTTAAAATTCTGTTCTCAAAGAGACATAGTGAACTTTAAGATAGTCATTCTTGAAGTGTAGATAATGGAATTAATATTAAAATAAATTTCTAAGTTCTATTTAGTAACTTCTCATGCTTTCAATGTAAATCGGATGCTTGATTTTCCCTAAAAGAGTACGTTTGCTTAAACACACTAAATAATCTCATTGGTGTTCGTAGCTCACAAAACCAAACTCTGAACTTTGTCAGCATTGGACATTTTCATTAGATAAACTCTTGTATTAGTTTTGCTTTTGCTTTTCTAAGGAAGAACAGGCACATGTACCATGATCTCCTTACACTTTACTCAAGAGTCTGAACACTGTCAAAACACACATTGTATTGCTTCTAAACAAAATAGCACCCACATTAAAGAAAACTAGAGATGAACTCTATACAGAAAGACCTCAACAAGGCTTAAAATTAATTGCTGTAATATTTCCCATTCCCATGGTTCTCATCTTGTGACCTCATAATCTACCAACTTAATCATTCTTAAATAGCTAAAAACTGATCACAACATGAGCTGCAGTATGTCCTGTTCTTCCCTTTACATCTGAGATTGAGCTTGGCATGCTTGTCTTGCACAAGCTTACACTGGGGACAAGTGTCGCATTTTGGTCTGACTTCAATAGTTGTAAGAGTTCAGACTCTTTTTTAATGGAATTTTTTTAGTGTATTCTGATGAAAGCTGACTGTTCTCTTACTGACTGTAAACAAATTCTTTTCCTAGGTAAAAAAAGGTGTGAGAAGGAAGGCTGACACTACAACTCCGACTCCTAGTACTTCCACATGCACAGCAAGCAGTGAATCTTCTGAAACAATAAATGAAAGAAAAACTGTTAAGTCATGCAGAATTGAAAATGAATCCATGATACCAGACAAGATTCTGAAAACACATTTGCTGGATTCCCAATGGTCACCTGAAATTCTAAAAAAGTTTCAGTTGTCAAAACAACTAAAACATTGTAAAGAAATACTTCAAGAAATGTTGTCAAAGAAACATGCAGCATATGTGTGGCCTTTCTTAACATCTGTAGATGTATCTTTCTCACCTGGTGAGAACCAAGGGATCACTAAATATCCTACAGACTTGGCAACTATCAAAGTAAGTGTGTTCCAGAGGGGCTATTTCTGTGCTTGCTTGAATAACTTATAGAATCATAGAATGGTAAGGTTGGAAGGGACCTCAAGGATCATCTAGTTGCAACCCCCTGCCAGAGGCAGGGACACCTCCCACTAGTACAGGTTGCTCAAGGGCATCATCCAACCTGGCCTTGAACACCTCCAGGGAGGGAGCAGCCACAGCCTCCCTGGGCAACCTGTTCCAGTGACTCACCACCCTCACTGGACAGAACTTCCTCTTGACATCTAGTCTGAATCTTCCCTCTGCCAGTTTAAACCCATTACCCCTAGACCTGTCATTGCAAAACCTTGTAAATAGTCCCTCCCCAGCTTTTGTAATGATTGGATTTTAACAATGTTAGCTAAAAAGGTGTCATGAAAACTGCTACTGCTTCGAAAGAAATTGTATATAGTGTAGAAACCATATACAATTATCTCCCTTGACAAACTAAGCCACAGTTTGCTGAGGAAAGTCTTCTAAGTTTTACTGTCACCTGTGCACAGTGACTACTCTACATATCTGTTGAACAAGCCGATACAAATAGTGAGGGAACTGACATCTCCATGAAGCAATTCCAAGTAGGCTGCATATGACAACACTGCTGCTGATGCTCTGTAAATCAAAATGCAGTTCTGTAACTGTTTCTCTCTGAATCTTATTATCCTTGGTGAAGTATCCTGAAACATCAACATGGGATATTCGCATGACTTTTTCGTGTGAGAAGGAACATTTCTAGGTTGAGAAATGGCCAGTGCTGTGTGAACTGGGTAGATCTATCTGAGGTTGAAGTATGTAACCAAGCTAAGACCGTGCCACTGTGAGAAGGGTTGATTTTTCAAGTCTATTGAATTACCTCGAAGACTGGCTTGCATAATTTAAAGGCTAGTTCCCAGTTCCTAGCTGAGTTACAGAACAGCTTTGTGTGAATAGCATGCTTAGAATCAGAAACAAATGCTGAGTACATGACCAAATAAAATAAATAAAATATTATTTCAGCACCAGGTCAAGACAACTAGTGTTACTAAGTCCTTGCAGCGATCACAGCTAGAAAATCTGGTTTTTAGAGGATGGTGTCTTTCTTTGCTTAAAGGGCTAATATTGAAATGAGAAGCAAGTCTTTCCCTAATTGTTCTTGCAGTATTTACGGTCTTGATGCAAACAGAATCTGATACTGGATTTTAAAAAATTTTGGTTTTTTCTCATCTTTCTGCCAATTCATGGAGATGCTGTGCTTTTGAGCTCTAAATGTTAATTTTCTCTTTCTAGAAGAAAATGGATAATTTTGAATATAGTGATATACAAGAATTTGCTACAGATGTCAGACTAATGTTCACGAATTGCTACAAACATTATCCAGATCATGACATAGTTGCTAAGGCAAGAAAACTTCAGGTGAGTTGTTGCTAAAGTCAGTTTTGAAAAACAGTAGGGCTATATAAAATTCCTTTGTGGTTGTATCATGCCCCAGTGTGGCACCTACTGATGTTACCTACTACTATATTGTTGTGTAGTTCTGGAAAATAAGCACCAACTTCATAATGCTTTTATAATTTTGAAAAACATGCTGAACTCTCTGCTGTTCCTAAACCTATCTCTCTAGGACTTTTTTGAGATGCACTTTGCCAGAATTCCTCAGGAACCTGCTGTCAGTGTTCCTCTGCCACAGCCTACCAGAAAAATTACAGAAGCTTATTCCAGTGAGAACAGTAATGACTCTTCAGAAGAAAATTCATCTGAAGACTCTGAACAGGAGAGAACAGTGCACCTTGCAAAGCTTCAGAAGCAAGTAAGTATTAGCACTTCATCTGAATGATTGTTAATCATCTCTCCGATAGTGCCACTTGAAATTGACTTTTCTTAGGCTTAGCATCAGAATCGGCATCTAAAAAATTCTGTAGTTATTTGTTCTCCTTAACATAAACTTTATTCCTCTTTAGAAACACCTCCAAATATAAAGTGGTGCCCCAGCAAATGCAAACTGGTTTTAGTGAATCATTGCTCTAGTATTCTTGCTTGCGCCTTCAGATTACTCTCAAAGGTTTTAAAAATAAAACTGTTTTGTGTATGACAAGAGCATCCAAACGCCACTAAGCCCTGTGTGTGAAGCGCATACTTCTAAAAGTGGTGTTCCCTTCGTGTGGTTGAAAACCTCTGTTCTCATCTTCAGTCTCTTTTTAGCCACACAAAACCAAGTAATTAAAATCTACTTTGAAAAGGTCAGTATGAAGTTAGAAACAATCTTATGCTTATGCTACTGTGAAGTGTAGTTTTGCTTTCCTGACTAACAGTGAAATGGGTCTTTCTCTTGCTTGGCCAATTGTAATGCTATGTTGCTGTACCTATAAACCCTACAGAAAACTGGCATTTGTTCTGCTAGTCAAACGAGGGACAGTTTTCAGTATTTGTGAAGTAGTATCATCAGTTTATAAATATAGATGTAAGGACAACCAAAAGTCTACCAGATGGCCTTTGTGACAGTGAAGTATTTCGGTGTCTGAATTCTGATTCTTGTGTTCAGTCCATCCTCCTTTTAATTCCAACAAGGTTTAAAGAACCTGTTGGTGGTGGTGCGGTGTTTTTGTTGTTTGTTTGTTTGGTTTTTTCCCCCCAAAGCTGTTAGTATATCCCAACTAGTCATTCCATAGCACAAAACACCTGAGGTATTTATAGGTTATAGAAGCACAAGCCTAGTCTCACAAGCCTAATTCAGTAGTGCTGTAGAGTTCCAACCTAAAAAGGCACTTGAATGCTTCCCAAATGGTTGAAATTAAAGACAGGCTGCTAGATACTCCTACAATGGGTTCAGCCCTTTTTCTTTTTTTATTATTCTTCACAGCATGCCAGAAGACACATGCTGCTGGAAATGGCTCTATAAAATAAGTACTTTTACATCTATATTGACAGTCTCTGACTATAATACAGTATGATACTTAGTTAATAGGACGTTTGCTTTCCAAATGAGGGTCATTAACAACCATTCAGTTGCCAAACAAGTCCTGTGGTATTTAGGACCAATTCATTGTTCCTCCTATGCTATCTAAGATTATGAGTGTTTTTTGGTTTTGTTTTTGATAGCTTAAAGCTGTTCACCAGCAGTTGCAGGCTTTGACAAGAACATTCTTACCTAAACTGAAAAAGCAAAAAGGGAAGACTAAAAGAGAGAAAAATAAGGGCAAGGAAAAAGCCCAAGTAAAAAGCATAATTCAGAAGAAGAAAAACTTAAAACAGAAGAAGAAATCCAAGAAAGAGCTGTCTTTAAACACGTAAGTGTTGGAGGACTTGCATGGGTGTCAGATCATTTTAAACTGCTGTTACCACAGTATATTTTTTTTTTCTTGCAGTCAGTCAAAGAAAAGCATGCAGCAAGTCTCGTTACCACCTAAGTCAGAAGATGAAGATGGTGCCAAGACTATGAGTTATGATGAAAAACGACAGTTGAGTTTGGACATAAATAAACTCCCTGGAGATAAACTTGGAAAAGTTGTCCATATAATACAGTCAGGAGAACCTTCACTGAGGAACTCTGACCCTGATGAGATGGAAATAGACTTTGAAACTTTGAAATCTTCAACGCTTAGAAAACTACAGAAATATGTGGCAACCTGTTTGAGGAAGAGACCAAGAAAGCAGCAGGGTATGTAGCATAAACAGTGGTTAAACAAACAAACATGGTTTTGTGTTTCACTGCACTATTAATTTCTGTTTTACCTGCAGCTGAAAAAACACCCAAGACAAAAGAAGAACTTCACTCTGAGAGGAAACACGAGCTAGAGAAGAGACTACTGGATGTCAATGATCAACTAAACCCAAAAAAGGAAAACTTCAAGTGTAATGCAACTCTTATTCATTTGTAACAGATAAAGATTAAACAGGATCTCTCCTTGGGTTTATGTGGTGTTATGCAGCTGGGGACTTGCTCCTCAGAACAGCTGAGATCCTAAACTTACCGGTTCTAGTCTTTTGAGTAAGCTGCAGTCACATCAGAAAATTTGGTCAGTTATTTGTCCTTGCCTACACATCTTATTCTTGCACCCAATCCTTTATAACTGACAAAGAACAGCTTCAGCATTTAGGGAACATTGAAGACCTCCTTCCTTATGCTGACATACAGAAACTTGATGCCTCAAGAAGGAGTGTCCCACAGTCCATGTATTTGTTTTTACAACTGACTTTAGTTGCCTTAAAGATTCAAGCTATAGTCATACTTGGTAAGTTGCAGCTTTCTTAATTCTGTCATGCCGGCAAAACTTCTGTGGCAGTGACAGATGTGCTGTGGAGCCTAAGGTTTGAAATACCCTAGGAGAATCAATTCGGCTTTTCAGGCAACGATACATTTCAGTATCACAGACAGATTTAGTACATGCTCAGCCATATCTATGCTTGCCGGTGGTTCTCATCACTGAGAAGAGAGATGTAAGCCTGATGCTATTACTACAGGTGTAGTTGTTCTTTATTAGTGTATTGCATTTGACTGGATGCCTATGAAGGTTTTGTATAAACCCATTTAGCTGAAATGATACAAGCAGACCTGCAAGACACTTGCATCTGGCCCTAAGATCAGCCTTCCTGTCAGGTATACATGATTGAAAACGTTCTAGGGGAAAAAAAAAAAGGCTTAAAGAAGTTGAAGTCAGTGATGGGGAATGTGGTGTGGGGAGATGGAGGATGGAGGCCAGGGAATCTTTACAACTGATATCTGGCTTGTTTACAAGCTTAAACTGGCAGTTAGACTTGTCCAGGGAAACAGGTATCCATGTAACTTCTTCCTTTCAAAGCTTCCTTCAGAGCAACATACTTTGAAATAGCATTTTGACTGCAGAATCACCATGAACTGAGTTAAAGCAGCCATGCAGATGCAAAATAGTCAGATGGTGGGAAGGTGGCGAAAGATGACAATTTCAGAGTACATATGGCTTAGGAAATAGACTTGACTATAAGGACCTCAGCATTCACGTGTAGCAGCAGCAACAAGCACAGCAATAGGCTCTTAGCAGCAGAAAAACTTACAGGGCAAAATTCCTTGAAATAAGATTTACAACAGCACAGTATTAATGTGCTTTAGGACTGCAAAATGTGTGATTACAGTTCTTCCAACTAGTCCATTAATTTAACCTGCTGCTGGTAAATCTTCCTTCCCAATACAATGTCTTAAATCCACCACTAAATGGACAATGTATAAGGAAATGGCAGAAGATTAACTGTTATTTAGGAGAATATACCTCACAGACCTAACAAGATTGATCTTAGCCTTGTATATGAAGGCTGCTTCACTGCAGGTAATTCTGAACTCTTTCTTTCTCCTGCAGTTGAGAACAACACTGAGTCCAGGACTGGACCAAGCAGACTGAGCGACAGCAGCAGCAGTTCCTCGGACACTGTCAGCAGCACAAGCAGTGATTCTAACTCCTTGGACAGCAGTGACTCTGAATTGGGTCAGAAAGGTTCTTTTTGTATCGGCAAAAAATCATTTGCCTTCAGTCAACACCTACTGTTCCACAGGCTTACCAACAATTTCAGTTACTTTTGTAGGTCTGAACTTATGTTGAAGGTTCAACTGCAGTGTTATTAAATTAGTGTTTCTAATATTAAATTTGTACGTTAAAAAACCCAAACCAGTGCTATGCTATCCGCTCTCAGTGACCAAAATCAGCTAGCGAGAGATCTGTGTATGCAAATTGGAGATTTGGTGATTAGGCTGTAGCTTACTCTTGTGGGGTCTATTTAGTTAAAAGAAATTGCATTTTTTTAAAAAATTATTTTCATCCTCTGGTCTGAAGCATTAACGATGACTTAATTTGAGTAGGGTCTAGTCTCTAAGTCGAGGGACAAAAATGCCAACAGCATTGACTGTAGAGCCAAGTCAGTGGTATCCTGGTTTTTAAACTACCTTCAGCTTGATCAAGGGATATTATAGTGGCAACATCAGGGTATCAGAGCAATGTTTCTCTGTACACAATTCTTTTGAGGACAAGATCTCCAGTTTGACTGAAAATGTAGATATCTACATGAGGTAACGGTGTAAACTGAAATGAATGCTCAACCTTTTGCAGCATGAGGAAATGAACACAGTGAAGTCACTGTGATGGCACAATGGACCCTGACCTGCAATAATCTTTGTGGGATTTTTCTCAGAGTTTTCTAAATACATCAAGCTGAAGTCTAAGTATTCAAGACAAGAATGTTCCTTTTCACTGTGAGGTTTGGCTCTCTAGGTATAACTGCAACTTGTATCTTGAATGTGTGAATAATGAAACGTATGTGAATGGCTGATTTTACTCTTCCGTCCCCCTGTTTCTGCCCACCTTGCTGTATTTACAGCTACAGAAACCTCCTCAACCCAGACTGGAGCCAGGCAGAACTATCCAATTTCTGTGAGAAAGCCAAAGGTAAACTGACTGGAATTAATACAACTTTTTTCCCTAAACAAAATTTTGTTTCCTAGAATAGTACTGGGAGTGACAACTTTATCAGGAAATAATGACTATGGTTTGAATGCAACTTGTTCTGTAGGACTGACTTACCCAGAGATGTAAAATCTACAGTTTGTTAAAAATAGCTTATGTATCTTCTTAGAAGCTGATATAATGGGAGAACTACTGAGGCTTTTAACTCTTACAATCACTGTGATAATTCCATGTTGGTTGAAGGAGAAGGGAAAAGAAGAGGAGGAGAATGTACCACATGTGCTACCCCTCCACCTCACCCACTCCCAAAAAGCAGAAGTCCTCTCCAACTTTATCTTTCTTTGTAGAATGTACCTAGTAAACAGTACAGATTCCACTCAAATACTTTTAACTATGTGTAATGTCACTGCTACACCTGAAAAGAAATGCAGTGTACAATGCACTGGTGATTTTTAGAATAATTTATATTACTTATTACTATAGTATTGTTATGAGCAACAGCAGTCTAAATTGCTCTTTTCCTGTATATACAGTGGATGTTAACTCTTTTCAGGATTAGCTGCCTCTCACAATTTTCCTTGAAGTTAACAGAGACCTTAGATTTCAAAGTGAGATCACAGCAAAGCCTTCATTTGTCTTACAACAGGCTTGCTTAGCTGGATACAGGAAACCAGGCTGCAAATCTAGTATTTAGCAGCTGCTTCTAAATCTTCGTAAGCAAAGACTGATGGGAGTCAGTGATGCAGCACTTTTTTTGGTGGGGAGAGGAGAGGGGTGGAGTTGTTTCCTAGTTTTAAAAGTGTAGCCTCTGCAGTGACAGAATAACAGCAATAAACTTGAGAAAACAGGACCCAAGAATCATGCTTCATTTGCAGTTACAGCAGCCCCTAACTAATCTTTTGAGTAGTCACAAATATCATACTCCTCATGGGTTTTCTGTACTTGTGGTAGTGCATTTTTACTTTACGGATTTTTCTCATCTAAACTCTTTATTGCAATACTAATACATCATTTTCATACAAGGACTACTTAATGGAAGGGGAGGGGATCAAACTGCTACAAAAATTTAAGATGCATCTGTATTAACCACTACAATCTCTTTCTAGAGACCATCGCTGTCTTTACAGAGGACATCATGCAATGCTGTTCTGCAAGCTCACCCCTTATCCAGTAGTAGCTTGCACAATGATGGATCATCTGAATTGCAGCAGCCACCTCTCAGTACACTGCAGAGGCTGCAGCCTTTGCAGAATAGATCAGTTAAATCATCAGAATTAAATGCCCCGTCTCCCTCAGGTAATGTACTTACAGTAGGAATCATGGTTATATTTGACTGCTTGAAGAAACAAGGGATGACTAATGTTCACATTAGCCATCCAGTAGGCCAGTAGGCTTGTCTTGGGGGTTTGGGAGATTATCAAGTGGCTAATAGAAAAAGTTATTTCAAGATATGGGTTATAAAAAGCATGGTGTAATTAAAACATGGCAGCACTGAGGACAGGCTACTCTTTCACTGAGGCAGAACAGTATTAAGGCACAAGTATCTGCCCTTTTTCCTCAGAAGGACCCATTCTTAGTTAAACCTGTGACCACCACTCAGGTTCACACTTCAAATATCTATTGCCTGGATTTAAGGCTTGGTATCATAGGCCCTCTGAATTGATTCATATTATCTAGATACATCAAATATGAAGCTGCACAGAAACTCAATCCAGGGACTTAGTGGTTTTCTTTCCTCACCTAAAGAGGTCTAATGGCTTTAGACATGTCTGAGGTTTTGGTAGAAGACAGCTTGAGCTGGTAGCTGGCTAACCAAGAAATCAATTAAAAATAACTGTCTCAATTTAAGTAGGATACGTACACTCGCATCCACTTAACCCACACATTTAAACAGTGACCTAATTTTGAGACATAGTATTGCACTTTGCATACCAGGGGAAATCATACACTACTTCTTTCTCAGGTATAATCTCAGCTGAATCTGCTCTGCATGATGCTCCAGACCAGCAAACTCCTCAGAATACTCAGAGGGGAGATCAGTCTTCTGTTACTTGGGGCACACATGCTCCTCCAGAGGTGAATACATACTTCCCTTCAATGTGTTAATTTCAAATAACTTCTTTAAAGTACATTTTTACTCTTCTAAATAACATCTGATACAATATTCCAGGCTTGAATAGGATGCAATAAAGGCCAATTAACGTTTACAACAAAGTTATCTAAAACCACACTAACAAAATGGTTCTTATCTCTTAGTAGGACATAGGTTCACTTCCTGTTGACTGCAACATTGAAGAGTTGTGCTGATCAATACATTAAGCTTATAATGTATTAGAAAACTTATTTCCTTTTAGTGCTTAGAGCTTAAACTTAAGTAATCCTTGCACTAGTTAAATGCCCACCCAGTAAACCTAGTGTTTCACAAAAGAGATGTGCAGCTTCTAATTTATGTTCCTGCTTTCTAGAAATAATAATCTCAGATTCAGTAGTATGCTGAAGACTCTAAGAGTTTTCCTGGAAATGTGTTGCTTTTTTTTTACCTGTTCCTAAGGCCATTGAAACTGGCTTTCATGGTCATAGCCGAGGTTGTGAAATATTTAGTCACTGTCAATTTCTGTCTTTACTCTTGGGTAGTATCCTGATTAAAGAGACCTCTGAATTACAAAGGAAATTATTGATGCTATTGCAGCAGCATTATCTCTTCCATCTTAAGGTGTTTAACTTTTGTTCTCAACATGGTCTCAAACAAAGCTGCTTTAGACAGGATTTAATAGCTTTTACTCTACAAAATAGAAAAGGAGAGTGTATGAGCACAAGAACATGTCTTGCAAGAACAGAAGAGAAATGGTTCCATTTGTGTCCACTGTCCAAGGCAGCAAGCATGTCTTATGAGGCTTTAGTTTAGGGAATACTTTCCCTAATTCAAGAGGATTACTAGGCAATATTATGCAGATAAAATCTACCGCTGAAGTAATGCAACTGCTCTCATCCTAATCCATAAACTGGAGTAGAAAAACTGGCTTTACTAGAGTAAAAACCTACCGCTATTAAATCGCACAATGCTAAGGGTGAAAGAGTGCTCCATCACTTGGGATCTCTGAGCAGTTCATGTTCTAAATTCAAAATGCTAATGTAAGAACTTGCTTTGACTACCATAACATGAATTAAAACAATTCTCTGGTATTTACAGAAGCTAAAGCTGCAACAATTTACTGCTCTAAGCTTTTAAATATTGCTGCTGCTGCATAATAAGAATCCATGTTTAGCACTTCAGAACCGTTTTTGAAGTCTAATTTCTCTTCTAGGTGTCAAAAAAAACCTCCCAAGTTGATGATGCTGATTGGAGGAAGCAAGCTCAGAAAACAATACAGTTAGACAAATCAAATGAACTTCCAAACAAGACCAGTGAGAGAACTGCTGATTCAATACCCATAAGTCAAGACCAAAGTATGTATTGTCATAATAAAAGCTGTAATTGATATTGGGGTACAGAGATAAAAATGTACATGAGCCTGCTTTAAAAAAATAAAATGCTGAAGACTTGCACATGAATTGGCTTGCAGAATTAATGGCAGGGGTGCAGTTTGTCCTTTTTAGTTGTTGTTTTAAAGAGAAGTCAAGTTAAATGGATACTTGGTTCTTTTTGTGTGTTGAAATATATAAAGCAAATTAATTGCAAGAACTTAATTTCCTGAATAAGGCATAAGTAACACAGCCTTCTGGGAAGTCTGAGAGAACCATGGCTCCAATCTGTCAAACTTCACTGGCCTTTAAATTGTCTTCTGCTGAAGCTTCCTGGAACATTTTTCCCATGGTACTTTATATTTGAGCTACCTTCTTCAGCTCTTGCTGACAAGGATGTGATAGCAAAGCAATGTCAAACAAGTTTTCATCATGGCACAAACTTGCAGCTATTACAAGCACACAAGTTCCCTGAAAACTGCATTCCATATACAGATGCATCAGACTTCATACATTTTTCATAATAACAAATTGAGATCTACACTGAATGCTTAAAGTGTTGTGTTGTGAGTCATGACTCTTGCTTCCTGCTACCTCTTTAGCCCACCTGTACAGCCTTGAACAGGGAAGGGAACATGCTTTACAAAACTTCTTGTAATTACAAGTCACTGCCTTCTCTCTGAACTCTTTAACCATGGCCAAAGAATAATGCTGGGTATGTTGAGTTGTATTAAAGCAACTTTTGAAATGGACACTTAATTTTTCAAGATACTATCTATTTAGTGTTTTCACAGTCTTAATATACCTATTCATACATACACTTTATCTACTTTGTTCAGAGCTGGGGCTGGTACATGGGTTCTGTGGATTCATCTAATGCTGTTGTTCACTTTGAGAACTGCCTTTTGAATTTCTGTCATGTACACTGCATGGCTATTGCTATCAAAATCCTGGTGTTACCTTAGTATGGTAAATGTTTGGGAAGACATACAGAAATAAACCAAAGTTCTCTGCTTTTAACATTCATAGGAAAAATAAAACAACCCAAACAAAACACTAAACATAGCCCTAACTATTGTTCCTTTCCCTATTTTATTGTCTACTGCTTGGTCTTTATTAATCTTAACTTCTCTTGATATGTATTTAACTTATACTCTTCTGTCTTCTCTCTTTCAAGGGACAGTTGTGTGGACAGTCATAAAACAACCCCTGTCTTTCATT
Source organism: Eubucco bourcierii (assembly GCA_013396675.1). Lineage (NCBI taxonomy): Eukaryota > Metazoa > Chordata > Aves > Piciformes > Ramphastidae > Eubucco > Eubucco bourcierii. The sequence goes on from VWZE01017665.1 coordinate 451,320, forward strand.
ACCAGATAACTCCTGTAGTAGACTGCTTCTGAGTACACTCGAACTTCAGCATTACGTTCCATACTAGAGTTTTTAACATTATATGAAAGTAGTTATCTGCCTTCATCCAGAATGTAATGGCATTTGTTCTTGTGATGATATGTGCCCAGCTGTGCTCAGTGTTGTTCTAGCCTTTCCACTAAACTGCTGTGGAAACCTGCGAAGGGATGGGTGGGGGACTAGAGGATTTTAGTTTGAGGGGGTGTTTAAACAGCAGCAGCAAACTTTGCTAATCTGGAATCATTGTAGGACTGGTCTAGTGATAGTGCAGAGTGTGCTCATGGCTATATGCCTCTATTTAAATAAAGGAAATTAATTTTAGAACTGAATGCTTAGAGAACTTGTGGCCTTTTGTAGAGAAATCCACTGTCTCAAGTATTTCTTTGAGGTTACTTGCATCTCTGAAACAAGTACTTGACTTCAGGGTTGTGATGTCTCTGATGGTAGGGGTGCAGGCTTGATGCATCACTGAGTTGAGTGGTGGTTTAAGAAGCTTAATTTTTGAAAGCAATAACCAATAGCTTCCCTTCAGATGAAACAGCAGTGCCTCTAGTGAGAGGTTCTGTGAAGGCTGGCATTGCTGTAAGCAGCTCTAAAAATGCACGTTTCAAAGTCCATGGCTGCAAACGCTTTTGTCACAGCCTCAAATGCCTATTTTATCTAGAGCTTGAAGACAGAGACGTGACCATAAATTTAAATCTATCTTATGTTTGTCTTAAGCTAGAGGTTGATCAAACTATTCTTAACAATGAAGTTAGACATTGTTTGGTATGTGAGCTTCTTGCTTTATTGTTAAGTGTTCAGTGCTTAAGGTTGTCAGGTTTCAAGATGCCTTTATGAGGATAAACAACGAATGGAAGATCCCTTATTGTTTTAAAGATGCCTGAATATAGTAATTCTCTGGTCTGGAGGAAGACAGTAAAAGCAATTGATCTAGGTAGACTGTTTAACTGGAATCCACAAAAATGAAGATATGAGAATTTGGAGTTCTTTTCAATAGTATTTGAGACTTCAAGGTCTTTCATCCTATTCCACGTATAGTAAAAGCTCTCCTGCTCACTTGCAATTATACAATCTACAGGCTCTGAGACCTGTGTTGTTCATACCTGGTTGTAAAATAGTGTCTTTTTCATGGCACACCTAGGTTTTCATCACAGAATCTTGTTAGGAGGGAACATAATGCAGTAATACACAAGATTAAAAAATCTCCACCCTATAATATGTGGCTGTTGTTAACCATGTGGTATTGTGGCCAATGCAGAGTATTGCAGAAGTCTATTTCAGGATTACCATAACAGCTGTAGAAAACTGTATCTGTTCTTGCATTTGGAAAGTTTAACTCTTAAGGTTTAGGGGAAATGTTTTTCATGGGAAATAGTACAGGTCTTCCACAGTAACACACCATATCAGAGCTGTTACCCCAAATTAGTATTCTAAACAGCACTTCTACTTTGCCTGGGCGTGGTTTTCTTCCCCCTCACAACTACTAAAGAGGTAACAGCATTGAGTATTTATATTTCATGTAGACTAGTAGAAATGTAATGAGTAGCCCTTACTGGCTCACCTATTTGTCTTTTTTAAACAAGAAAAAAAAAAAAAGGTGGAGAGCCTTAAGGGAAATGAACTTTACATGATGAACAATATATTCTTACATAATGCTGTAGTTGAAATGGAAGAGGACTGGGTGGGGAGGGGATAAGAAGTGAGCAACTGACAAGGTGTTGAGACTTTCCAACTATATTTTTGGCTATTGTGTTTGGACCACTCCTAGAATTAACCAGTTTAGCTGTTCCTTTTCTTGTCCCAAACTGAGAAACCAGTGCTCTAGTCTAGCATAATCTTAGAAAATGTTTAGGAGCATTTCTATTGTTCTAAACCTAATAATACAAATCAGCAGTATAAATTTATAAGTCAATTTTTGAAGGGTTTTGGGTGGTTTGGGGGTTTTTTTTAGCACTTACATTTGAGGAAACACAATACATAAAATCAACATGAGTGAAAAATCTTTTTTTATTCTTCCATCAGGTCATTGTACACCTAATGATAAACCAATAAAGGTAAGTGTTGCTCAAGTCCTTTTTGAGATGAAAAGTTCTACTATACTTACTAGGATCAATAATTTCTTGTCCTAAGATCTTCTCTGAAAATTTGGTATTTTATGATTCAAATATTTAGTATCTGCTTGTTCTTGGGCATTGTTATGACCTATACAGATTGATTTTTATTTCTAGAGTTCAAGAACCCAACAACAAATCTATGGGAGATCTGTGGTTGCTAATAAGTTCAGAAGATAAATGATACAAGATTAAGATGAATATAGCATTCCTATTGACATTAAAAATAGAGTCACAGAATCATAGAATGGTTTAGGTTGGAAGGGACCTCAAAGATCATCCAGTTCCAACCCCCCACTGTAGGCAGGGACACCTACCTCTAGAACAGGTCTCTCAAGGCCTCATCCAATCTGGCCTTGAACATCTCCGGGGAGGGAGCATCCACAACCTCCCTGGGCAACCTGTGCCAGTGTCTCACCACCCTCACTGGAAAGAACTTCCTCCTAACATCTAGTTAAAATCTTCCCTCTTCCAGTTTAAACCCATTACTCCTCATCCTGTCATTACAAGACCTTGTAAATAGTCCCTCCCCAGCCTTCCTGTAGGCCCCTTCAGACACTGGAAGGCTACTATAAGGTCTCCTTGAAGCCTTCTCTAATATAGCTCATTGTGCTGTTGTGGGTCGATTCCAGCTGGATGCCAGCTGCCTAGCAAGGCTGTTCTATCACTCTCTTCTCCTCAGATGGACATGGAGAGAAAATACTACAAAAGTCTTATGGGCTAAGATAATTTACCAATCACTGTGGGCAAAGCAGACTTGACTTGGGGAAATTAATTTATGACCAATCAAATTAAAAGGATAAAGAGTTACAAAACCAAATTTTGAAAACATCTTCCTCTCATCCCTTTTTTCTTCCCAGGCTTAACTTCAATTGCTATTTTCCTATCTTTTCCTTCCACAGTAATGTAAGGAAATGAAAAAGGGCTGCAGTTTATCACACATTGTTTCTGTCACTCCTCCTTCCTCAAAGGGAGGACTCCTCACACTCTTTGTCTACCATGGAAGAGAGTCTTACACAAGGTTTTTCAAGGAGTTCTTCCCAAACTGCTCCAGTGTGGGTCTTTTTCTTGGGGTGCATTCCCTCAGGGACAGAGTAACCCAGCATGGAATCCACCCTCCAGACCCCAGTATTAAAAGTCTTGCCAGCAAACCTTCTCCAATGTGAGCTCCCTTTTTCTTTCTATCCTGTTCCAGCAAAGGTTTCCCACAGGGTCACTCTTTCCTTTTAGAATCCACCTGCTGTGGTGTAGGGGCCATGTGCTGCCAGTGGATATCTTCTCCACTGATAACCTCCACAGGCTGCAGCAGAGCAGTCTGCCTTACATGGTATTTGTTATGGTTGCAGGGGAATCTCTGCCTTGGCAGCTGGAGCATCTCACCTTCCTTCTTCACTGACCTCAGTGCTTGCAGGGCTATTTCTCTCATGTACTCTCACTCCTTTTCCCACCTGCCATTGCTGTTACAGCATAATGTTTTTCCTTCTCTTCTACATGCTACTGTAGAGGTGTTGTGATTATTACTGATGGGCTCAGCAACAGGTCCATCTTGGAGCTGGCTGGTATTGGTTCTGTCAGACAGATTCTAGCTTCTCACAGAAGCCACCCCTGTAGCCTTGTGCTACAGAAACCTTTCCACAAGAACCAAATCCACTCATCTACTTTTAATACTTAAACAAGGAACTAGTGCTTCTTGATGTAGTTCTAATATTCAAGATGTTAGTGTGCTTTCCCTTGCCAATCCAGTAACAAAAACAAGAGTGACATGGAACCTTAGAAGATATTGAAAAACCTATCCTGAACCAGGATGCTATGCTGTTGAGGACATAATTATAACTGGGAAATAATTTGATAGTTTTTATGAAAGCTATGCAAAATGTTTCCTAGTCTGCAATGGGTGATCTTAAATGCAGGAAGAGAGGAATTTTCTTACCTGTTCTATAAATTCTTCTGTGATAATTAGACATTTGAAAACATCAAAATAGCTAGTCTAAATAACTGATCTTGTCAGACTGTGGACCCAAAAACTTTGTGTACAGCTCTAGGACTTTTTCTGAAGAAATTTAGCTTTCAGTAATCTATTAAAAAACTTACATATTTTTTGGAACACAATTCAGTGTTTCCATCAAAAACACAGGACCTTCCACTAGAAGCAGTGGATAGGAATAGTGGGTTTATGCTGGTTTACACTGTGAGGAGAATGCCACCGGGAATGTGTTTCGAAAACATGAGTGTTTAAAAGAAATAAACAAAATTCTACAAGCCCAATACAATAATATTTCTGTATAAGGATTGCATACAGAAATTAAATGGATGCTTTCTGTATTTAAAAAATGTTAAAGGATCTTGCATATAGTCTTCTGAATTCTTGTTTTCTGTAATTACAAAATGGAGAGATGAATGTAAAGAGTTGGGTAAACTAATTTGCTAAGTTGCTGAAGTATCTTAAAGTTGGTAAGAAAACATATTGAAGCCTGCTTACATTGTTGGATTTGCACTACTATTCTGCCAAAGTAAGGGCATTTTGTTGCAGATATTCCCATAAAGGCCCAGTCAAAATGACACTGTGCTAATGTAAAAACTAAGCAGATGATGAACTAGTAATTGCAGAGTATTTTTGCCTCTTCCATGTTTTCTTTTTTCTAATAACTTCAGGACACAAGATTTCAGAATTCAGATTCCTGGGTAAGCTTATGTAGAAGGATGATGCTTCCAGCGCCGATAAAAGCATCTGCTGAGACCTTCAAACAGTTCAGGGAAGCAGCATTAAAGAAGAGGAGAGACCAACTGCAGAAGTCAAAAAGGCCTCTGGTACAAGCCAAGAAGGAACTGCAAAGCCCCTCTCAAAAAAGAGAGAGGTTTGTAACCATACATGTTGAAATCTTGTTCTGCCTTTTGCTTGTATAGTACTGGGTGGTTTACTTATTCAGGAACAGGTGGTTTGGATCAGGTAATTGCCATGTGTCAGATGAAGGAAGGGAGTTGAACCACCCTAAGCAAGAGTGTGCATCCAAAATCCGCAAACTGACTTTTTTCTTTGCAAATTAGAATCATATCAGCAGTTAAAGGAACTTCTTAAGTACTTTTTTTCTTGTGTGTGTGTCCCTCACTCAGTTTCTCTGCTCATGCTCATGACCAGAACTCACACCTGTTCTGAGTATCTTACTTTCCTATATCTGTAGCCAGGAAAGTCACCATCTTATTGCTATCCAAAGGGAAGCAGGATAATCTAGTCTTCAAGAACCCGGAGTTCACATAGCTAAAGGAGTTTCAGTATGCACCACTTCAGACAGCAGAATTCTTTGCATTGCTGTGGAAAGCCATATTCAGCAAGCTACTGTCGTAGTATTCTTCCCGGGTTGTATGGAACCACTGTTTTAGTCAGTGCCCACATACGTATCCCTGTCTGAGGTCTATAATTATGCTGAGTGCGATAAGTGGCTGCCTACTAATTACTGCATTGCAGTAGTCTCTTAGACTGGTCTTCGCCACCTTTTTGAAACTCTACTTTCTATTCCCCTCTTCAGTTGCATTTATTTTTTTAATTCCTTTTCTGTGTTTGACCCTGTTCGACTTGTTTGGAGTGTGTTATTTTAATAAACAGAGCATTTGAGAGACTTCAGAAAATACAATGAACAGTACAGAGACTTTTAGCTACTATAGGTTTTTATGAGGAGAAAACCAGAGAAATGTGGATTATTTCTCAACTCCTCATGTAACTAGTTGAAGGGGGAGTAAGCATAAACAAAATAACATGGGACAAGATAGCAACAGAAACTTACATGCACTTTCTTTGAAAAATGTAGACACTTAAGTTTTGTGTGGCATATACGTAAATCCTGTGTGTATGTTAGATTGTCAATGGAACACAGTAAACCTTAGCCTGCTATAGCCCACCAACTATATGCAGGTACCTCTAATGAAGCGAAATTACTGCAAATCAACGTGTGAAAGAGAACCACAGCTTCAGTGGTATGCACTGGTGTAAATTATTTGTAGAGTTCTGTTTAGGTGCTAAACCTTGTAATGAAGAAAAAGAAGAAATGAGGTTTTTTTCTATAGTGATCTCTTTTGTCATTAAAGGGGCCATGAAGGTACAGAACTGGATGTCATGGTGGTGACAGACTGTGAGCCTCAAAAAGAAGAGCATGAGAACAAACAACTGTCTGAACCTCAACAATATTCTCACGTTCAAGTGCGTAACCTAGCTAGAAAAATGGAACAAGAACGCAGGAAAAGAGAAGTAGTAAGTTCCTGATTCTTGCCAGATGATTTTGTTTCAGGTTTAGTTGAGAATAGAAAATATTACCTCAGGTCCTTATTTTAAAGGACCTGAATGACTTAAACCAACAGGATTACATGACCTAAATTGCTAGTAGAGAAAATGAAAGAGAAATACAAAGTAAATCTCAACTGACATAATATGAAAGATATCTGTCTGGTCTTATTAATCCCATAAGCTTAGAATAAAGTAACTGTGTGGTACAATAAAATTTTGAAGAGGAGACTCTACCCTTTGAATAATTTCAAACCTCAGGTCTTGCAAGTTGTCTATCTTCTTAAACATATTCCATGTCAACTGAAGTACTGGTCATGTTGTTCTGCTCTGAAATATCAAAACTAAGCCTTTTAAAAACTAATTTAAAGGTTTTATTGGTGTAGATAATGTTTTGGGGGTTAATTGCTATGGGGTTGAGATTTTGTTTGGTTGGGTTTAATCCATAATATTGTACAATAGGATATAAGAACTGCAATGTGATATCGTGCGAGACTCAGATCAGGTCTACTGAAGCTTTTATCCTGTTCAGCTCTTTTCTCAACAGTATGCACACTCAAACTTGTCATGACAGAGGAAGTACACACTTTGGGGCAAGAAGCTTCAAAGATTCTTACTTTTTTATTAAATATTTGACCTGCATAATATTTGCAAATATCTGATTTGTCTGAAAGTACCCTAATTTGCTTTTTTTGTAGATGGCTTGTATAATTGACATGAATCTGCAGAGAGATATTATGACATCATTTGAAGAATATATTGACTGAAAGCTGTAGTTAATATAGAAATTAATTTCACCACTACTGCAGAATGTTCAACTTTGAAAATGTACTAGTTACAAACGTAAATATTAAGACCACTTTAAAGAGCACTTCTAAGTTCTGCCAAAAGGCTTATTATTTTGGAGTTGTCCATTTGCACTTGAAACATCACAAGATCTTTTTGCTGCTTGTCCATAACATGTGTATTCTAGCCTCTTACACAGTGCAACACAGCTGCTCTTTTGGTTAGTTTCCTACGTTGTATGAACACGTGAGAAAATATCTGTTTCTTGATTTTTCTTTACTTCTAATTTATTTTTAAATCAATTATTTCCAGAGAAATATGAGAATCTATTATACCGAGCACAGCCAAATTTTTGTTTGACTGTATTGTCATAGTATATTAAATATGCACCTATAGAAACTACTTTAAACCAAAGTCTAGTCAATTCTGTAATTGCTGCTACAACAGTCTGCTATGACACACCTGCTCAGAAGCTAGACTATGATAAAAGGTTTCTGCAGTAGTACTAATTTCTAAAGGGTGTAGAATGTTATTTGTAATTATAAAGAAAACCCCCATTTCCTGAAACTCTGACATTTCAGTAACAAATCCTGTACACTTCCATGTTTTTTAAGGCCCAGGTGCTGATCTTCTGTTTAATGTAATTTACATTAAGGCAGCAGTTGGATAAGAGTGCAAGAGTGTATGCCAGATAGTTCTGGTTCTTCAAAGAAAGGAATTATCTAAATATCACACTTCTGGCACAAGGTTGAATGGATTTTAGTTTAATACAAAACAGGATGCTTATCTGAAGTAGAAACTAGTGCTATGAGGATGACTGTGGGACTTGAACATCTCTCCTATGAAGAGAGACTGGGAGACCTGGGGCTGTTTAGTCTTTAGAGGGGATCTTATTAATATCTATAAATATCTGAGGGTTGGGTGTCAAGATGAAGGTTCTACCTCAACACGAGCAGACACTTCTTTGTGGCATCTCCTTCTCTAGACAATTTCAAAACCCATTTGCATGTATTCCTCAACCTGGATGCATTCCTGCACAGCCCGCCCTAGGTGATCCTGCTTTGGCAGGGGGTGCAGACTCTGATGCAGCCTCTTCCTCCAATTCCTAATGTTCTGTGATTCTCTTTCTGCTATTGCTGGAATGGTTGGTAGTATATCATTCAATAGCAGAAAGTATATATTGGCAAATGCTCACACGTGGAGTATCAGCCCTTGAAGTATCTAGGGAAGACTTCTTACATGAGCTTTGCCTGGATGTATGCTCAAGTGTATGCTGTTCAGGAGAGTTGAGAGCTTGGCTAGGAAGGGGATTTGCGGTGAAAGATGTGTTGTAATGTGAAGTGGTGCCATTAGGATGTCTTGATTTACATCCTCATCAGAAGTTATTTAGGCCTGCCTTCCTTTGTAGTTTATACATCATTAATAGCCATTTGTCCTGCAATAAAACATTGCAGTTTACATTCAGGACTCTCTACGTTGTTATCATCAGGACATACTTTTCTAACTAGATTAATGCAAGCTCAGTATCTCTTGCTTTGGAAACAAGGTGATGGAGGGAAGGGCAAGAATTTATTCTCTGCATTTCATTAATTCTATACAACTGTATGGGAATTTCTGATGGTATGAACTGGCACCTTTGCCCCTTCACAAACTAATTCCAGCTTCCATGATTCTATATTTTCATGATGACTTACAGTCACAATGTCAGTACTGCTAATGCTGATCTGATAAGTCCTTTATTTGTAACCTGCAAGCCACTTCATAAGGTACCACGGTTTAACTGCACTCAGCCGCTTGCTCACACCTCCCTCCTGCCCAATGGAATTGGGAGAATGTAAAGCTTGTAAACAACAAGTAAAGCTTGCAAGCTGAGATAAGAACAGTTTAGTAGCTGAAAGTGACAGTAGTGATAGTCGTAATGGAAAGGAAGACAACAGAAAGAGAGTGAAATAACCACCCAAAATTACAAGTGACACATTCTGCAATTGCCAGCCACCTGCTGAGCAAAGCTCTGTCAGTCAGTGAACTGTGACCAGCCCCTGCTGGATCTTGTTCCTCAAATGAGGAACAATAAAACCCCAGACCCAAAAATTATTGTTGGATCAAACTGTCACATGAGAGGTGAGGAACTTAGATTGTAAAAGTATAATTGCCCAGGTTTCTTTGAGGTACCTCTCTGGAGGTATTTATCTGTAGTTGGTTTTCCACTGTACCTTCTGAATACATTATAAGATTTGATGCCTGAGATTCTGCTATGGGAAACCTTCTTTAATAATGCTATACCACCTACAAAGAAGAGATTTAACTTTATCGCCACCCAAACCAGGACTAGAAGGATATGCAGTTCCTGTCTCCAGACAGAAGGCTGAGATGGCCTCCAAATAAGAGTAGCTGGTCTGAAATAATTTGGTTTGGCCAAAGCTGTCACCACAGTCAGGGAAGCAGGAATTCCGCTTTTCTAGATATCCTCTGCAAACAAGAAGCTGCTTAAACAGAATAAGTATTGTTAGCTACCTAATAGTTAACAAGGGTACTAAGTTCTGTCATGCTGTTGATTTACCTTGATGATTTGTGAAAACCAGCAAAGCTGCACTAATGTGTCAGTTTTGTACCTTTTTTTCGAAGCTACCACACTGTATCAACATGTAAATGAAGGGTGAAATTGTTAAAAGTTTTCAAAAGTTCCTCAGCAACAAACAAACAAAATGGTTTTGTTTGTTTTTTTTAACTATTGACTGCCCAAGTCAGTGATGTGCAAAGTCATCTTTTTTATCTCCTAGAAATGGGATTAGTTAAACTAACAAAATATAAGCAGGCAGATGGCACAGTTATGGAGGGCAAAGCACACTGACAGTCTGCCCTGGGGTTGGTTTGGCTTGGCACCCATTAGAAAAACAGTTCAGAGCAGAGAATGAGAAAATCAAAAGAAAAGGTAGAGTGAAAAATAACTGTTGAGGTCTTCAGGTTTCCTCATTTGTATGAGACATACAGGAAACTCTTAGTCTTCTGTAAAAGGCTGGAAAATGTGTGGAAGGTATTTGCTTTGTGCAAACAAGTTTGCAATGCATGTATAGGCAGTGTGGTTCTGAAGTACAAAGAAAGCATCCCTCAATAGAAGGAATTCTACTGCTTCTTTTCCAAACAGAACAGCTAAGGTAGCACAGCTGGAGGCGGCTAAAAGTGCTCAGCTAGCACGTGCAGCAATTTCATTGTGCAAAAGCCACTCAAAACTGCTGGCTCCCCAGCACTATCTTTCCAGCTCTGATAAAGCTTCTGTCTAATATTTGAAGATGACATAGGTAAACTTCACAGGCAAAATGTTTGAATAATTTAGAATTTTGACATAAAATTACCTAGGTAGTTAGTGACAGGGCTCTGGCAACCTTACCTAGCTGAGGATGCCCCTGCTTCCTGCAGAGAGGGTTGGACTAGATGACCTTTCGAGGTCCCTTCTAACCAAGACTATTCTGTAAAAAGACAGTTCTATGCCTGAGAAAAAATTCTCTGCTGTTTGTACAAGAAATACAACATAGCTTGGCCAAATACGTGCTTCTAAGGTGGAACATCATGGTTCCATTTTTAACCCTTCTTGTATTCTAGTTGACTATTGTCACTTGGTGAATACTGTGTCTAACTTGTCCATAGGTTTCATCAGCCTTTCTTTAGAGCTAAATTGAAGCTTGTGGTCAACTCCAGAATTTTCAAATTTGGTTTTCCAGTTTTTTCTTAAGGTATGTTTTCTACTAGTTCATTCTGATGAACCTTATAAAGGAATATGAGGGATACTGCAATATAAACAACAGCATTGGTTGTTTTGCTCTTGCCAAACATTCTGATTTACCTAACTGGGTCACTGGTTTACTGAGATGCACTTCAGGGAAAATTCTGCTGCAGCTAGTCTGATACCGGGAAGCTGCAAAGGCACCTTCTCTACAGGAAAGGTGTTTAGCACAAAATCTGATGCAAACAAAAAATATATATGCTAATCCTACGATTGGCAGCATGAGTAATCTGAGCATGAACGGAAAGCTCAGGTTTGATAGGCATGACTCATATAATGCTACTGGAGTCTGCAGATGCTAGTGTCTTAGGTTCTGACATTCTTTCTTTTTTTGCCCAAGTGAAGGAATGAGCCTTCAACAGACCTTTTCCCTCAGCAGCCTGGTAAAGCTTAACCTTCAGTTTCTAAGGCTCATATACAGAAAATGAGTTGAGGTCATGCACAGTATTGTTGGCTGATGTGGACTGCTAATAGTTAGTGTTATTGATAAGAAGAAGCTAGGCAGCTTTTTACAACTACTTGACGATGTTGCCTTTAGTAGTAAAACATGAATTTGGATAAAGATGTTATATAGTCTATAGAAAATGGACTAATGAGCAATTCCTTATAGCATTCCTTCCTGATGGTTTCTTATTTGATGAAGAAAAAAAAAATTAAAAGGAAAATTTTGAACTCATTGAAACCAGCATCAGTTCTGTCACTGCCTTCAACACGTCTAGGATTCAACATCACTGTCTATATTTGTAAGTCTGAATTTAGAACAAGTAGGAGAAAGCATTTGGTATGTTACAGACAAAAATTGTCTACAAGCTGTGTTCCAAGCATAGTGAATAATGAAATATATTCTGTCTGCATGCATGCATATCCAGTTTGGTTTTTTAAAACAGCTTATTAAGTTAGAGCTCTTAGAGCAAAAGACCCATGAGGTCTTTTGTACCAGCCTCTCCACCTGTCCTGCTGAACAGAAGAAACATAGTTTCTTGGAAGTTCTAACCTCCACACTCACATAAACCAGGGACAAATTTTGACCTTTGTAAAATTCAAGTAAACTGCCCTCCCACAGTTAGCAGTTCCACATAGCCCTACATTATTAGCTGTGACTCTCATGTACCCTTTACAAGTCTTGAAACTGCCTCTCCCCTCTAGTCTGAGAAGCAAGGGGTTTAGATGAAGGAGTGAAAGTGCACCAGCTATGCAGTGGTTTGGATCAGATAGACATGCTCAGTTCTACTTTTCTTCTAGTCAGTAACTACTCCGTCCGTGTTTTGTTATCTCCCAGAATTAATAAATTGTGATTTTTCATAACCTGTATTTTTATAACCTGTAAAATCAGTTGCTCAATATAGTTAAGCTTTTTCTTACAATTCTGGATTACATGAACCATTCCACTTCTAAAGCAGCCCTTATGCTGCATATCAGTAGGTTAATATCAGACAAGTGCTGACTGGAGCCTTTCTTATGCCAGAATCTGTGGTCTTCTATGTGACTATGACTCCTTGACTTGTGCATGTAGTAGTTTCCAAGTAGTGAACAGACGTAACATTGTTCGGCTTCTAACCTCAGCCTTGAGTAGCTGAGATCTCAGAATTAAACTAACCGTGGTGGAAGAGTTAGTAATGATGATCCAACATCCTCTGGTACCAAATTCTTCTAATTACAATACATTAAGCTTGAAAAGAATACAAATTTTAGTGCTGGAGTTTGAAATTTTTATCTTTTAAAGAAAGTGTTTTGCATGTATAACTAAAATTCTAATATATTTACAAATTCATCTTTAAATGAGTAATAGTGAAGCAGTACTGAAAGAATGTAACCTCGAACAACAGTAAATTGCAACCGCACAACCACGTAGATCAACACCTCCCTTGACGCATAAATAAGGCAAGTGCCATCAAGTACGTGATCGCAGTAAGGAGGGCAACCGCCTGCCAGGACCTCCGGCAGGCACCAGAGGTGAGGCTGTCCGGCGCACCGGGGGCACTGCTGGCAATGACATTTCGAGTGAGTTTGGGTGCGTCTGGCACTTCTGTGGAAACGAGCAACTGAGAGCCACGCTCCTTCGCTTCAGGGACGGTTCCTCTTTCTTTCACTACGAAATACTGGGGGTCGAAGCCCTCCGTGGCCGAGCGGGTGGGTGCACCCACGCCCAAAGCGCCATCGACGCTAAGTGCTTCCCGGGGCCTAGCGCGCCTGGCGCGGAGCTGTGCCCGGCGGCGCCGCGGGGCGAGGGCCTNCCGGTCGCCGGGTGATGGTGGTCGCCCGGACACTGCTCTTTTGGGCGCTGGTGTACAGCTACTGCGGGGTGTGTGTCTGCATCGCCGGGCTGCGGCTGCTCTGGAGCATCGGCCGGCGGCCGGGCGAGACCTTCCGCTGGGTTGTGCGGGAGAACCCACCCGCCTGCCTCAACGATCCCTCCCTGGGTACCCACTGCTACGTCCGGATCAAGGTGAGGGCGAGGGCGGGGGGAGCGGGACCCGTCCTGCGCACACGCGCCCCTGCGCGCATCCCTCCCGTGCACGACCCCCTGCCTGCCTGCCTGGCCGCCCGCCCGTGCGGGCGTGTGCGCGGGCTCTGGCCGTGACTCTCTCTCCGCTGCCGGCTCGCACACCTGCGCGCATACGTGCGCCTGCATGCGCCCGCTGCCGCTGTCCCCGGGAAGCAGTGCTGTGCCCGGCTGGGCTTGCCGTAGATGGGGGGATAAGCCAGGAGCGGCCGCAGGCCGGTTCCGGCACGGCTGGGCTGGGAGGAAGCTGTACCTGGCCGGTCGGGATGCAGGCCCCTCGGCGGTTGAACGCGGGGCGGCAGAGGCGCTCACTACCCAAAGATAGGTGCAGCCCACCGGCAGGTACGTGCTCCTCAGCTCCTCACAACCTCCTGTGCTGCGCTCCGTTTTCTGTTTTTTACGCTTTACCTCACTGCAGCTGGGAGCCCCTTTCGTGCACCACGTTCACAGAAAAAACATCGAGTAAAAAAAAGATAAGCCCTAACCCTAAGGCTATTCAGCTAAAGCAAACAGTCACTTTCTATACTTGTTTCAAATTCTGCCTGTGATTTTATCCTCTTCGAAATGCTCCACATGAAGTTGTATTAGTTTAGTTTCTTTTGTAGTAAGTGTGCAAAGAATGCGTAGCAAATTTTGTCAGGTGGTTTTGTTTTTTTTTTTATAAGCACAAAGATCTCCGGGATCTGTGCATGTGGGTTTGTGCCAGGCAGTACCAATATAAATCACTGAGCTTTTCAGTTTCTCATGATTTGCTTGTTTTCTTGTTCCAACATCATTAGGATGTGCATGTGGGTTTTTTAATGTATATGCCACATTCTTTGTTTTGTGTGGCATCAAGCAGTAAATTACTGGGTTGCTGTAGAAGAGAGAGATGAAGGGTAGGACAGTAATAAAAGGGCATCTAGGGGCAAATCGAATTGTTGTCGGTATGACACTATGGCTGTTGGATAACAGCAGGCTGATGTGGTACTTTCCAAACACGTGTATCCTAGAGAGCTGTACAGATTTCAACAAAAACATGTTTCAGGAAAGATGGCAACATCCTATGTTTTAGGGAGCAGAAAAAAAGACGACAGAAAGGAGCAACTGAGAAGGTAGAGGAAGGGCTTAGTTTGAGATATGTGACTAAATTTAAAGTGCTGCTGTACAACTGGTGATTGAATTTGAATGTATAAAGGGGATGTTCTTAAAAGAAATAGATGGAAACAAAAACATTGAAGGCAAATCTCTAGAGGACATTAACTGAAAGAGGCAGGATGGAGGAGGGCTTACCCACTACTCACTACATTGACAAACTTCAATACAAAAGGGTCAAAGGCAGAGTGATAGGGAGAGTGGTGAAGATGATGAACCCCCGTATGTTCCCTCTTCAGAGCTCTTTCAGGAATCAAAACATAAGTTAATGGTTTTGTAGCTGGTTAGTGATATAGCTTCGAGCCAGGGTAGCTCAAAGAATCTGAAGCATCTCTGGCAAAAAGAACTTCATGTGTGCATTTGTGGTCCTTGGCCTGATACAAGCTCTCAAAGTATAGCAAATGCATGGGGGTTTTTCCCTCCCTTTTTAAAATAGGAGACGCAGTCTAGGGTCTGAGATTTGTTCAGGAGCTGTACAGTCTTTTTTTTCCTGCAGTTTCCTTCATGTGATTTCTAAACAGCATGTTGTATTTTGTGAACTAACATGTTCCTCACTTCTGTATCTACTGCTGTGGCAGAATTTCAGTGAACCTTCTAAGTCATAATTTCAGCTTATCTAAATTCTGCTGGATTTGACCTTGAGTCAGTGTAAGCTTGCATACAACCATTCATTTCAGTGGTATTTCAGTGTTCAGCCTCTGCACTGCAAACAATAAGTAACTTGCTTGCTGGTAATCTTGGTAAGACTCATTTTCTTAGAAGATGCATCAGAAGCAGTGACTACAGACAGGGCAGAAAGAAGATTGTAATATTAAGGCTCTAATTTCTGAAGCAAGTCTGAAACTTTGAACAATAAAAACTAGCAAAACTCACTTTCTTTCTAGTTACTCATTTTGACTACTCTTGATTCTTAAGCACCCATGCAGTCATTTATTGTGCCAAAATGCAATGTGATGCTTTCAAATAGTTGTGTAATCTTACAAACTAACTGAAATATCTAAAGTGCATTTAAAGTATAACATGTCTTAAAGTTTTTCCGTAAAGCACATGACTGGTGTCCATGTGAAAGCAAGGCACTAGCTTCCATAGTAATCTGCATTTCCTAGTCACCGTGCCAGCCAGGGCTCTTTAAGAAACATTAGCATGCTCATGGCTGAACTGGCACATAGTCAGCATTGTATGGCATATATTAAAGATAGTCCTCCCTGGAAGAAGCTGTGGCAGCTGGGTGTGGGGATACTCAGTATTGCCGAGGTATAGCAGATACTTGATCTCAGGATTGCAGAAGACTTCAGCTTCGAAAACTGACAATTTTTGTTTTGGTTTGGGTTTTTGTTTTTTTTTCAGGGCAATATGTTGTTTCTTACCATATTGTCTGAAACCATATTCATTCTCAAATCCCAGTATAGAAGCTCTATACAGCAATAAAAGTGCACTTCTTTTTCTCTTGTTTTAGGATTCTGGGTTAAGATTCCACTATGTGGCTGCTGGAGAAAGGGGTAAACCACTCATGCTGCTCCTTCATGGCTTTCCAGAATTCTGGTAAAACTCTCTGTGTGTTTCTCTTTTATAAAAGAAGCTGCTTAGGATACCCAAGAATGATCATCTCATCTTCAGTATAATCCATTTTATGTATCTAGGAGTACTAACTACTGGTGTGAAGTTTTAGTAAGGAACAAACCACTGAAACTTTTCCTTTTAACTGCAGCATCCACAAAAAAATGCCTGCAGGTTGATACAAACCAAGAATCTTTTTTTCGTTCTGAATCAATTTTTCCCTAAGTTTATCTACTATTTTTTTTTCAAACTTGGGAGAGGAACTGCTCATTTTTAATGAGCAGTTTTAATTCCTGTTTGGATAATATTTGTACTATATTGCTAAACTTATGGGAGCATTACAATAAGGATCCATTATATGTTAAGTGAAATATGGATTGCTGGATTAAAAATACTATATGTCAGTTTTTAACTGGGGAGGGGAAGAAGAACGACAAGTTCTATAGGGTATCGTGCAGCCTAATTCCAGAATGCTGCTCAGGGAAAAAAGGTTCTATTAATAGTTCATCACAAGATAAATGATGAATCTAATACAATCCTAAATGTTTGTTTGTAACAAGGAAAAGCAGTCATGTGTTTAATGATTTAACCAAATTACTCAGGCTGTTATTGCCAGGTTTAACTAGTGAAGCATGGCTTACAGAACTTGCACTGAAAAAACAATGAGGGAATAGGGGAAGTGGTAATGCCAATAATTCAGCAAGTTAAACGATCCTTTTCCTTTCTAAACTCAGATATGGAGCTTAGGGTCCACTGTTGGAACTGTGATCTTTCAAGCTGGACTCAGGTCATACCATGATAAATTGACCCAGGTAAAACAGAGGTCAGTTCTCTTCCCTCAGCAATTTCCTATAGATACTAATGGCCTTGAGGATGACGGTAGAAAGTCATATTTTTTTTTTAAGATCAATTTTCAAAATAGATTGTTCTTATAATAAATTACTATCTAAAAAGATTATATCTATAAATATTAATTAAATCTGTAAATGTTGATTAAAAAGACAGCTAGATGGGGAACCAGGAGGGTGTGCATATTCTATGCAAACGTTGTGCGTACCTTGCATAACATATATTCAGTGGGAATAATGGAAAAAATATCATTTTATATACATATTCTATTGAGAGCCACTATGTTATTTTCAAAAAGCAGAAAGCCATTCTTAACAGTTTAGAATGCTGAGTTGGGCTCTAAATAAGTTAACATTTTGCATTATCTGACCATTTGAATGGAATAATAATGGATTATATAGGTCATTGGGACCACCAATGGCATAGTTCATATAACTGTTTTCAAAAAGAAGACTACATGCCAATAGCCTATAAAACAGGCACGGTACCAGTGCTGGTGTTGCTTTGCCAATTCAATCAGCAAATGAATTTTTACTCAAGAACAGAGCTTGTTTTGAGAGCACAAGATAAAATAAACCATCAAATTCGTCTAGCCAAAAAAAAAAAAAAAAAAAAACAAACCCAAAACCCAAAACAACCCCCACAAAACAATTACAGTTTATAATTGTAACAAATCCTCTGCCTTCAAATGTTTTAAGGTTCTAAATAGGACAGCTATAACCAGACAATATAGTGAGTGATTGTGTGTGTCTGAAGATGAAAGATCACTTAAGAATATAAAACACCAGACCTATTAAGTGCTTTAGATGCATGTGAACTTGAAAATCAATTTCAATGTTATGGAAAGAAAATAATAAAATATTTTAAATTGGAGATAATGTGGGACAGCTGGGTACCTGTAAGACTGACTGCTACATTTTGTACAAGTTGCCTTTCAGAAATAATGTGATCAGAAAGTCACAACATTGTTTCCATGATTCAGCCTTCTGAACATGAAATATTTACCAACATTTCCAAATTTTGCTTGCAAAGCAGTTGTCCAGTAAATTTCGTATGTGGTAAAAGGATTTCTTTGAATATAAAACCCATTTGGCAAGTCAGACATTCAGGTGGCTGATGGACTGTTGTGGAAACAGAAGATGCAGATAGCAAGTAGACATTTTCTGAAAACAAATCTAGTTCATTTATTTATTTATGGGCCTCATTGTTTCTTCTTACTGAAGTATATAGCATAGCTACAACAGTTACCAAATTCAGATTCAGCTTCTAAGTCATTGTATAATGCTTTTAAAAATTTCATTCCTGGAGTTCTCAACTAGATCTTCTATTTGCATTATATGGCACTGAAATGGAAATGTCCTGATTGTTCTGTTTATATGAATACAAACTTCTACAATTAATGAGTGTTACAGTAGTATTACTTATGTTCAAAGCAATAGGTTGGAGGCAAAGCTCAAGTGGGGAAGCCAATGGTCTGATGTAGACAGTTTGAATTAAGGCAGAATTCTCTGTGTTGCTTATGATCACTCATGGTCCAAATGTTATATATATCATTTATCTGAGACCATTGAAGCAAGAGCAGAAGTAAAACCTAGATCCTAGCACAAAAAGATGCTGCCATTATTATATATGCCTAGAAGGATCATATTTTTCATCAGCCTTTCTATTACAGTGTAACATTAAACAACCTCTGTCTTGGTACAGGGTACTCTGAAGTGTATTTGGTTTCATTAGCAGTTGAAGGGCAGGTAGTCCTTGTAGGATGAGACCCACCATTTTTTCATTATTTTGCTTCATAACACCCATGCAGTTGCTCTGTACTATTACAGAATGAGGAATAATGCTTTGCTCCAGTTCTTAATTTTGTATGGTTTTTAATGTCTCTAATGTTGCCATAGAAACTACACTTTGTGTAGTTACACATTGAGAAATTGCAATGAAACAGTTCTGGTGGCATAGAGGCACAGATGAAAGTATACATAATGTAAGTCATAGAAACTTCACCAAGGTCACTTGTTATTAATTGTATTTCTTTCTTTGATTTATTTGGTGTATGAATTACTCTTTTCTGGGGAAAAAAAAAAAACAAAAAAAAAAAAACCAAAAAAAACCAAGCAACCAACCATGCCTTTTTCCCTATTCCATCAAAATCTGGGTGTGCTAGCCAAAGAGAAAAGAAAGATTTGCAGATCTTACTTTGATGATAGTACAGTTTCAAGAATAAAAGAGAATAGTCCTCTGTGTGATTTGGTTTATGCCTACTTCCTTTACAGCAAAGGGGCCACACCAGACTCCAGGAACTGTTGAAATGGCAGTTCAGGCCATGTCCCTTTTCTGGCAGCTGCACTTCC
This sequence comes from Eubucco bourcierii, assembly GCA_013396675.1. NCBI lineage: Eukaryota > Metazoa > Chordata > Aves > Piciformes > Ramphastidae > Eubucco > Eubucco bourcierii. Next base: position 470,707 of record VWZE01017665.1, read on the forward strand.
TTACTGGGAGCACAGAACTACTATAACCACAAAGGACCATCAGCATACCACAGAAAGAAAAAGATTCTTATTGCAAATGAAGCCATGCTAATTTACCCTCCTTACTTGGGAGCAAAAGCATTGAGTGCATTTTTGTATCATATTGCTTGACCTTACAACTTCAACTTTTTTTTTTCCCCCTTTGTCAGGTATTCTTGGCGCCATCAATTGCGGGAATTTAAAAGTGAATATCGAGTGGTGGCTCTGGACTTGAGAGGTTATGGAGAGACAGATGCTCCATCTCACAAAGAAAACTACAAGTTAGATTGCCTGATAACAGATATAAAGGATATTTTGGAATCTTTAGGTGCGTTAGAAGACAAACTGCTCAGCTCATAGATAACTTGATTTTCTGGAGAAAAACTCATAAAGATCTAGCATTCACTTTTTTTAAAAACTGCATTCTCTTTAATATATAAACATTACAGATATGTATAGACAGAACTCTAAAGTTTCTCATATTTTATGGGGTATTACCAATGAAAAAGTTTGTTTTCTAGTTGTTGTGTATGTCAGTATGAAAAATATGTAATTATTTTCCGTCATGAGTTTAAAAAAACAGTTTCCCCATGTGCTGTGAAATGCAACAATACAAACTTATGATCTTTTCCCCTAAGAATGTCTTCACTTACTCCTTACTATTGCACTTAGCTGATAATGTTCTGAATTAGTCTAGCACTTGAAGACCAAAGAATTTAAATCAGGTGACATTTTTCTTGCACAAACAAGACAGAATAAACATTGCGGGCTTTATAAAGATGATGACAGTACATCTGCTGTATTTAAAAAAAAAATCCCAAAATACCACTCTTGCACAGTAGTCAGTTCTCAAGAGCTGAATCACTCTGTCTTATACAACAGTGAGAAGAACACAAGGGACAACATGGGACACATTGCTCCCTGTGGTAAATGCACAGTGTAATGGTCTCAGCTGAAGCAAGTCTGCAAAATTTGCCCCTCCAGTTCAGCTCGAAGTGGAGTCATTCAGGTGGTAAACTGTAACACCCAGAGAAGGGTATTCCTTTCTATGCCAACAGTAAGGCAAGGGATAAGACTGACATTCTACCTTTTTTTGATTTTTTAAATTCCCTGGATATTCTAGGGGTAGTGAAACAACTTCCTTTGTTTCTCATGAAGAAATAGTAAAGCAGTGATTTCGGTTCTAAGGTTTGGATTTAGGATTTAAATTGTGATGATTGAGGATTGTCAAAAGATGTGCAGGCAGTCCCCACACTGTGTTTACATTTTCCAACCTTTTCTGGTTGTGTTAATCTCCATGGTAATGCCATGGTTATGCTTAAGAACTGCTCTCATCATAATTCAATTTCATAGGGAATTTAAAAAAAATTAAAACTTATTTCTGAGGCTTGTTATCTTTACTCCAAGTTAAATTATCTTGGAGAACTTGACTACATCATAAGTGCTTCAGAAGATTTCTATTCAAGAGAGGTTATAAGGTGTTTTGACAACTATGTCCAAATTTATACCAGAATTCTAAACAGTTTAGCTTTTATACATTTCATTTCTAGTTCATGTTAAATAACCATTTTTAGTGATGCACATGAATGCTGAGAACTTTAAAAATTGCCATCAAAACAGCATATGGAGAAAAGCTACAGACCTACTAAGTATGGAAATGTGTGTATTTGTGTGTATATATATGCTGTATATTTGGCTATTAAGTATACTGCCCAATTTTTGCATAATGACCATGTTCAGTGTTTAGGTAACTTCCTGCATTCAAAGAAATTCATAAAGAAGGGCTTGGGAGATTGCTCAGTAATTGCATACAATAGTTTTATTATATATAGTAATTTGTATGTATATACATTTCACCTAAATAAAAGCACAAATCTGTGTTCATGTGGTAGGATATAACAAGTGTGTGTTGATTGGCCATGACTGGGGAGGAATGATCGCTTGGTTAGTGGCTATATGTTACCCTGAAATGGTGACCAAGCTGATTGTGGTTAATTTCCCTCATCCTTCTGTGTTTACAGGTGAGTTTTATAGTGGTCTTTTTTAATCCAGAGTATCTACATTTTCATCATGCTTGTATTTGCTTTGAGGTGCTAAAGAAGAATCAACTACTTGCCCCTTTAGATGTTCAGTAGATTAGTTGCCAGTACTCAGTGCCTCTCAGTTTGGACTGTGTTTTATGAAGCAGCAAAGTATCAAATATTTGATTTTTTTTTTTTTTATAATTTATTCTAGGAAGTGGGAGTGCTTGCAACCAAGTTTGCTGGTGTTTTTCTTAATTCTTGAAGGTCCACAAATAAAAATTTCACATGCATGAATCTTATTTATACCACTGTGGCAGGCCGGAATTCCCTGAAGAGGAGTGGTATATTGCATTACACCCAGGTTAAGGCCTCACTGCAATATTAAATCTGCATAAATTTTATAAATGTGATTCAGACATTAGAATTTAATTCTTGTTTAAGTAACAAGTGACAATTTATGTCCAGTACAATACTCACTAAAACAAGGCAGCCTTTCTGAGCTACCTGCTAGAGGCTTGCAGATGTACTGATAGTGAGCCAAAACAAGGATTTAAGAATTTGTTGTTTGAAAATTTGTTGTTGAGAATTTGTGCTTTGAGTTTGTCTGCTACTGAGAACTCTGAAACATTTCTTAAGGATTAGGTCAACATTCATTAATTAAAATTAAAGTAGTATCTAACTAATTTCAATTTCTTCAATTTCTGACCATAATTAGTTCCATTAGAAAAGTCACCCCACTTCCCCAGAAATAGTTAAGCATATTCAGTGTAGCTTTAATATTTATTTCAGTTGATTGTAAATCTGGCCCTACACCATGATGAATCAGAGTCATTCACACATGTTCTCACAGATTTCCTGGGCATCTTTCTAAGATATTAAAGAAAATTTTACTGATTAATGAAGCCTCACTTACCGAAGGAAAGGTCTGTTCATCACCACCAGAATAAGCAGGACCTTTTTGCATTTTTTCCACTGAGAGCAGGAGCCAGGTTGTATAGAAGACAAATACATTTTATTATAGTATTTCTTTTCATATTTGTTAAAGTCCAAAATCAGTTTTGTAGCTTGATAAAGCCTTCTTGGATCAAATCTACCATGGATTAAGTGAAAATGCACAGTTTATAAACCGCATAACAATAAAGTGAGGAGGTTGATGGTGGTGTGTCAAGTACTATTATATTGGTAATGAAGTTTAAGAGTGTATAAGATAAGAACTCTTAGAAAATACATGACAATTATATATGACAATAAAGCAATATGGCTATTGCTTTAGCCATGTTAATTCACTGTCAGTATTTCAGAGAGATCTCCTATCTTGGGAATGCAGTTTTGCCTTCCTGAATTTGCATCTTTAAAAGATAATTTCTAGATGCGCTAGTACCTGCATGCATTCTGTGCTTGCTTTGAGGAAATTAGATATTTGAATGTAAGTGTTCTCTTGCAACTCATTGGAGACAAAAGTTATAATGGAAAAAAAAGAGAGAGACACTGCAAATTTGGCAATACGATTTTTCTTTCATAATGTATGCTCAAATGTCTTTAAAAAGTGAGACTGTAATCTTGATGCTGGTTCCTGATATTACCGAGAAGCCAGCTGTTAGAAAAATTCTGTACTTTTGTGAAGAGAATTGATGTTGACTTCAGAATGCACATCTACAGATTGTACATCTTTGAGAGAATTACTTTAAAACTTGTATTTATGCCTCTTATTCCACATTTTGGTCATGCTGCTCAAATACATCTCTAAGTGAAAACCTATTGTGTGGTTAAACTCTTCAGTGTCCCTACCCTCATCTAATCTTTGTCAGGTTTCTGGTTTGCTGACTGTTTCTGTTAACACATATAAACCGAGTATGTTATAATGGCCACATCGTGCACTTACTCCTGAAATGATAATCATCTTTCGTCACACAGCATGCACTAATGTAATATTTTAAAAACATTCCTTTAAGTTTAAAAAAAAAACTTACTTAAATACTAACAGTAATTTTATTTGAGTCATCAGTTTTCATTTTTAATTCATGGGCATTTTTGTTTCAGAATACATTCTACGACATCCATCACAATTGATTAAATCTGGTTACTACTTCTTTTTCCAAATGCCATGGTTTCCTGAATTCATGTTTACAGTAAATGATTTCAAGGTGAGCAAAATAAGTGCTCTTGTTTATATATTTAACTGTGAGTAAAGGAATAATTGCCACCTATGCTGGTCCCTTTCTGATAATAGTTAGAATTACTGAAAAAAACACAGCACTTTCTGATTTTTCTTCTCAAGCTTATATATTTATATAAAGTAGGATATAAATACATAGAGTCTCTGAGATAAGTCTTTTGCATTTCTGGGAGGCATTCAGGTACATAATTTTACCTCTGGCACTAAATGTATTACTCCACCTAGTCAGCTGGTCTTACTTGTGCATGTGCCAGTGGGACATATTTGGTGCCTGGGGAACTCCTGCTAACTTACATAAAGCTGTTATCTTCTTATCCCCCAAAGCCTGCTACAAGGCAGACAGCCTAGTAGTCTGGGCATCAAATTCATCCAGGTGATTAATTCTGCTTGAGGAACCAACAAGGCCAACAGTTTGTATAACCTTAAAAAATCAGTACAAGCACAGAGAAAGGGGAAAATCAGCTGCAAGCATGCATCCATCTACATGCATGCAGCCCAGTGCCGAGCTCCCAGTGCTGCACACGCTCAGAGCAAAGCAGACGGCATCATTCTCTCCCCTCCCTGTCAGCTGCTGGGGTCCCTCCCAAAGAAAGGTACGTGCCAGCACTTGCCTGTGGGGGCAGGTTAGGGTGCAGAACTTGGTAATACTGATATTTGCTTGTACTTGATTACTCTGAAATACGTTACAGCAAAAATAAGGTTACTATGTGTTTTACACATAGCTCTCACAAAAAAAAAACCAAACAAATGCAAACAGCTTTTAATCGTTTCATTAAACAATGTATAAATAGATTTTATACAACTGTGTCCTGTTGAAGGAAAGGAAACACATTTTCTAGCTATCTTATGTAGTGGTATTTTATGCTTCCTTTTGCAGGTTCTGAGAAGTTTATTTACCAGCCAGGCCACTGGAATTGGAAGGAAAGGCTGCAGATTAACAGCAGAGGATATTGAAGCTTATCTCTATATCTTTTCACAACCCGGAGCATTAACTGGACCCATTAACCATTACAGAAATATTTTCAGGTCAGTGTAACAAGGCAAAATAATCTAGAGACCCTGGAGGCCACGAATGTCATTGTTGTCTCTGCTGCTAAAGTAGATGGAAAAGCCAAAAATCTGTTTCTAAAGTCTCATCAGGTAACAAAGGCATTCAGTGTCAAGCAGTATCATGCAAACTGAACTGTACGAGGTGTCCATACAAAACTGTGAAACAACCAGATTGCAGACAAGGCAAGTCTTGCAAAATTTATGAAAGCAGAGACCCTTCACAGAACCCATGGAAATCACAAAAATCCATCTCTCAATACTACTTTAAAAATTAACATCCATTATTTGTTCACATTACAGTTCATATTATCTAATATTAAAGTATATGAAGAGCTTATTATTAAATAATAATTCTAGATCATATGGCATCCAGGTATGTTACTTTTAACTTTAGAAAACCGAGTCTGACTTCAATTTTATTGTGTTTTGGTTGGAGTTTTTAAAACAGTGGGAAAGGGCTTTTAATTAAGTATAAAACCAACTCTTTAAGTCTGTGCTCCTGCAGTGGTCTCATCAGTCTCACTGGCAGTAGAAAGCACATACAGCAGGAAGCATTCATAAACTAAACCAGATAGTATAATAATAGAAATGTTTTATTTTCTCAAACCATTTTCTAATGGTTTTAACTTTCCTGGGAGAAGTTGGTTTGGCCTTAGAGGCTGAAACACCATTTTTATTTGCCAAAACTTAACAGGGCCAGAAGGTCTTTATCACTACACATGCTCTGCTTACGACTTATATCCCTATCTTAAAACCCTATACTAAGAGAATGGGACTGATCTTTCCCTTTTACTGCCTTCAGTCTTCGACAGTACTGTATCTCCTGCATTCTTCTCTAACACAAGATCAACTTCCCAATATTCTTTTAGAATTATGATCTTTGTTCTTTCTCTAAGCTCAAACAGTAGATTAACTTCTCATTTTCCTTGTTCCAAATTCAGTATTCTTTATGTGCCTAGCATGCTATCACTGTCAGGAGAGCAGTTGTCAGGGAAATACTGAGGGGAAAACAGAGATCTGAGTTAGGTGCTGTGTTATTCAGGCCAAGAGACAAAACTGCAATGAGAAAGTAGAGAGATGATTTATTTCCTTCTAAATGAGATAACCCCAAGCACAGACACCAATGGGGAATAAATGAGATGGCTGTGCTTGGTGACAGTATACTTATTCAAAGCTGTGCACCATCAGCTAGGATGTCCAAGGGCAATGGGGAGCTGTATGGCTTCACAGCAGCACTGCTGAAGCCCCCGGGTAAGGCTAATGAGGATCTGGAGAGGCATGAGCACCCTGAGCTTTGTTTGTTAAATTTGCCACAGCACCTCGCATCAATGAGTGTGCACATTAACCAGATGCTTCTATGACCATAATGCTGAAATATCTGTGATAGCTGAATTGCTGTGGGATTCATATAAGAGAAATATAAGAGTTGCATATATTTAAATTATTGTTTCAGGCCTTTTCAGGCTAAAAAAAAGGAAAAAAATAACGTAAACTTAGTTATTAATCATAAAGTATCTTCACAGCTATTAATTAATTTGTGTATTGTTTGCTTCAATTTTTCTGTACTGAATTCAGAATATTATTTTAAGTGCTTTCTCCTGTGATGCAACAGGCTTTGGACTGGAATGAAAAGATTGGTCTTCACCTCATTCAGTTCTTGCCAATAATTCTGATGGTTGCAGTTTGTCAGATGTGAATCATTAAATAGCAGAACTGCATTTAAATTTTCACTTCTTCTCATATAAGCCATTAAGCAGCACTTAGATGCTAATGACTTGTATTCACCAGAACTCCCACTGGGTGGTTTGCAAAATGAGATTTTAAATCTGCTGCTACTAAAGGCATTGTAAGAATTTTTCTAATTCATCAATCAAAATGAAATTGAATTATTCTTTCAAGTGGCCTTTTATTAATACATTTCTGGAAGCTATGTATAAGTAGAGTAGAAGAATGTCTTCAAAGTACCCATTTTTTCATCTTATTTCAAACTAATGCATGTGACCTTGTTTGTCTTTTCGTTTTTACAGAGCATAGTCTCTTAATTAACTCCAAAGTTTCAAACCAGTGTTTTAAGTATGTCATAGAAGTTTGTTCAGAAAATATTTTATATGTTAATGGTTTAAAATAATAATATTTGATCATAATATTGATAATAATATTTGAGACTTGCATCTGATGGGATGTAATCTGTTCTGAATTTATGCAGCTAGTCCATCACAGTATATTTGAATGCTTCTGAGTCTGTTAAAGCTCTAGGTTGTGATGTTACAGTTTTAAAGAAATTATGACTCCATGAAAGGCGAAATTTTAAGGAACAGTTTTCTTTTACTGCATGCAGATATAGTTATGTAAGTCTAAGGCCTTCAAAAATATGCTGTAGCTCTCTGTAAAGGGAACTCTGATGCACTTTGAATGTTAGCTTGAATTTTGTAGATGTCTAAATGTAGCTGAATCCACTTCAGCATTTCAGACATCAGTGTTCTATCAAATACCTTTTTCTACACTTATCTCTATTTGTAGATGTATTAGATTTTATTTCATTTTGAGTAGATCTTAAACACACTGACTAGTATCTTCCATAGTGTCTAAAAATGGCAGTTTGGCATTTCCTGGACAAACATTTTTTGGTAAGGCAGTTTGGCTACTTGGGTAGCTGTGTCTTTAACACTGTAGTCTTAACTGTGGTTCAAAGCATCGTGTTTCATTAAAACCTACTTGCAGTAAATAATGCAGGTTCAAAAATTTACCATAGCATTCAACAGCCAAGGGAAAGCCACTGACCTAAAAATTCTGGCTGTGTTGTTCTACATTCCCTTTTACAGAGATCAAGGGGCTCCTGAGCTGTGTACTATGATGAAGCATGTTCCAAAAATAAGACCTCTGTTGCTGTTAACTGCAAACATGTTACAGGAAAAGTATCTTGTAAGAATTTCATCCTTAAAAACAGTTAAAGGACTCTGGATCACAGGAGTGTTTTTGTAGTATCATATATATTTTAGAACTTTGAGCACTTGCAGTGAGATTCACTGTTGATTTCAAAAGCTAAGTTACCTGAAATCTGTTTTGGTGTTTGAAAAAAAGGATTTTTTAAAACAAGACTAACTAACTGTGGTTTATTTTTAAAGCTGCCTACCTCTGCAGCATCATGAAGTCGTCATGCCAACCCTGCTGTTATGGGGAGAGAGAGATGCATTTATGGAAGTTGAGATGGCAGAAATTACACGGATTTATGTTAAAAATCATTTCAGATTAACTATATTATCTGAAGCCAGTCACTGGCTCCAGCAGGATCAACCTGACATAGTGAACAAGTTGATATGGACCTTTCTAAAGGAAGAGACAACAAGAAAAAGAGAATGACTGTATATTTTAATGGGTCTACATGAAAGCTCTTCAATTTTAAAAACTATTTGTTATCAGGGCCGTATTTCCAGCCTGCCTTCTATTCTTGAGCTCTGTTAGAGAAAAGTGTTTTCAATGTACTGTACCTTCGGACACCAATGTTACTGCTAAAAACAGAAGTATGAGAATCTATGATACCAATGTTGGTTTTACCTGTACACTTGTATTTTGCACATAAGAACACCTGCCTTAAGATATAAATGTATTTGTACAGAAAGAAGACCATGGAAAATTGCTTGGTTTTGTTTTCTCCCTTGCTTTACAGTTTTAATGTGTGGTGCCTTTTACAATTTTAATGAAACAATAGAGTGGTGCCATAATGGAGCAAGTCATGAGTTTTCATTCTAGATTCGCCTGAATATTTTTAAGGTGTTTTACCATTAAACACTAACTCTTTTTATTATCTATATTTTAGCATTCTGAATGATTGAGTAACTTCTGGGTACATTTCTAGTCCTCAAGTGAATAATGATACGTATCTTGTTGTATTGTTGAATGCAGCTTTGTGTGATGTGTTTTTTCTTCACTAAACAATGGGAAACCTTGTACACTCAACACATCTGAACAAGAATGGAAAATATAACATGTATCAAATCCACCTCTGTCTAATAAAATGCAACTTATGCCACTCCCTTTACCTGCCTTCCTATGCAGACATTTCTTACTGAAGCTAAGAACTGGGTTTGAGTAGCTGAAGTGTCTGCTGTGCAGCCTTCCTCATGCTGTGACTGGTGTAGTTGCATTGGAAATAACACCTCATTATTGGCATTACCCATCGTATGTTAACAACTACTGTCCTTGTCTCCAAGAAAAAAGAAGCACAAAACAAAACATGATTTCCCCAGAAGAAGCAAGCCGCCTGTCTCTATAGAGTTTCTACCTCTCCACCTCCACAGCCAAGTGCATGCCCTAAAAACAGACAAGGATAAGGACAGACCCGTCAGGGAAGGCAGCAGAGCCAGCAGAGCCTGAACCAATTCTCCACAGCAGAGCATAAAACAGATGACAGTTACTGGCATATCACAAGTCTCACACTATTATTACATGTCATCTCTTTCAAGCCATGGTGTACATACAGGTACTTAGCACAGCCCCTGCTCCCATCTTGTTCAGCATAATCCTCCCAAGAAAGTGGTGCAGTCAGCCAGCTACGAGCTTCTGGCTGGCAATTTGCTTCCTTTCACACAGTTCACAAAATCTGAAGAAGTACTGCAATAATCACGGGCAAGATAATTGATCTCGCCTGTTCCGTCCACAGCTGGTACCTGCCTTTCAAGGATAGTTTTTCCGATTTTTTTCAGCATTTGTCAACTTAAGATGGTTACATGCTTCTTTAACTCAAAGTTGGAAGGTTCTTCCTTGTCTTAGAAGGGTGTTGGAGAGCAACTTTCATCAGCAAGCCAGCCGGCGCTGAGGAGTCCAGCTTTTCCACAGGAATAGCTGCTGGCCGCCAGCCCAGCCGCGGAGAGCTGCTCACCGGAGCTGCGCCTGGCGGGATGGTACTCCTGCTCTCTGCAAAGTGCAGCAGGTGGACAAGTAACAGGCAATAATCAAAAGAGACGCTGCTAAAGAAGAGCTCGGCTGGGAAACGCGCTGAGTACATATGAGCGGGTAATGAGACATGCCTCTGAGAAGGCCGACGTGAGGCTGCGGCCAGCAGAGGGCTCCCTCCCGCGGCAGCCGGAAGGGCCCTCCTGCCGGCCACGCCTCCGCGGGGAGGCCCCGCCCCAGCCACGGCGAGGGAAAGGGAGGAGGGCCCGGCCCTCGCACCACCGGCCAGGGTACCCGCGGAAAGGGGCGGTGTCAGGCGGGGACCCGCTGGGCCTGACTGGCGGAGGCGGCTGCTGGCTACGCCCACTGAGAGGGAGCGGAGAAGGCGGCGCAGCTGCGATTTGTCCTGGAGCTGTCCCTTGTCTCCGGTGGGGTCGGCATTGGCGGGAAGGTAGGCAGGCACCACCCGCTGCGACGAGCGTTGTTCTTGTTGTTTTCGTGAATACGGTGGCCTCGCTGGCGTCGTCGTTAAGGGACCGTTCGTCAGTCCCCGCCCCGCGTTTCTGTAGCCGTGCCGGGAGTGGAGAGGCTGTGTACACATGGCGCGGTGCGGCGGCGCGGCGCCGAAGGGTCCCTGTCCGGCGGCACTGGAACGGCATCGGCTAAAGGAGGCGCTGGCCGAGCAGCTCCGACAGGACCTCAGCAGGTAGGACGCGGGGTGGTGGCCGAGCCGTGGGGCGGTTCCAGGCGGGGAGACGGGTCCGGGCGGGCGGCGAGATGGCAGTAACGATGCACTCCCGCAGGTTGCTCGCAGAGGGGACGTGGTCCGACGTGACCATCTGTGTGGGCGACTCGGAGCTGCGGGCGCACCGGGCAGTGCTGCTGGCGCGGGCGCCGCGGCTCTTCGCCGGGCTGGGCGAGGGACAGTCGCCTCGCGACGCGCTGCGGCTGGACGACGTGGGGCTCGTGGAGACCCGGCGCTTCTTGGGGTGAGTGCGTGGCCGTGGGCTGGCCTCCGTACTATCTCTGCGGTGCTTTTCCTCGTAGCTCTAATGTTAACACCTGTTGAAAGCTTTTCCTTTAAAGCAGTATCTTAACAGCCTTCCTGCACCGTTAGCGGATTACCTTCCTATACTTAACTTTGTTTTCCGCCGCCTTTGTCTCTCTGCTGACAGTATGTACTCTCCACTGTAGCATGTAATTTACGGTATGTAAAGGCTTTGTAACAGAGCCGGAGAAGAATGCAGCAAAAATCCTGAATGTATCCTTTAAAATTGTCTGTGCCTGCTAATACCCGTGTTAGCAGGATGATCTCATGAAAGCAGCAAAGATAAGTCACCGTGTGGCATGTTAAAAAACAAACAAACAAACAAAAAAAAGCCCAGAAAGAGAGAAAAGTTGTGGAACTTCGAAACCTAACAGGACTTCATCAAGTTATAGGAAGATGCGGTGTGAGGATGCATCAGGTGACCGTGTGGTCTAGGCTCAACACTGACTCGGCATCCCACAGCAAGCCATTCTGCACCGTCAGAGTGGCATATGGCCTGGCTGCTCCCTAGGGACTGGTGCAAAGGCCAGTGTGTTTTTGCATTGCCATCTAATTGGCACATACCCGATGTCTCACTCCAGATCTTAGGTGAGTACATCAAGAGTGTTGGCTGGTGCTACTACCAGCCCTTACAATACTCCTTACCTTTTACATTATTCTAATCCTTCCAGTGCAGTGAGCAGAGTGGTGGTGCCACCTACTTCCTATATGAAAGTTTCGATGTTAGAACTGATCAGCACTTTGGATTATGCACAGAAGCAGAATGGTAGGCACTCTGGGATTTCAGATTAATTCAGAATGTGCTTCTAAAATGTATGCACTTAGTTGCCAAGAGGAAGCAGAAATTACTGCAGTTTTAAAGTTTAATGGCTAAAATACAACCTATATTAACTTCTCCCTGTTGGCTTCATTCATTCTTTCTTTAAATTTGCAAATAAAGCAGCAGATGGGTAATGATAAGTGTTCAGAATACTAAAGTTACAGTAAATATGAAAGGAGACTTTTTGAATTCAATAAGGCCAAGTGTAAGGTCCTGCACCTGGGTAGGCACAATCCCAAGCACAAATACAGGCTGGGTGGTGAATGGCTGGAGAGCAGCCCTGAGGAAAGGGACCTTGGAGTCTGGGTTGATGAAAAGCTCAACATGAGTCTGCAGTGTGCACATGCAGCCCAGACAGCCAACCAAGTCCTAGGCTGCATCAAGAGAAGCGTGGTCAGCAGGGCAAGGGAGGTGATTCTGCCCCTTTACTCTGCTCTCGTCAGACCCCACCTGGAGTACTGTGTGCAGTTCTGGAACCCTCAGCACAGGAAGGACATGGAAGTGTTGGAGTGGGTCCAGAGGAGGGCCACAAAGATGATCAGAGGGCTGGAGCAGCTCTCCTATGAGGACAGGCTGAGAGAGTTGGGGCTCTTCAGCCTGGAGAAGAGAAGGCTTCGAGGGGACCTGATAGTAGCCTTCCAGTATCTGAAGGGGGCCTACAGGAAGGCTGGGGAAGAATTATTTACAAGGTCCTGCAATGACAGGACAAGGGGCAATGGGCTTAAACTGGCAGAGGGGAGATTTAGACTAGATGTTAGGAGGAAGTTCTTTCCAGTGAGGGTGGTGAGGCACTGGAACAGGTTGCCCAGGGAGGTTGTGGATGCTCCCTCCCTGGATATGTTCAAGGCCAGATTGGATGAGGCCTTGAGTAACCTGTCCTAGTGGGAGGTGTCCCTGCCTATGGCAGTGGGTTGGAACTAGATGATCCTTGAGGTCCCTTCCAACCTTACCATTCTATGATTCTATGAATTGAGAATAATTTCAAAGCCATAGAATTACTGTTGTGGAGCAGACTGACAAACTGGTATTTGTTAGATTATTGTCAACGTCTGGCTAGAGTATTTACACAATAAGCAGTAGGAACCAAAACTTGCAGAAGTTTTTTCTCCTGTTTTTAATTCCATTACTTAGTTTTTGCTATTCCCTGTTACTTCTATTAAGCGGATCTGATTTAAGGAAGGACAGAAAGACCTAATGACAGATACAGTTAAAAAGCAATAAATATGGATCAAATACAAAGGAATACAATTGTCCTCATGACATTCATTGCCACAGGGGGTAATTTGCAGTACCAGCTGTTGATGCAAAGTAGACAGCCAAGGCTGTGGCTGTGTTATATTTGTGCAGTTCCATATCAGGCACTATAAGAATGCTATACTTAGAGTAAGCATAGGCAAAAATACACTTGAAGGTGAACTTTCAGACAGCCCGTTGACAACAACTTTTTTCTGTGGCTCTGCACACCTTTCCTTTGTAGAAAAAAAAAAAAACTTAGTCTGTAGCAAGCGCTATTAATAGAACAATACCCTATAGCGTTGTTTGTTTCATCTGTCGCTTAGTCACACCTATTGCAATCTCATTGTTGGTCATGTCTGTTGTAACTTTTTCTGTGTGCAGAGGGGAAAACCGAAACAAACAGAAGGTAAGGTACCTGTTAAAACTACTTGACATCAGACTGATATTATAGAAGGTGATTACTTAGCTCTGTTTTCAGCTTGACCTTCTCTTGCATACCAGGTTTTCGTAAAGTGGTTACACTAAATACAACACAACTTGTTTGTAAATATTTCATACTGCAGTGGTTTGGCCCTGGCTGTGGGCAAGATGCCCATCAAAGCTGCTCCATCACTCCCTTTCCTAGTTGAACAGGAGAGAGGGAAAATATAGCAAAAGCACAGGAGTCAAGATTAGAAATAATTTCATAAAATGCAAAGGCTGTGTGCAGAACCAGAAGCAAAGATACTGTTTTCTACTTCCCGTCAGCAGATAGTGTTGGGTCGCTCTTGGGAATCAGGACTTCAATACGTATAGAGGTTGCTCCGGAGGAGAGATGCCGTCAATGAATGTCCCCACACTTCCTTCATTCACTTTAAGTCTGAGCTGACATCATACAGTATGGAATACCCCTTTGGTCAGTTTGGGTCAGCTGGCTTGCCTGTGACCCCTCCCAAGATTTTCCCCACCCCTTAATGTATTCTTGAGGTGCTGCTCACCTCAGCAGTAGCCAAAACACCGGTGTGTCATCAATACCCAGCTGTATCACTGCACAACAGCACTAGAATGGTGCTCTGGGGAGAACAAACTCCATCTCAGCCAAACCCAATACACTTCAAACACAAGATCCCAGTTACAGTTCCGTAACAGTGGACTGCATAGTAGTGAAGAAGGGAAATACTTCTTTAACTTATGTATTAGATTATTCTTACTGGTTGCTAAATTATCATATTCCCCATTGGATGGTGTCTGTGTAGAGAAAACAAACATGGCTTGTGCTTGTGTACACGAAAGTCTATAATGCGTATGCCTTAACAATCTTAGTATTAGGCTTGGGCATTCCCCTTGAACGGGTTCTGACTGCAGATCACTCTGCTTTAGAACAATAGCATACCTCCTATGTTCCCAAAATTTTGTGGGTTATACAGTTTATTCTGATGTGGTCCTGCCGTTACTTGTGTCTGTTGATGTGTGCCCCAACATGCAAGCAATATATTCTCTGACTGACTTATTTGTGAGGCTACAGAACAAACCAGCCACAAAAATGGCTTTCTGTAGCATTTCAGATGCACTTTTTGCCGCAAAACCAGTTCCCTGCATTAATGCATAAGGTAATCAGTAATACAGGTGAAAAAAATAATCCATCTGAAAACAAATGGAATTTGCAGACCGTGCCCTACAAATAAGGGCAGCGTGGGAAATCTGATTTGACTGTTACTGTCTTAAACTTTGTGAAATAGTAAATCCTGAATGATGGAAGTTAAAGTGCTCTGTAAAGATTTAATCTCTAGTCAACAGTGAAGACTGAGAAATTTGAAAACAAATTGTTGTGAACTAAGTGTTTATTTCCCGAGGTAAGGGATTAAGGAATTTGCTTCTCTGAATGGCTAAGCAGCTCCAACTTAATGGCTTTCATTCATACAACCATATTCTTTGTTCTGAGTTTGTTACTACAGCATCAAGTTGGTTTGTTGTGGTTATAAATATGAGCTAAGCTAGTCATTGAGAATAATCAGACTTTGCTAAGCACAGAAGAGATGGAAGGAAATCTGCATGAAGCTAGTAGTTTAAATTTTATGCTATGTCCTGTTGGGGGAAGAAAGCCTTAACCATCATCATTTGTGTTTTGATGAAAGCAGGCCTTAAACACATGCCAAACAATGACAACCTTATCGCCTTTCCACATACATAGAAACAATGAGCTTGCCTTTTTTTCTGATGGGATTGGAGCTTTTTGATCCATGTTTATATTTAATTTCAGTTTCTCAGAGGAAGTTGAGAAGCTAAACTGTCAAGTTGCAGTATATTTGGTACGTATTTGATTTTAACATCCTGCTTTGGAAAACATAGTTTCTTAATGCCATGCATTTATGGCCTTAGGGGAAAAAAAAAAAAAAAAAAAAAGAAAAAAATTAGATTTGAGAGAATTGGGTAGAAAACTTTCACTGGGACTATGATGACTACTTCAAGGGTCAGATTCTCCTGAAATGCTCAACTTTCACAAGAAACTGGAGAATTTAATTAGCATCTGTGTGAGGCAGCAAGGCAGATGATGTTGTATCTCATGAGAAGAAATTTACTGAAATACTTAAGAAATCAATTAAGTTAAAATAATCATCTTAGCTGCAAAAATCAAGCAGACAGTCTTACAGCAAATATGAAGGGAAATGGAAGACTTTTAAGTGATTCAGGTAGGTTGAATTTGTGCATATGACATCTCTAACTTGCACCAACAAAGACTATGCTATAGATGTATTGCTGAAATATTTCTGCTTCAACTCCACTAAGATAAATGCAGTGTGTAAGAGGACTGGCTGTGTCTGAGGTTTGTTAAAGAGGTCGATGCATTAAAACCATGGGCAGGGAGTGGTTCAGAGACCTACATTCGCAGTGGGTTTTTTATTAAAAAAAGTTAATATGTATTCGTTTTATTTTGGCCTTTCATAGTTGTCAAATGCAGCTTTTTTCAAGTAAAACTACATAATGTGGTATTTCACATGTATGTGGAAGGTATTTCAGAGGTAATGTAGTTAAAATGTGAAGTTACATGTGTGCTATGTGGAAAACTTGTTGGAAGCAACACACAACATCTGTACAACTTGTAAATAAAGACAGTTTGGGGAGTTTGTTTTCATTAATTGCATTTTTCTCTATGCTACCAGGTTAGTATCCTGGTTTGGGCTTCTGTGCTTGTCTCTGTATTCATAGGGTGCTTTTTTCAGGACAATTAAAATGATACACTGTGAAATACAGATTTTTCCCTTTTTCATATGTGTTTGACTTCTATGCTGACAGCTTCTTGCTATCCATAGCACTTACATTGAAGAAGTTTCTGATTTTTCTGATGTACACTAACATGAACAATCAGTCAGTGTTGATAGAAAAATACACTGCAATAAGGGGTGAAAAAAAAAAAAAAATTCCTGTTCCCTGGCATTAATGGCTGTTGTTCAAGCCTGCTTCATAATCTCTTTGCTAATGCTCTGCAAATCTGGGCATATATGCAACATATCCATAAGTATGTACAAGATCCTGTCTGTTTCAACAGCTAGTGTCTAAACACTCCAAAGCACCTCACCTCACCTCTTGACTCAAAAGGACCAAAGAATGCTTTTGTGACCCAAGCATTATTTTTGGGAGGTTGTGATTTTTATTTTTTTTTTAAATATGTATTTTTTCAGTGAGTGTAAAAATGTCTTGATTATTTTAGTCAGTAAAAAGAAGTAGTAAATTTACAGTCTGGATTAAGCAGGACTGTAGTAAGCAGATATTCTGGGCTTCTGGAAGTAATCAATCCAGCACTGGCTGGATTTTTAAATGTCAGTGGTCCTTTTTACAGGAAAAAAAAAATAGTTCAAAAGGAATAAATTTTTAAGATCTAGAAACCAGATACTTAGTTCTGGTTTAACAGCACAGACTTTACTTGTTCCATCTACTGAGTTCTTACATGTTGCAAGAGTGCTATTTTTTATTGACTTAAGGTTAGTGATAGCAGAATTGCATTCCTGAGGTTTGTTATGGATTACCTGAAAATACCCTGAGGATCCTCGGGAGATTGTTTGCTTCACTGCCTAGCTTATCAGATTCTCTATGGATATATTTTTCAGTTACTGCCAGAAAGTAAGCAGGAGTATTAAAATAATGCATTTGTAGCAAAACAGTGTATCTGTTGTTGCTAATTTTGTTTCCTCACAGTCAATTGTATTGCCTTTACATGTTGAATACATAATAGCTCCACAGAAACAGAAAGGTGAGTAAGTAAAATTACAGTGGAAATGTAAACTAACATATTATAAATGGCAATTTTCTTTCAACAAAACCTTATGAGGAATCTTGCTTTCGTTTTTCACATTAGGTGTGTTACCATTTTACTTTTGTAGTTGTGGTATTTGCTTACAGCTGGTGAAGAAGCAGGGATAAAAAGCAGGGATGATTGGGTTTTGTCCAGTACTTGCATTGTGTATGTGACTTGAAGTGGTACCTCTTGGAAGATCCAATGTGGAGAAATAAGTTGAAGACAAAACTTCAGAATACTTTGGTGAAATTTTTAAATCTTTAACTGGGTTTCTAAATTCCTGTTCTTCGATTGTACTGCTGTAGAGCTGTAACACGCGGATGTTAAGTACTGTGAAACACAGTGAATAAGGAAAATGTGTGGAAGTCATGGATTTGAATTTTATGAAGAATTGCAAAGTCCTTCTGCTCCAGCAAGCAACTTGTAGTCCTGTTCTTGTTAATGTGGTATATTATTACTTGTCTTTCCCTCATGCTAACGTTACACTGGGTTGTAAAGTACTGTAGATAAGAGAAGCAATTGATGGTCAGACCAAGTTGGAAGTTCTGAAAGCATACATTGGTGGACTGTCTTTACATGGTTTTATAAAGTTACTCTACCTATCTTGCTGTTTCAGTGTGAAATTTTATTCCTATGACATTTTCCTGACCTTTGCTTTCAAAACCGTAAGAAAATACTAAAATCCCCATTCTGTACATTCTTGTTTCTTGTCTCTCTCTCTCTCTCTGCAATAAGCAAGACCAAAAAAAAAAAAAAAATTCTACTCAATCCTTCAAATACAGGATTCAAGACGGAAGATGGCTTCTTTGTATGTTTTCTCCACTGCTTTAGAGGACGGTGTCTAAATAGCATACTCAGATTGCTGTGTTCCTGGTGTTAACAATAAAGCCGCTTTGCTCTGGAATGAGTGACTAAATGAATATCTGCAAGTACATGTCTGCTAAATCCAAACTAACTGTAGTTCTCCTGGTAAATGTTGCTAACTTCATCTGTATGGTATGAAACTGTTGATAAAGCATGTTATCTCTTCACATTGACTTTCTAAGGCTCCATTAAGTTGTTGACGTGCAGTGTCTTTCTATAAATACAAGATCTTTGCAGTCACAGAATGTGGGCTTTGTTAGCCTTTCCAGATCTTGAGCCAAAAATAAAGTGGTGAAACAGATGGGGAAGTGGGAAGCTGGAATTACTCAATGGCAAAGTTAAAGTTCTTGGGTAATCTTAACTACAGTTTTTCATGCTTTCAAGTGCTTCCTTTGAAAGTAAAATTTATATCTCTAATACCATTTGTTTATAACCCTGTACAATTTTTATGACTTTTGTACTTGTAACCTTGGTATTAGAAGGTTGTTTATGTTTCTGTGTTTGTAAATTTTATATTACAATCAAATGCTTTTTTTTTTTTTATCATACTGAAGTTTATAAATCAATCATATGCTATTGCTGTCACAGCTTGCTTCTGCCTTTGCCGGTAGATGAGGTATAAAGAGCAGAGAAAACTTTCTTTAATTAACAAAATTGAGAGAGAAAAACCTTTTCTCCCTTTAGCGTTACGTTACATTCTGCTTGCAAGGTTTGTTAATGAACAAACAAGGACCTTGGATGTTGGTTGGCAAAAAGCTCAGCATGACCTGGCAATGTGCACTTGTAGCCCAGAAAGTCCTGGGCTGCATCACTGTGTGTCAAGGGAGGTGATTCTTCCCCTGCACTCTTGTGAGACCCCACATGGAGTACTGCATTCAGCTCTGGAGCCTCCAGCATAAGAAGGACACATTTCTGTTAGAGCAGATCCAGAGAAGGGCCATGAAAATCATCAGAGGGCTGGAGCACCTCTCCTGTGAACACAAGACTGAAGAGAGTTGGGTTTGTTGAGTCTGGAAAAGAGAAGGCTTTGGAGAGATTTAAATCAGACTTCCAGTGTCTAAAAGGAATGCCTACAGGAAAGCTGGAGAGGCACTTTTTAAAAGGCATGTAGTGGTAAAACAAAGGGTACTGACTTCAGACTGAAAGAGGGTAGATGAAGAAATTTTTTGCTGGGAGGGTGTTGAAACACTGGAACAGGTTGCCCAGGAAGATTCTGGATGCCACTTGCCTGGAAGTGTTTAAGACCAAGTTGGATGGGGCTTTGAGCAACCTGGTCTAGAAGATGTTTCTAGCCTGTAGTAGGAGTTGGAACTAGATGACTTCATTAATGTTTATAAATATGTAAAGGGTGAGTGCCAGAAGGAGGGAGCCAGGCTCTTCTCAGTGATGCCAATGACAGGACGAGGGGCAGTGGGTGGACGTTGAGGCATAGGAAGTTCCATGGAAGGATTTTGTCACTGTAAGGGTGACAGAACCTTAGAACAAGCTGCCCAGTGGGGTTGCAGAATCGCTGGAGATAATCAAGGCCTGTCTGGATGCATCCCAGTGTGATCTGGTATAGGTGATCCTGCTCTTGTGGTGGGGGGTGTGTGTGTGAGTGTGCTGGATTAGATGATCTTTTGAGGTCCCTTCCAGGCCCTGACATTAATTTTGTGATCCTGCGATTTTAAGGTCCTTTCCAACCCAAACTGTTCTATGATTTATACTTTCACACGTTGAAGAAATAAGTTTTCTAGAGAGTTTCAAAAAGAGGGATGGTGGGGAGGAGGGTATTGTTAAGCACTGTAGAGTCCATCTTTTCTGGTTATCAACTTTGTTGGGTAAAAAAAAGTCTTTTGTTTGCTTTGATCTATTGAAAAATAACAGGAGTAAATGTAGTGTCATCTTCTAGGCTTGTATACACTTCTGATAAAAATCTTAAAGATGAGGAGCTGGCTATGATGAAAAATGTATTGGAACCCAAAGTAGTACAAGAAAACAACAATGCTACCCTTCAGAACACCCAAACAAATGTAAATTTGCCATTAAGCAAAGCTGTGCAGGAAGTTGTTTGTTCATCCTGTATTGAAGAGGAAATCCCAGTAGTCATTGGTGCAGAAAGCAACAGAGCCACCACAGGTAGGTTTGGACTTAACACTTTTGTTTATTTTTGTGATGGAGTTTTTTGGTGTGTTTTTTTCCCCTTTCCCTTCTTTTAAATAATTATCCAAGGACTGATGTAAAAATGCAAGCAAAGATTAAAGCTATTGTTATAACACGTGGGTCTTCTTTGCTATGGTCTATTTCATTCTCTCACACTTAACAAAAAATGAATTGCTGCAGAAACTTGGCAGGAGTAGCTCCCAGCCAGCATGTAGTGTAATAAATCTGATGGGATTTGCCAGGCTTTGGGCACATTAATCAGTATTGTGTCCCATGTTTTTTCTGTAGTACAGCAAACTCAAGTTCTCAACATGTAGGACTTCATAGAGCAGAATCTCTCATTTCCTTTTCTTACAAACTACACTGCTTCCACTGTTGTCCTATGAGGCTTTTGGAATCTTTCAGACTCTTACTTTGTTCACAGTGGTAGTAAGGAACACAAGGAAATGTGTAACAGCATCTACACCAGAGGTGTTGACTGTTACAGCTGTGTCAATTAAGATAGGACCAAGTGACAAATCTGTTCAGGCAAAAGCTTGCAGCACTGAATGACCCTGAACTAATTCAGTCTAATGCATAAGCATCAGATTTCTGTAGGAAAAAATGAACTGGCTACATAATCTTCTGAAATAACAACTTCTTTAGATCTCAAATATGAAGCATTTGCCAGATTTCTGAGAAGTCTAAACCCAGAAAAATGGAATGTCTGGAAACTCTTCAAGGAAAATTCTAGCTTCAATATACAATATTAAAATGTCAAATTATTTAAAATATTCTAAGTTGCCTGTGTACTGTCAATTATGTAGTCTACAACAGACACAATGAAAATAGCTGTTTCTTTTCATCTTGCAGGTAATTCTGAGCTAGAAACTGCATCTGCATTAGGAGAAGACTTAATGATGCTCTACAAGAAGTGTTGTTGTCCAGATACTAATATATGTGCAGAAGGCAAAGTTTTTCAAGCTCACAGGTACTCACAGGCTTGGAAGAATGGTTGCATGCTTCACTGGGTAAAAAAAAAAAGCTGACTAGCTAGGCCTGAAGAATGGTGGTGAATGGAGTTCAATCCAGCTGGCAGATGGTCACAAGTGGTGTTCTCCAGGGCTCAACTTTGGGGCTAGTTCTTTTTAATATCTAGATTGATGATCTGGATGAGGGGATTGAGTGCACCCTCAGTAAGTTTCCAGATGCCACTAAGTTGAGAGTGAGCATTACTTGAGAGAATGGTCTACAGAGGGACCTTGACAGGCTGCATCAATGGATTGAGGCCAATTATATGACTTTCAGCAAGGCAAAGTGCAAGGTCCTGCACTTGGGGTCACAGCAAGCCCAGACAACACTACAAGCCTGGGGAAGAGTGGCTGGAAAGCTGCCCAGTAGAGAAAGACCTGCTGGTAAACATGACCCAGCAGTGTGCTCAGATGGCCAAAAAGGCCAACAGCATCCTGGTCTGTGTAAGGAGTAGTGTTGACAAACAGGACCAGGGAAGTTATCATCTTCCTGTACTCAGCACTAGTGAAGCCACACCTTGACTACTGTGCACAGTTTTAGGGCTTTCACTACAAGAAAGACACTGAGGTGCTGGAGAGGGTCCAGAAATGGGTGAAGGGGCTGGAGAACAGGTCTTAAGAGGAGCAGCTGAGGGACCTGGAGTTATTTAGTCTGGAGGAATGGAGGGTGAGAAGAGACCTTGCTCCCTGAGAAGAGACCTCCTTGCTCCTTCCAACTAGATGAAAGAGGTTGTAGTGAGATGTCAGTCTCTTCTCCCTAGTAATGAGAGGGCAAGAGGAAGTGGCCTCAAGTTGCACCATGGGAAGTTTGGATTAGATACTTTAAAAAATTCTTCATTTAAAGGTCTTTTGCAAATGAAATGATCCTATGGTTCTATGCTTCAATAAATACTTAGTGTAAAGATTTTCGGCCAAAATCCTTTCACTATAAAATGCTGCTGGTACTCCATAGTAACTTATTGCTAGTGCTGTTATCTAGCTGTGAAGCATTAGTTTTAAGTCTTAATGTGAGAAATGGCCATATTTGCACTAATGAACATTATCTCATTAACAGCAGCTATTGTCAAAGCCGTTGCATTTTTAGCACTTGTAAGATTGCCATTGTCAACTCATCATATATATGTATAAATATTTTGTAGGTTTTCTTTGCACACTTCTTTTAAAATAATCTGCTCTCTTGAAGAAAATTGGATATGTATTAATAACCTATTTACCTATTAATGCTGAATAAAATTACCATACAGGTAGAAAATCCCTGGAGTAGTAATTTTTTTTTTCTACTCTTCAGAATGTGCAGACAGAACCTGATTTTCGTTTAATTACTTCAGTCATGTAGAGATTGTCAGCAGCCTTTATTAGGTCTAAAGTCCAAAACCATTTAAGAACTTTGGCTTGTTGGACTTCTGTAGCTTGGGAAAGTAAGTTTTACTGTCAGAACCACTCCTTTGTTACGAGTCTGTTTGCATTTGAAATGGCAAACTAGACAGCCTGCATTTTGTTCCCTTTGAGTGTATAAGTTACAGATTATGAAAAAAAATGCTTTAAGTAGTCTCTGAACACAAAACAAGTGTGTTAGGTTGTATTACTGACATTATAAATGCATTTACAGAAGAAATGTCATAATAGTGTATTAGGGGTGTTTTGTTTTGATTTTTTGTTTTTTCTATAATAATAGAATTATGATAAATACTACACTTCCATAATGTATATTTAGAGATGCTTGTTTCTTGTGGTCAGTGTTGTAAGACAACATGTTTGCAGGTCCGTAACATTGAGAAAAAAATACTTCAATGCAAAAAGAAATTTTAAAAGATTCTATCAGCAAAGCTTTAATGTAGGCCTTTTATTGCCTGCAGCAATGCATCTAGTCATACCAGCATCAAAAAATATTGCAGTCAATCACGGTGAAAACAAGGATATTGTGAAATAGGCACAAGACTCGCTTGCTTTAGTACTGCATCATGTGAATAGCTGCAATCGATAAGGGAAATCTAACTGTGGGCATAATTGTGGTGGCAGCACCAGTGTGATTTATTTATTATAAGGGTTTTTTTTTAAGTTCTCATACAGGAGACAACTTAAGCCTCCACTCCATCCCACTGACTTATGTCTTAGGATTTCTTACTTTGTCATGAAATCCTTTGAACTTCCCGCACACTTTACAGTGCATGCAGCAGAGCTCTAGGAGAGCTGCCATGTCTACCTAGGCCTGTGTTGTATTCTTACAGAACTCTGTGTGGGGCAAGTAAAATTTATTCAGTAATAAGCTAGTGGCAGTGGCACAACTATGGTAGTAGGAAAACATAGACAAATTTACATTAAATTAATTTGGTGCCTCCATGTATTGTATGTTTAAAATATACCTAATCAAACATTGGTAATAAATACTTGTCCATATTCTACTGTTTTCTTGAAAATGAGTCTTTGAATCATAGAATAAAAGATATGTTTCAATTCTTTGGAAAAGACCTCGAAGATCGTCAAGTCCAACCATTCAGCTAACACCATCGTGCCCATTAAACCACATTGCAAACTGCCACGTTGACACTAAAACATCTCCACCAACACCCTGGGCAGCCTATTCCAATACCTGACCACTCTTTCAGTAAAGAATTTTTTCCAAATATCCAATCTAAACCTCCCATAGTGCAATTTGAGGCCATTTCTTCTCATTCTATCGCTTGCTGTTCCACTAGGGTGAAGTGTGGTACCCACTTCCACTATGCCCTTGAAGTCAGCCTAGCTCTATTCATTACTAAACATTTGGAAGAGGATGACAAAATTTGAAATAATTGTATTTCATACCTCCATGATACTGTGTTTATCTTAAAAAACCAAGATTGTGTATGTATTGAAATCAGAACTCTGAGTATGTGAAATTTTACATTTATGCATTTAGATGTGGACACAGTTGACTGCAATATGAAACATTCTGTAAAAGCTTCATTATTATTGCAGGATGAATCGCAGGAGGAATGTGCAAGAAGTTACTAATTTAAAGTATTGAGACTTCTGAAGCAGGAGGAGGAAAGAGAGATTACAGATTATAAAATGACTAGAAAAATAACAGTACAGAGCATTCTTCTTGTTTCTTGCTATACAAAATTAGAGCACTCAGAAACAAAATCACAGAATCAATGAGGTTGGAAAAGACCTTCAAGATAAAGTCCAACCTATCACCCAACATTATCTGATCAACTGAATCATGGCACCAAGTGTCTTTTTAAACACTTCCAGGGATGGTAACTCCACCACCTCCCTGGGCAGCCCATTCCAATGGCCAATCACTTGTTCTGCAAAGAACTTCTTCCTAACATCCACCCTAAACCTCCCTTGGTGCAGCTTCCGACTGTCCCCTTGTTCATCTTACATCTTAACAAGAAAGAATACGTATGCTTAATAAAAACAACTTGCATTTTCTGGAAA
The DNA here is from genome assembly GCA_013396675.1 of Eubucco bourcierii. Classification (NCBI taxonomy): domain Eukaryota; kingdom Metazoa; phylum Chordata; class Aves; order Piciformes; family Ramphastidae; genus Eubucco; species Eubucco bourcierii. The sequence continues at coordinate 495,687 of VWZE01017665.1, forward strand.
TACAGAACATAAAGTACAGAAAATAAAGTAACTTTATAAATATTGGGAAGCTTAGTAAGAGTCAGGAAAATGTGTGCATGACAGTATTATTCACGGCTGCAGTAGCCCAGATGAGATATATAAACTCTGTAACTGGTGAAAATCCGGAAGGCTAAAACTACAAAGCAGTTTTCACTTGCTGTTTTCTCTACCTCTCTGACTTTCCACTTTCACCTTAAAAAGTTCCTATTGCAAAGGTCCTCTCATCTGTTTTTCGGGTGTTTTTGGAGACTGCTACTGGTGGAGATACTAAACTACACTGACTGCTGGTCTGGGATTTCTTTATTGCCTTCGATGAAAGTAGCAGCACATTGTATTATCTCCGTTATGGCCAGCAGAAGTAATTGCAATGGAAACACAGATCATTTTGTTCTGTCATCTGTTTATATCAAGTTTATTGGACTTTTAGGATATGCTTGTAGATGGCTGGCCAATTTCAAATAAAAGAAGTTCACTTGTCTTCTCATTTTAATCAGTATGCATTTTGTGGTATAAAAAGATTTAAGGAATTCAGGATATAATGATTTGGCTGGAGTTAGGCTGTATAAACAAAAGGGTTTACTGTTATTTAGTGAATAAAACAAGAAAAAAAAACAGTTTTATATAAAAGGAAAACGCTGTGATAATGGATTTCCTCTGTGTGAATGTCTAAGTCACACTAGGAAAAAAAGCTTTAACTGAGGAGTTTAGAGTACTGTTTGTTTGGGTTTTTTTCTCTACCATATTCTGAAATTCCAGACATACTGGAAGAAAAGGCATGCAGTATACAGATGACACCTTAATGCATAAACGGCAAAGATTTAAGTCAATGTTGTCAAAGAGTCTCATAATAAATATTTGTGTCTAGTGAAATAGCATTTACTTTTTCTCTCTCAGGGCCATTTTATGTGCCAGATCTAGTTACTTTGCTGCTATGTTGAGTGGAAGTTGGGCTGAAAGCTCCCAAGAGCACATCACTCTTCAAGGGTAAGTGTTGTCTTTGCAAGTCGTGTGGGAGCAAAGGTAGGCAATTTAAAATCACTGCAAATATGTAACAACTGTGCTGTGTGTAGAGCACTGAAGATTAATCTGCCTTGACTCTTTTCTTCAACCTGGTATATTTCCTGAGTGTTGTTTTGACTTCAGTATGAAGCTGCCTCTGTAGTGTATTAACATTGTCAGATGGTTCAGGGAAAAAAAAAATCTTCATCAGCAGGATGGTCCTAATTTTAGTTTTCTGTCAATGTAATACTGCTGCAAAATCAGGAACCTTGTCTCTTGATTTGTTTATCATATATCTGATTAACTTCTTAATCCTTAGAAAACAATACACTTCTAATTTAATTGATTCCTTCGCTTTAATGCTATACATGGTATGTTTTACAGGCTGGTAGTCAACAATTACTCAGGTGTTTATAAAGTAAATATTTTCTCTTCCAGCAGCTGATTTCTACATGGGTAAAAAATTTTCATCCCTATTCTTCAGTAGTGGGTTTCCCTTGAGAAGTACTTCCATTTTTGTATGAGTAGATTGTCATTACAATATCTAATAATTTTTATTAAGAAACACATCTATAATTTTACTTTTTCTAGTCCAGTTTTCTCCTTGATGGCAGACTTCAATACTGTCTTTTTCAACACTTAGTGTTTACTCTGAAATAATGAATATTCTGTATAACAGCTGTCAGGAGTGTGGGGAAACTGTCTCGCTGATTTCATGGCTGTCATGTGCACTAATAGAGAGAGACAACTGTGCTTATTTTGCTTCTTAGCATGTTCCAGCTTTTTTTTTTTTTCCTTTTGTTTTTAGTCATCAATGTCTGTTGTTTAAATATGCCTAATGTTTGAAGAGGTCTTAGCTCAGTCTTTGTGTGTTACATTTATACTAATGCCTGCTTTCAAGCTCTGTGGATTGCATACAGGGATGCACATACGTAAGCACAGTAACATCTTGTTCAGGAGACCGTGTCCACTATTTATAACAGACATCTGTGAATTACAGTGGCAGGACAATGCAAGGATGCAAACATTCTTCTGTGCAGAAATGGCCTATTTCTAAATCAGAATCTAGGTATAAACATGTTTTGTAAATATTTTGAGGTTAAAAGTTCCTATTTAGTGTTGTAATGAAGCTGTTACATGTATTCTTATTGTGGGAAAAGTGTACATATAAAATTAAAAAATAAAAAATAATTATTACCAAAAAAAAAATCAAAAATGTATAAATGCTTGATAGTTAACTCATTACTGGCAAAGAGCTTGGAGATGATGGAAAAAATCCTTTCTGAATGTTGTTAGTGTAAATAATCTAGATGCTAGTCTTAGTCTTCTTGCGATTTTTTTGCAAAGATTTTAAGTATTACAAAATTTTAGTAAGACTATGGAGTATCAAAATGCACCCAAAATACAGTCCATTTTGATGCCCTTATATTGCAGTAATCTTGAAAATAGCTTGAACTTGAGCAAATCATCTGCTTTCCATTCACAGAACCAGCTGAATGATGTATCTTCCTGTGGCTAAGATATGTGGTGCATTTTATTCTGGACATGTCTTCATCTCTTTTTTTTTTTTTTTTTTTTTTTTNTAAGCCATGTAGAAATAAGTGTCATCTTGCATTTTATATATGGAGGTATTCTGGACTTCCCAGACCGAGTTGATGTTGGGTATATTTCAATTTTTACTTTGTTGTTGTTGTTGTTGTTGTTGTTGTTGTTGTTAGGTTGTGCTTGTTTTGTGTTTTCTCAGTTAGAAGTCAGAAGGAAAATTCTTCATGTAATATAAATAAAATAAAGTTGTCAAATATAATGATCATTACACCTAAACATAGTTGAGGAAATCAAAAAAATAAAGCTGCAGAAGAAATCTTGTCTGTTTGACAGCTACTGAAAAAGGCGTGCCAGCCATTTTTTGAGAATTATGAGGAGCTTGAAAATCAGAAGGGTGTTTTATAGTAAAATAGTTCCCAGTTTGCATCCACCTTCCTTTTTAGTGTGATATTATGTAACAGTTACTTCTGGGGATTTATATTTCAATAACCATTTGAGGTGATGTGAAGTAGGTTGCATTAGATCCATAAAAGATGATGCATAGCAAACAATGTAAATGTCATTTTCTTCTGGGATAGTTTTTAATCACTGTTTCATACTTAATCTGTAGTGAAGTAAGCGCTGAAACGTGAATTATTCCCTGAAACTACTTATATAAAAGCCATTGCACTCTGCTATTAACATTAAAGCATGACAATTTTTTACTGTTAGAAATGTTATTCAATGCTTGTCCATCTAAAATAACAATATGGAATTGGGAAAACGTCTCAATGTCAATGTTTCGGTAATTAATTGGTATAGAAAATAAGACTGTGGTATTTATTATCGTATAAAATAATAGCTTGCCCACTGTGCTTTTTAGTATTTGGAAGGGACATAAATCTCAGGTACAGTGTCACCAATAACATTTTATATATTCCACAAATAGCCAAAACTCTGCGAGCACAAATATATTCGCTTGCTACCCTTAAAACAGGGAAATAGTCTTCTGAGCAGTTTCTCAGCCAATGGCTACAGCTTAACTTTATGTTACAGACTGGACTCAGTAGCTGGAAGATCATTATTATGTCATTATGGACTTCTGTTCAAAGATTATTCTTTGCAAGTTTCACGCTTGGTTATCAGTCTAGTTCAAATGGAACAGAGGGGTGAAATTAGCATGTGAATTTTCCTGTAACCAAAATGCATACATCAGAATGATTTCTGATTCCTGTTATTGTTGCTTTCTCTTTAGCCGCATGTTGGGCATTGCAGATATGTATGGTCTAGATGGGCTGAAAGAAGTAGCTATCTACATTTTGAAAAGAGATTACTGCAATTTTTTCCAAAAGGTATGTCAGTTCTCATGCTGCTTTGTAAGCTGTAGAGCCTAAGGAGAATTTCGATTCTATGATTTACACATCATAATGATGGGAGTCTTAACTGTCTGGTCAAAGTGTTAGCTTATGTCAACAGATGCTATTCTTACCTGTAAATCTGCTAAATTCATTGTGATTGATGATCATAGAATTGTCAGGGCTGGAAGGGACCTCTAGGGTCATCTAGTTCCAACTCCCCTGCCATGGGCAGGGACACCTCACGCTAGATCAGGTTGCTCAGAGCCCCATCCAGCCTGGCCTTAAATACCTGCAGGGATGGGGCTTCCACCACCTCCCTGGGCAACCTGTTCCAGTATCTCACCAATCGCATGGTGAAGAACTTCTTCCTAACATCCAATCTGAATCTACCCACTTCTAGTTTTGCTCCATTCCCCCTACTCATATCACTACCTGACATCCTAAGAGGTGACTCACCAGCTTTCCTTTAGGCCCTACTTGATGGCAGTAAGGGGGGCCTTACTGCCCCCCTACAAGTAAGAAACTTGTAAACTACAGTTGATGAAAAGTAGTATTCCACATGATTAATTCAATGTATTAAGTTAAATATTACATACCCTTCTATGTGTAATCGCTCTTAATAGGAATGATGAAATACTATATGTATATTTGCATATCAGATTTCAAGGGCATATATTTAGAAAATATTTCTGCTCAATTAAAATTAGTTCAAAAAGAAACCAGGGCTTAGAGCTGAGCATTTTCACACATGAGGATTAAAAGTCTGAATGCTGTTTTACTGATCGTGGAAGCAAATTACTTCCCTATTCTACATAAAAGCAGATGAACTTAAATACCATGGTAGCTAACAGTACTTCTGTTTGAAATGAAGATTTTGTACTAATGTACAATTTCTCTAAGTCAGAATGTACAATAATTGTGATAATTTGCTAACAACTCTAGCCTGTTCCTGGAAAACAGCAACCTGTACTAGAATGCATGGCTATTGCTCATTCATTGGGAGTGGAAAACTTATATGCTGCTTGCATGAAGTAAGTAAAATAAAATAAATTATGGTGTATGTTTTTCAGTTCTCTGCTTTCTACTGAAATTATTTTGCGCTATTTGGTTTATTGTGACATATAAAATCTTCACATTTAAAACATTTTGTTTTCTTCACAATACATCAGAGGTAGCACTGATGGTAACAAGTGAAGGCAGAACATTTTCCATATTCTGTACCTAAGAAAGGCTCTCTTTTCAACAGATGGGTAGGAAAACATTTTGCAAAATGTTTGTCAGAGAGAAGCTTTGCCAGTTTATCTACTGAACTTCAGAACAACTGTCTTCTTATGTTGATTAACTCCTTGGTAAGTAATATAGAGTGTATTTGATATCAAAATTAAGCTATATAATTATTTTTCCTTAATCAACTCTATAATATAAACACTGTATTTTAAATCCGTAGTATACTTACACTACATAAAAGTTTCCACTAAAATAATTTTAAAACAGGTTTTGATATGCAGCTGTCATCATTGGTTAATGGCATACAGTCTAGTGGTAATCACATCCAAGTCCAGCATAATACAAAAGAAGTTTGTGAAACACAGCTGTGACATCATATGTTTGGGTAGTGAGAAATAGCAAATTGCTGTATCAGAGTCTGTGCTCAGCAGTGGCATAAATTGTTTGTGCTTGCCATTTTCCTTTTGCCCATATTAGCATTTTGAAAAAATGTGTGTTTGTCTTTTCCTAGACTTCAAGTGATCACTGGCTATTGTTGATCACAAGCCTTCTTTTAACAGGCAAGATGACTTTTGAAAAATAAACAGTATACATATCCTGTACTTCTCATATAACAGCACTGAATTTTGGTCTGTTCAAAGCTTGGCATTCACGTTTTGTGCCACATATTTTCATTGTTTTAATTTAGATCTGCCTTAAATACTTTCTGATTGTGTTTTCCTGTAAAACTAGGCCCAGAGGTAACTTAAAGTAAATTATTTGAACTAGACCTGTTAATAGGCATTTGGTCCAGTAATTGGCTTGTAAATCATAGAATCATAGAATGGTAAGGTTGGAAGGGACCTCAAAGATCATCTAGTTCCAACCCCCTGCCATAGGCAGGGACACCTCCCACTAGTACAGGTTACTCAAGGCCTCGTCCGACCTGGCCTTGAACACCTCCAGGGAGGGAGCATCCACAACCTCCCTGGGCAACCTGTTCCAGTGCCTCACCACCCTCACTGGAAAGAACTTCCTCCTAACCTCCAGTCTAAATATCCCCTCTGCCAGTTTAAACTCATTGCCCTTGTCTTGTCATTACAAGACCTTGTCAACAGTCCCTCCCCAACCTTCCTGTAGGTCCCCTTCACATATTGCAAGGCTACTTTAAGGTCTCCTCAAAGCCTTCTCTTCTCCAGGCTGAAGAGTCCCAACTCTCTCAGCCTGTCCTCATAGCAGAGCTGCTCCAGCCCCTTCGTGGCCCTCCTCTGGACCTGCTCCAGCAGTTCCATGTCCCTCCTGTGCTGGGGGCTCCAGAACTGCACACAGTACTCCAGGTGGGGTCTGACGAGAGCAGAGTAAAGGGGCAGAATCACCTCCCTTGCCCTGCTGGCCACACTGCTCTTGCTGCAGCCCAGGACTCGGTTGCTGTCTGGGCTGCATGTGCACACTGCAGGCTCATGTTGAGCTTTTCATCAACCCAGACCCGAAGGTCCTTTTCTTCAGGGCTGCTCTCCAGCCATTCACCACCCAGCCTGTATTTTTGCTTGGGATTGTGCCTACCCAGGTGCAGGACCTTAACACTTGGCCTTGTTGAATTTCATGAAGTTGGCCTGGGCCCACCTCTCCAGCCTGTCCAGGTCCCTCTGGATGGCATCCCTGCCCTCTAGCAAGTCGACTGTGCCACACACAATTACTTAATACAATTACTGAATTGTAAGAGAGATGGGAAGAGTGTGTGGGGAGAGCTAAAGGTAAAGTATAGCTGCTGCCAAGCCTGACTGCATATGTGTACTGCATACACGAAGTTTAATCTAAGCAGCGCAGGTGACATTAACAGGATGATTTTGGTTCTAGCACAGGATACAGCTAAGTGTGTGATGTCTTGTATTTCTTATGCTGAAGTCCTTGTCCCCATGTGTGTTACTGTTGTTGCCCAAACTGAATAGCTCAGGTATGATTACTTACATGGACAAACATATCCCTGGTTCACAGAATCACAAAATGTTAGGGGTTTGAAGAGACCTCAAAACATCATGCAGTCCAACCCCCTGCCAGAGCAGGATCACCAATCATAGATCACACAGGAACGCATTCAGGCAGGTCTTGAGTATCTCCAGAGAGGGACACTGCACAACCTGCCATAGGCAGCCTGTTCCAGTGTTCTGTCACTCTTTGTGAAAAAAATTCTTCCCCATATTTCCACAGAACTTCCTGTCCCTCAGCTTCCACCCATTGCCCCTTGTTCTATTATTGGGCATCACTGAGAAGAGCCTGACTCCATCCTCTTGGCACTCGTCCTTTACATATTTATAAACATTAATGAGATCATCTCCTCCAGACAAAAGAGCCCAAGGTCCCTCAACCTCTCCTCCTAAGATGTTCCACTGGTGATATTCTGGTGAAAGCCTGAAAACTGAGATTATAGAGCTGTGTGGTAGTTTCAGGAGAAGCTTGAGCATATCCAGAGTTCTAAAATCTGAACAGTCCTTCTAGTAGAATGCATAATTTCTAACAGAATAAAGGTAGTAGGTGTAGCTCTTAAGGTACTAGGTGTTTGCAGTTATATTCAATCAGTATACTCAGTTGTTCCTAGACAAATACCATCATCATATGTTGTATAAACAAGAAGTTTTAAGTGATTTTCAGGATTATTGATTAGTTCATTCTGATCTACAGATGTTCATAGTTACACCCGCACTCCAAACTAGCTCAGGCGTGTACCATAGACAAGAGTGTATGCAGACACAGTTCTGGGCTCCTCTCCAGGCAACCTTGTGCTACTTCATAAGGACAGCATAAAGGTAAACCTGAGGTGCTTCAGGCCTTCCCCCCTACACACTCTGTGCTCACTAAACCAGAGCAAGATACTATGGTTACAGTTTGTGTTGAAATACAAGAGCTATCTTTTGCAGAACTGTCATGGCACTTTGGTACTTGGTACTGCTCCAGCTGTGCACTCAGCTTCTCTGGAAGATTTCTTCACTCTGGACTAAAGTGTGTTTTGATTCCTATTTTAAAATTGGTGTTGGTGTGTCTTTGCAAGATTCACTGGTATTTTACATATTGAAACCTATAAAGCTTTTAGATTCATAAACCTCTTCTGCCCACAGTTCTGGTGAGTGATCATTTAACTCCCGAGTTCAAAAACTTGAGGAATTCCTAGTGGAGTTTTCCACAATACATAAATATTCTTAAAGTTGATGGAGGGTGAAAGAAGAAAAGGCCTGACATGATTTTTGCAGGGGCTACTGTGTGTTTTACAATCTTAAAAATTCTCTTCCAACCCCTAACATTTTGTAATTCTGTGTGATTCTTCCCTACTGTAAAACTTTTTAACAGTTACACCCAGTGAACAGCATGACTCATTTTGGAAACGTAAAATCTAGTTAATGTGGGACCGTCATTTAGAGGAAGGAAAGGAAATTGTTCACTGAAAAATCTCTGAGAAGCCATAATGATGAACAAAGGTACACTGAAATGAGAGTGCAGTTTAAACTGTTCTGGTGTCTCAACTATATGCAAGAAAAGTACTATTTTTTAAAAAAAGTGAAGTGGATTCCACTTTAGAATGGTCAGGGAAAAAAAAAAACTAAAATGAAAACTGAAATTCATAGCCACTCCTACAAAGTGCTTATTTAACTAAGAATCAGTGAAGACATTTTATATTTCACTGGAAGTGCCTAGTGGGAGTAAATGCTTATTGCTTTGTGAGCAGAGGCTGAATTCTGGACAGTTCAAACATCTTGTAATTAAGTCCAGTGGGATCAAGATCAAACCATACGCATATACTTCATTTACCTTATATGCATAGAAACAAACTGGTTTCACCCACAGATGAGTAACATAATTGAAAAATACGTGTGAACAATGGCTGGGCAGATTTTATGTTGTCCCCTGCATTATACTTTGCATGAGACAAACAAGATTATAATCTGAATTTACTGTAGGGGGGTGTTGTGTCATGTATTTGTCTGAATTGTTTCTTTCTCCAGTGTTACTGATCCAACTACATAATTTATCAGTGACCTGCTATGCCATGTTAAGTAGTGCTTTCAATCCATTTTAACGTGGGTAGCAATAACTTGAAAGTTCATTTTACATGACATGTTAGCCAGTACAAGTTGCCCTCAGGTACCATGATGATGGAATGCATGAAAGAACTAAAGGCACAGACTAGGGGAATAACTATTAGCAAATCTGTTTGCTTGTTTTAAATGTAACTATAAATATAACAGTTATGTTTCACAGGGAAAGGTTAGACAACAGCGAGGGTAAATCCAGTTAGAAACTCCATTTGGAAGGCAAATATTTGATGTCCCCTTTCAATGTTTGAGTGACACTTTTAATTAAAGCAGATGTATTCATAACTATGAAAATGCTTGTGTATTTGTGTATCCTGAATGCTGGGCCATTCTCACCTAAAAATATCACTTACCCATTTTATTTGAGAATTTATTATGTCTTTCAGTGACCTGAAATATTTTCCTGTACTCATTTTCTCCAGTTACCATTTGCCTAATTATGTTTGGAACTTCAGTATGTAACGATACACAGTTCAAAAATATGATAAAAGTCACTTAAAACTTTACTGCCTAACTTACACAGGCAAAACAGAAGAGGTAGCTTTTTCTTTTTCTGCTTTAGTTTCAAAGGAAGGTATAATGTTCAAAGTTACCCAAACCCATCTTTATTTAAAGAAGGAAAATTAATATGTGATTGGATCCTTTTGTAAATGTTCAGGAACTAAACAGAAGCTATTTATGAGCAGCAGTTCTTGGCAGAAGGCTAATTTCTGTTTATGTTTTAAGAACCACAAGAATGCTGCTTTTCTTTTGATGGAGAGTGACCGGCTGATCAATAGTCTTCCCCAAGTGAAATGGGCAGAGACAGCTGTGGCCTTGGCATCTAAGCTACAAGAAGAATGTGTGACATTTATTGTGGCAAACTTCCTACATGTAGTACAAAGTGAAGGCTTCTCCGTTTTGTTGCAGGTAAAAGAGACCTCAAGTTGTTGAATTATATCACACCTTTGAACTGAATTATACCACACTTTGGATGGCTCAGGCTGCTAAATAATCAAAACAATTTAAACTTTTCCTTTAAAGTGCAATTCTATGAAAAATCACCAAAAAAAATTTTTTTAATGTAAAAAGGCAGTGGTGAGGAGTTTTTGGGGTGGGTGGTTGGGTTTTCTCAGTGTTATTTTAATACTTTCCTATGCGAGGTTGATACAGCATTCAGATTACATGCCTTAGTGAAGCAGGAGTTCCCATTAATTTAGTGGGATATTTTCTGTGTTGGAAAGAGATAGTTATCTACACAAGCTTCAAAAAAGCTTTCAGAGCCCTTGAATAACAGTATGTACTTACTAGGATGATAATGAGTATACCCAAACTGCTGATTTTTGTTGGAAGTTGCAAGAATGTGGGAGTGCTGCAGGTACTGGTGAGAACATGCCTAGTCATCCAGCCAGTTAATTTCAACCCTTAAAGGTTGGGGTATTTTTAATATGTACAGAGAGTTGGGGTTTTTTTTAAATGGAGCTCTTAAAACATTTTGTCTTTGAATCAAGAGTTGCATGCAGCTATAAATTCATTGTGGTGTGCGTGTTCCTAAAATTTGAGTTAGCAAAGGGCCTTAAGGTGATTTGCTAGAGACCTGGAGAGAAGCGGGGTTATGGATGCAATGGAAGACGCTTAGCTTTGGAATACCCTCTGCACAGTGTGACAGCAGGTCCTCTCTGTTCAGTAATGCTTTTGTATACAAAGTTCACTCCATTTTAAATGGCTGCCTTTTGTTGTTTCCTTAGGCACAGGCAATGAGCAGCAAACCAGATCTTCTAGAACTAATTTTTAATGCAATTGAAAAAAGCATTAATAATGAGAATAGCTGCTTTCTTCTTGTAGCTGTGGATACGCTGTTGGACTCCACAAATGTGAAGGACATGGTAGGTTTTTAAGTGTGCAGTGTTGGTAGGAAAAACATCTGGTACTGTCTCATGTAATGGTTCAAATCAGATAATGTGGTTTGAGATCAGGTGGCCGAGTCTTGTAACTGAGGTTACACAGGAAAGCATCTGCATGAACCCGGGGTCCTGTTGGAAGTGTAGAAAGTGTTAGCATTTGTTTACTGGATATTAACACTTTTTTTTTCCCCATATACTGGGGGAAAAAAAATCCTGTATATTACTGAGAATGTAAGTCCCGTGGGCACCAGTGTTCTGCTGATCATTGCTATCTCCCTTCAACCGAGTGCATTCAGTGACTCTATGATTCTGTCACTTTAAATTTGTGATGAGAAGAAAACTTATCAAAATGTTGCATTACCTTGAACTTACAGGGGAAGGATGCTTATTCTTTTTTTCCTCTATGTATCTTTACCCACATATTTGTAAATATCTCCACTACACTGGCTTTTGTTTAAAACTGTCCTCTGAAGGAAAGAATGCTTCTTAATGTAGTGTGTGTATGTTTTGGACTGGGGGGAGGTGTCAGTCTCCATGTGTGTAACATTCTGTGTATATCCACACACTCTAAATAACAGTATTTAACCTGTGGTTGAGTGAAATGTTGGAGATAATTCATTATCTGATTAAAATACAGAATGAAGCTACAAGCAAAGAATGAAAAATAAATGCAAAATGAATTACTGCAATCTGGTACTATTGTAGATCTTCTTGGTAAAAGCAATAAAAATTTAATCAGATACATTATTTTTCCCTAGAGTATTTGACCTTGTTGTGACACAGCTGACAGTAAAGAGCTATTATGGGGTTAATTTAAAAAAAAAAAAAAAAGGAAAGGAAGAAAAAAGAGCAATGTAGTGTCTTCTGGTGCTGTAGTATGCCTTGGTTTTAAAGTACTGCAAAAATTACTGTGATGGGCAATAATGCCTCAAAAACAGCATCTCCATCTACCAGACCGTTATAAAATATAAGTGATGACATCATTGATCTAGCTTAGAGAGTAAGTAGATTCTGAAAGGAATAATGACTGGTTGCTATGACAATATGCCCCTCGCCAGCTGCTGATTTGTTACTTGAACACAGGGTTTTACGTGCAAGATCCAGGCTCTGCGTGATAAGCTCTGGGTCTTCCTGGTTCAGTCTTTTTATGCTGTTCGTCACACAGAAAGCTGGAAGCTGATGAGGCCAGACCATCAACATAAAATACAAGCAGGTATGTCTGGCATCAAATGGTGTTAGAATTTTTAGCAATCTGTTTAGTAAATAAAATGTAGGTGGTATTGTGGAGGCAGATACAAATTAAATTTTGTGATGCTTTGTGTTCTTGAAGTGCTGTTTTAGAATAGAAGCATGGTAGCATGCTTTGCTAGTTTCTAACATGGAAATCATTAAGTCATTTTCTGAACCAAAGCCATGTAGGTTGATTCTATTCTTATTTACATATACTCTGAATTATTGAAAAATACTGCAGTAGGATTAAAAACCTTATCTACCTCATTTTTAAGGAGATAAGCACTCTGGATGAATTAAATTTGCACAAAGCAGATTATCTGTTCTATGAATTCAGCTTCTGTCTGTTACAGTTTCCTCCATAATGTATAAATGTTGCTTGTCTCTTGCATAATGCTTATCTCTGTGCACTGTGAATAAATGCAGATAGCTTGATTTCACAGTTGATTGGTATTGTGATACTGTGTGTGCTACTGCAGAGAGCCCCAAAGGAGCTGCATCGTGTTATTTCAAAATTTTAACAGGCTCCAAGAAAAAGGAGTTTTTGTTCCAAACATCTCTTTGTTTCAAAGTACACAAGAATTATGAGGATGCAGAACACATGATAGAGTTTGGCTTGCAGTTGAATATTAGCTTTGACACTACAGTGTTGTAAAGGGGGAAAAAAAATGTCTCAAAGACTTCTCTAAAATCAAATCACTTTTGATTCAAAGGAGAAATAAACATTTTGTTGTCCTTTGTGTTAAGGACATTATTACCTAGTGTTTGATAGCTATAACATTATTTGTGCCAGTAGGTAGGTGAAAGATGCAATTACAGTCTTTCTAAGCCTGATTTAGGGGTGTAGTCAGAAAAACACTCACTGCTACTGTATGAAACAGGTTAATTATTTCTTTCTGTTTTATAAAATCCTTCAGAAGCTGAAGAGCTGGCTTTAGACATAGGGCTGGGTTTTTTTGTTTGTTTGTTTGGGGCTGGTTTATTTTTAGGCTTATAATGCCCTTATTATAAATAATGTTTAGGCTGCTTTGCACTGGTGCTTTCAATACAAAAAAAATATTTTAGACCAGGGTGTTCCTTAGTCGCCCAAACTCCATCTTGCTGAAATTGTTGTGTTTTCTTTTAGATTAAATTATAACTCAGAGTTGGCATGTACTTTATACATAAACAGCCTAAAATGTTTGCATAAATTATCTGCATTTAAAATTACAGGCAAAGAGATCACACAATACTGGTAGGCAGAATTCTAATGTTCAGGTGAAATACACCTAGGATAACTTAACTTTCATCTTAAAGACTTCTGGTGGTGGTTTATCTTCTAGAGATGTAACCTATATAGAATTAGAAGGCTATGACAGAGGAGGAATAATGCCAGAAGATGACAGATGATACTGTGGTTTTTTTTCATTCACAACATGTCTTGTGTTTTCTCAGGCACAAGTTTATATGGATTTTGTCTTAATATATTGGTATGTATTAATGTGCAGAGTCATTGCTAGGAAAAGGACTAGTCCCTGGGGTGCCATTTTCAGCATACCTTTTGTGTGATTTTTACAGACCCCTATAAAAATTATTTTTAGTATTTTCAGTAAGAATTCATCTTCTTTTTTTTGTTATGCATAAAAAAATATATCCACGTATAATTACTGTGTCAGAACATGAGACATTGAATGCTTACATATTTTTAGTTGGTTGTTTTTTTTACAAAGCCTATTTTCAGCTGAAATATTAATACAAACAAAAATGAAGCCTTATTGATTCTAGGTCTGTACAGTATCTATAAATAACCTTTCTGTATTCTACAAGCACAATTGATTTAAAGGCTTTATTGAAAACTGCTCCCCTCCCAGAGCAGACCAGTCAACAAAAAGAAAGAAAGGGCATCCACTGCCTGAAAATTCCACATGACAATCACAGGGATAACTCTCATGACATTATCACATTATGCTGCATGCTATTTAAAGTGGTACTGTGATCTTACTGTGCACATTTAGATATTTTGGCTTTTCTACTTCTCAAAATTAATGTAATTAATCTCTTAACAGAACAAATAAGTACCCTATAAACTACAGTAAGCCACTTAGGAGTCATTAGTCTTCTAAAATTGAAGCTCTCTCATTTTATTTTTTAATGGCGTACACTTCAAAGGTTTCAGTGGACTGCAAGCTTAAAGTGAGCTAAACTTGGATAAACAGAAGCATGTCTTATTATGGAATTGGGGAAACAGAAGAGTTAAACTTGCTTGTGGCCATGTGACCTCATTACAGACACCACACTTTCTGTTCTGAACATAAACCCCTGCATTTCCACTTAACATTTGCCATGTCACCAAAAATAGCTTTCCTAGAATAATTGAAAGACCCAGAGAACTGCTTTCTGATTTCAGATGATGTTAACTGAGTAGGCTGGCTTATTTTCTGTCTCGCATCCTCCCTGCTAAAGAAACTACTTGTTCCTTTTGCAGCTGCATTTGACAAGGGTGATGACCGGAGACTTGGCAAAAAACCTGTATTCACTAGTTCTCAGGTAAAGATATTATCCTTGCTTGCAAAGTCAACTATTTTCATCTTGCATTTTAAATTCAATTGGAATTTGTCATATTATGTAATATAACTTGCTTTTGAAAACTTCCTGGTTTTTTTCTGTGAACTGTTATTTTTGCAGAATCAGTAATGCCCAATCCTGAGAACACGTTGGGACACAGTCTATGCTCTGCTACACTTACAGACAGATAAGCTCAAATAAAAGATAGGAATTCGTGTTCAGAATCTCACATTCCCCTGTTGCTATGTAATGAAACAGATCTGTTTCCCAGAGCAAATGGTTTGCTACTGAGCTAATGAATCTCTGCTATTACCACAAGCCGTTACAACACTGAGTCTGTTATATTCCCTGCCCTGAAAAAAGAAGTTTTTAGTGCCCTCAACAACTCTTCTTTGAGATTCACACTCAAAACTACACTATTATTTGGTAGAAAGACAGAATGGGATTTGATGGTCTCAGATACATTGCATTGGTATTAAAAAAAAAAAAATTCACTCATTTAATTCTCCACATTTCAGTATATACCTTTATCTGAAAGAGAAAATGAGTATCATTACTTATCTGACAGATACACTGTTGGTAAATCATCTATATTATAAATTATTTTAGGGGTTTATGTTTGTAGTAATTCAGTCTTTATTACTCTTTGGAAACCATGCACATGTAATTTTTTTTAAAGTTTTGTTGTTTTTTTTTTTTTACTTCAGCAGACACAAATACTAGAAACATATATTACAGAGTAATTTGTCCAGAGTAAAAGTAACAATTCTGTTTAGGTATTTCTATGTCCTCTATATAGAGCAATATTTCACATGAGGTTTACTTGGCACTCTAGTTTAATTTCTTTTTGCTTTTATATCTTTGTAAGTCAGCAATCTGAGATAGAATTGAATTTTTAAAAATTGGCTGAAACTTGTTGCTTTAGGTTTGCATACTAATTAAAAAGTAGCTATGTTTCAGTAATGAAAGATTGTGAATAGGTTGGTATAATATATCTTCTGTTATTTGGGGTTTGTTCTTGATGCGCGCTTTTTTTTTTTTCCAGCTAAACAAATCTATTACTGAATCTGTTGGTATAAAGAATTCTTCCTGGAAAGAACATAGCAAGAAAGATTGCAGGGGAGGTTCCTCCACTAATCAGGATAAAATGAAATCTGATGGATTAGGAGCATCTGGACATACATCCAGCACCAACAGAAACACTGTTAATAAGGCTTCAAAGCATGAGGATGTAAAGGGGAAAGATGGAAAAAAACCAGTTTCCAAGATTACTAAGGATTCAAAACCTGGGGAGAAAGCTGCTTCACCAAAGGCTAGAGCTGTTATAAAGACAAAAATAGAAAATAATGGAAATGCAAAGATGGAAAGCATACTGACCAAGCAAGATACAGAAAAGACATCATCTCCAAGTGGACAAAAAAATTCAGGAAGTGGTAAAGGACTAAAGAACCATGAAGGAAAAATTGCAGGTGCCAGACCTAAAGTGCTGACAGTAACTTCAAGTGTGCAGATCAAAACAAAACCATTGAAAAAAAACACAGGGAAAGACTCTCCCTCCTTAGTGACTGTGGCAGGAACTTCCAGCAAGTCAGCAAACTCAGACATAGATAACCAGACTGGCAGTGAACTAACAGAAGAATCCAAAGAGGATAAGTTAGTAGAGGAAGGGAAAAAACAGACTGGTAATTTTTTTTTTTTTTTTAATTATTTTTTAAGCCCTTGTCTTCTTTGTCTCAGACTGGTCACACCCTGAAAAGTAGCATGGGAAGCTTTAAGAAAAGCTATACATTGATAAGAGTCACCTTCTTGCTCTGTAAATGAGTATTAACTTGAGATAAGAATATTAAATTTCTTCTGTATTAACCAAATGTATTTAATAACCAGCTGATAGCCATTTAAAATGGTACATGTTTTACAAGTTCAGCATCTATGCTTTTTCAAAAGCTGATCTTCATGTATTAGATTTTTTTCCGTACTTATGTGCAATGACTTTCCCCCTATAATTAACTTTGAATTTACTTTACAGTGGTGAAAACAAAAGCATCTATGAAAACATCAAATGGAGTTACCACCAAAAAAAAAAAGACTGAGCTTGAGGCTAATGCCACAACAAGCAGGTATGTTACAAATCATTAGGTTGCTTTACATATATGTATATGTGTGTGTGTGCGTATTAGTGGAAAAAAGTTACAGGTGAACTATTAAATTTGCTGCGAAGTCAGCATATGCTTTTAAATTTGAAAATGGTTGTTGTTTGCATGTTATTAGCAAAATTGAGTTAGTTCTTGGAAATATTGCTGTGAAGATAAAATCGGTTTGGCTTTTGTGTTGGGTTGTTTGATGCTAATCATTTTTAAATTGTTATAGGTCATTCAGAATTCTGCATACTGGAACAATTAATGACTGCACAAGGTGTTGTAAACTTATAGTTTATGGGATAGCTTAGATTAAACAGGAAGGTGACTTGAAGCGCTGAAATTCTGAAATGCATCATTATATAACTGTCTATAAAATACATAGACCTACAGGTTTTATGCATATGATCAAACAGATTTTCAAGAAGTATGCTTTTTAGGTTGCATTTTCAATGTTAACGTATGTGTGCATATTAAAATACATATATTGCTTGTTTAAATGTAATTAAACATTGCTAGATCTGAAACATAGAAATAATAAATATAATAATTTGTTTGCAGTCTGACCAAAAAATCATCTGGGAAAGGGTGTAATGAACAAAATGTACAAGCAGTTGCAAAGA
Source organism: Eubucco bourcierii (assembly GCA_013396675.1). Classification (NCBI taxonomy): domain Eukaryota; kingdom Metazoa; phylum Chordata; class Aves; order Piciformes; family Ramphastidae; genus Eubucco; species Eubucco bourcierii. Next base: position 513,295 of record VWZE01017665.1, read on the forward strand.
AAAAAGGGAATGTGAGTAGCAATTCTGCAGGACACCAAAAAACTCAAAACACACCTATCAGTTCTCCCAAGAACCAAGGTAAAGTTTGATACAGCAATTAAATTGTCTGCTACTATTATGCAAAGCTTTGCTGTTTAGTTTTTTTGGGGGATTTTTCAGCACAAGAATTTGGCAAATTCTAAACAATTCTGTTATTTCCCACATTTCAATTTTGATGGCACTCCTAAATTGTAAAATGCAAATGAGTGTGTGTCAGTGTCAAAATATTTAAAAGATGATCTTCACTGCCAATCGGTGTCTTCTTCTTTTGTTTAATCTGCTTTTCAGAGTCTTTTATTTGCTGATCCCTTGCAATTCTGCATTTGGAACCATGAGTGAGTTCAACAGAAATTCTGTAGGTCAAGCATTTTTAATATGCGTCAAGTATCTGGACTGCAAACTCCTCTATGAACTGTTAGTTTATGCCACCTTTTTTCCAGTGATTTCCCCCAGCAGTAGCACTACTGATGCTGACCTACCCCACAAACAAATACTTGATTTCAACAGCTATTCATATCAAGAGCAGGAAATAGCATTGTAGGCCAGAGAGAGGAAACCCTGTTTTATAAATACACAAAGTGTTAAGGATGGAGCTCTTTTTAATCCAATTTGGACTTGGCACCTAGTGGAGTGGGGGAATTAATCTATTAAGTTAGATTATTTTAAATGCATTATGATACAGAAAACACAGGTCCTGTCAATCTGTGGTCAGTAAAGCTCTTGCAGAATTTTCTAACTGAGCAGGGGCATTATTTCTGGTATTCTAATCCCATTATAACTAATTATTTTCTGCCTGCTTTCATTTCCTCTACAATACAAATTGAATACAGTACTCATCACTTCTTATGCTAAGCTGCTGTGCAGTGTTTCTGTGCACTGGTAGCTGCCGATTTCTACTCCAGCGATGACTACTTCCATTGCAACTGATAGTAATTCCTGTATGTATAGTCTGTGAGTGCTTTAGTTGCAAAGATGGCATGTAAAAGCAAGATAGAAGTTTTGTCAACAATGTCCACTAGACAATTCTTTATCAAGCCTTAAATCCCTTAGTTACATAAAATCTGAGTAATTTGCTTCTCAACGTAACCACTAATACAAATTTGGTGAATATGCTTTGACTAACATATACAATCTTCATAGTCTTTTTCTGTTTCTCAGGCCCTCAGGGGGAATCACCAAATTCACTGAAATCAGGACTATCTCCAAAACATAATGAAGAAAAAAATGCAGTACAACACCTGGTTCAGACAACACTCCCAGAAAAAAATCCTTCAGCCAAGAAGAGGAGTGCTAAGCAGTCGCAAACACCTGCTGCAAAAGCCACTGCAAAAGTAGCATCTAAAACTTTGGCTCCATCGAAGCATGCTGAGACTATGAATAATAAAGACACAAAACTGAAAACAGTTGGGCAATCTGTATTAAAATCTCAGCCCTCTGCCCAGAAACATTCAAGGAGTGAATCCCCTGTTGCCCACAAGAATGTGAACACCTCTGAGCACCGAGGTTCAGGTCAGAAACCTGAAAAAGCCATGACTGATGCTGTGGCAGGTCAGCTCAAGGACAATAATAAATGCTATTCTGCAAAGCAAAATGAGTCTTCAAAATCTGTGATTGAGGGTAGCAGCAAAGAGAAAATGAAAGTGTCCTGTAAACCCAGCAAACAAAAATTATCAGATTCTTCTGAAAACATGGAATACAAAATACAGTCTGAATCATCTTCTCTAGTTATGGAAGAAGCTGTTTCTAAACTCCCTGTTTGCCTGCAAAATGAAATGGAAGCAAGACAAATCTGTAGAGATCAGAGTGGAACTAAACACACTGAAGATATAGAAAAAAATGATAAAACAGCTGAATTTCACTGTCATGCACAGTCTTCCAGTAATGGATCCTCAGACTTTTCTGTGGAAACCAGTCAAAAAGCTACTGCTTCAGGACAACCGGTAAAACATTCAACAGCAACAGAAGTCTGTAGTGAAGAAAGCAATCAATTAAACTCTGAAACAAGTCTTAATGATGGTGAAAATGCTTTACCAAGCTCTTCCAGTACAATAACCAGTGAGGAGGCTGAGACATCATCTCCTCAGATTCACATGGAGGGGCTTCTTACAGCTGATGAGCTGTGTGATACATCAGCCTTCCCTGAATACAAATCAGTTACTGCAGATGTAGAGGATGCTTCAGAATGTTCCACAGAACAAATAACAGAAAAATGTTCACCTAGTTACACTGAGCCTATAGATCCTACAGACATGACAGAAAACCATGAAAATGCAGAAATTCCCTTCATGGACCACTGGAATACTGGTGCACTAGATCCAAAAGAGAGTCCTGAATCAGATACCGGTAGTGCAACTACATCCTCTGATGACATAAAACCAAGATCAGAAGATTATGATGCTGGAGGCTCTCAGGATGATGAAGGATCTAATGAAAGAGGCATTTCTAAATGCAGCACTATGTTGTGCCACGATTTTCTTGGAAGAAGCAGCAGTGACACAAGTACACCCGAGGAATTAAAAATTTATGATAGCAGCCTAAGAATAGAAGTGAAAATGAAAAAAGAGAGTTCTGATCTCTTCCGTGTTAATTCAACAAGTGATGATGAAATACCAAGAAAAAGACCTGAAATTTGGTCCCATCAGGAAAGTGCAAGGACCAACAGTAGAGAAAGCAAAAGTTCTACTTTTGGTAATACACAATTTAGTCAGGAAGCAGACCAAGTTTCTTCTTCTGCTGATGAAACAGAAGATGACAGGTCTGAAGCGGAGAATGTTGCACAAAACTTTCCTCCATCAGATGTTCCTCCTCAGCAGTTCCAAGGAATCGATAATTTAGCTTTTGAAGATGCAACAACAGAAAATGATACTGCAAGTCAAGAGTTTTCTAAAACTAAAAATTTCAAACGATCTGTTTTACTTTCAGTGGATGAATGCGAAGAACTGGGATCTGATGACAGAGCAGAAACCCATACTTCACATCAGCATTCAATAGATTCTCTTACTCCCTCAGAAGTATTTGACAGTATTTCTCAAGAGAACCACGGAAAGACTTTGTATTCGAGATACGCACTGGAAATCGAAGATGGATTCCTGGACTGCAAACAGCATAAGGATAGAGACAATAGATTGGATACAAGTGAAAGTTCTGTCCTACATCTTCATGGCACTGAAATCCCAGGGAAGGAGAATGGAGATGCTTCAATGACTAAACAACATTGCTCAGAAAAAGCAGATTCAGCAGCTAGTCCATGTCTGGGAGAGAACCAAAAAGTAACAATGAAGAATGAGGTGGCTAGTGAATTTCACCAGTGCAATAAATACTCAGACAATGATGCAAAATCTCAAGAAAGACCTTGTCATTTGGACCTTCATCAGAGAGAAACTAATTCTGATGTGCAAAAGAACAGCTCTGCAAAACCTGTAGAAGCCAGTAAGAATCAGATACTGACTCAGGAAGGTCAAGAGAGAGACAGTCAGCCAGCATCTACTGAATGCGCTAATACTGATTTACTTCCAGGTAATGTACAGAAATAGAAACATACAGTCATTCAAATACCAATTAATAGGGAAATCTTTGGCAATTTTGTGGGATCGAATCCTGAACTGAAGTAATTTTGGCTGAAATTATATTAAATTTAAATATTTTAAAGTATTTTACTTAGGTAGAGAATGCTTGTCTGTTTGAAATACCTGTCAGTACCTTGCTGTTCAATGAGAAACTTGACTACAAGAAAAGAGATTTTATGATATCCTAAAAGATTGGATGCAGTTGTCTGTACGTCAGTTATTTTTAATCCAATCTAACATTGACAGCATCAGCATTTGATGGAATTTTAATATTTGTTTTGTCTGCTTGACAACCTATAGTATGTCTGAATGGGATGTGCAATAAATACAGTAATAACCTTAACTAAAGCGCACTTAACTGTTTACCTGAACAGCTATATGCATTATTGTTGTAATTTATTTATTTATATAATATACACAAATTTGGACCCTTCTCCCACTGAATATAACTGAATATTTGCCATACACATCAGTGGGAGCAGGTTTGAACTCTTGATTTAGAATTTATGAGATGTTTAAAATTCTAAATTTTACCAGTAAAAGCTTATTTCCTAAAATAGAGATATTATACTTAGGACTAATGCTTATATACAGATAAAGTTCTAACTTGTTTCCTATAGCTAGATGAATACTTGTCTAGTTTTGTGTTTTGTCTTCTTTATACCAACAATTCAGTCTGTTTGTCCCATCAAAAATATACAATAGTGTTGATTACAACTATTGTGTATTCAAGAGCAATGAAATGCTGACGGTGATACCTGTGTGCCGGATCACAGAACAAGAAGACATTAAAATTTGTACTTTTTTTTTTTTTTTTTTTTTAAAGTTTGCTTGCCCTTGCCTGCAGCTGCCCTTGCATGTGCAGTGTAGAAATAAGCCTGTGCATAAACAATTTTGGTTTTAATTCTCTCCTAAGCTGACATAGCTTAAGTCACCATTCAGTAATCATTTTCTATTAATTCCCTTTGTGCACCTCCTGGTCTAAATTTTAATTCATGTAGTAAATGAAAAATTCCATGTGCATTAAGTGTATATTTACATTGTCATTTTCTGTATCAGAAACCTAATTATGGAGGTTATTGTTAATTACCAGTGGTGATTGCTACTTTAACTAACTTAATTTATAAATTATACTTTGTTTTTTTATATAGGAAATAAATGCCTCAAATTTTGTCAATTTTGTATAATCCTCCATTCCCCCTTTTTTAACCTGGTTGGATTGTCTTTCCTGAATGAGTTAAATTTTGTTCTACACAGCCCTGAGGGGAGGATCATCTGCAATTTTTACATTGTACAGTATTGTGAATTATTTCAGGAAACATAGATGATTATGACTCAATGGCACAAACCTGCATGTATGAGCATCGGCCTTCAAAAACCCTTTCTCCAATATATGAAATGGATGTTGGAGAAGCAATTGAGCAGAGGATGGATTCAGAAACAGCAGTTCTAGATGTGGATTTTGAAGATCAGCAGTTTGCAGAACAGGACTGGACACTTCTCAGGCAATTGTTATCTGAGCAGGACTCAAATATAGGTTTCAAAAACTCTGTTCCTGAAGACCTTAACTTAGCACAATGTCTTATCAATCAGACACTGTTTCTGGCACGAGATGGTTCAAATCCTCAGGGTACATCACAAGTTGACACATTCAGTAGGTGGACTGAACTAATATCTCCACTTGACGATTCTTCAGCAAGCATCACAGTGGCAAGCTTTTCATCTGAAGACTGTTCGTCCCCTCAAGGGGAATGGACAATTCTTGAACTTGAAACCCATCATTAAGTTGATCAATTGTTTGCAACTGAACTCCAACCCATTCCCCAAATCTATTTTTTGATGATTTTTTTTCCATACAATAATGAAATACTGCATTAGTCAAGAACAAGCCATTCTTGATACTGAGGCAATCTTTCTGATACAATGAGGTAACTATGTTAATTTATAATCTAGAGTTAATCACAACTACAGTAATTTTTTCAAGACTTAAATGTATGTCTTTTCTAAAAATGAACTTTGAGCATGTGTTTTCTAGAATTGTTAGAAAAAACAGATTATGTAAGAGGAAAAAAAAAAATCTTGATTTCCACCTTTCCATCTTCCTTTCTGACATTTACTATTCTTATTGAGCAAGAATTTACAGATGATGGCACAGTTAGGAGAGCTATTCCCCTCTTCCCCCTCCCCCTGCCCATATGGTGACTGCATTTTACAACAATAAAAATTCAGAGTGGTCATGTTGAAAGGTGATGTGTGCCAGCACTGCTTTAAAATGATGGACTCATGTTCAAAGAAAATGTTTCAATACGAATCTGCCTTGGGCTTTATTAATATGAGCAGCTTGCTTCACCTGTTTGTTTCAGATTTGATTTTTTTGTATTTTTGGTTTGGTTTGTTTAGAAGCTTCCAATAAATTTTTTACATTGTCTTTCCTTTAAGTAGAAGACTTCATGAGGGTCTGTGCTATAGGAAGAGCACTGTTTCTTTCTTTGAAATGCACATATTTGAATATTTTTAATGGCATAGTGCACAGAATTCAGAGGAGTTGGTAGAATGCTGCTTCTGTTCTAAAAAACTAGCAGACCTGGTATCTCCAAATGTATCTCAGTCTGAATCTGTGGTCAGTGTTTTATCAGGAGTCTGACATTGATTAGAATCACTTCAGGCTTCAGTTTATTACAGTCACACCCTTATGACTCTGTCTGAGGCATAGCGAGGTTCTCAGGAGTTGGGTTTTTTTTTATTCTCATAAATGCTGCAGTTTTAGAGGGGTAACATCATTTTTGCATCTTCATTAATACCTCTAGTGTAGCTTTTCTATTGAGACTAAATATGAACAGAAACATTATTTTGACTAAGAGCAAAACAGAATCTGTTTCTCAGTACTGCTCGTTCTGCTGCTTTTGGTGTGGATAGGACTGTTTATTTTCTTCTCTGACTTAACAGGGGAGGAATTAATTTCTTAATTCTCAACAAAGTCAGAACTCCTGAAACATACAGGTCCCTCAGGCCTTCTAAGATAGCTGCATTGTGGAAATGGCTGGGCTTGCATTTCACATAGCCTAAAATCAGAACAGGTAGCATTCTATCTGCTCTTGGTCATTTACAGAAGTGCCTTCAGAACTGCGTGCCATATGGTAGTAAAAGGCTCCTAACATCTTTTTATTAAAGCTATTTAAGATACATGCACAACTTAAGGTGGCCGTAACCACTGATAATATGGTCTCTTCTGCAAGCTTTTACACAATTCCAACAGTACTTCATAATTTTCTTTAGAAGCTTCATTTCTTTTTGTTCAGTACTGTGGAAAAACAAAGTTAGCCCAGCATACGATTAATGAAGTTATGGCTTGCCTGGTCTTTGGATGTGACATAACAAAGAGCTGTGAGGCAAAATAATTTATCTAGAAATGTTGAGCTGGTACAGAAGTAAAGGTTACATTTTACTTTCCTCCTCAAAAAAGGAAAGCCACCTTTGTGTCATAATGTCAGTAAAGGAGGAGGACTTTAAAAATCAGGAAAACAAATACAGAGCTGCATAACAAAATATTTCTCCTGCTTTTTTGACTTGTAGCAGCATAAATGGTCTGAGATATAATAATTCAAAATATTGTGAATTTAATAGGCTGCGTTTTTCCTGGTCTTCATAGGGGGGTTAGAAGAACCTTTAAAAGTGCAGGTCATCAAGGTGTAGTGATAGATAATTCTTTTGATAAACAAAAGAACTACAGCATTAGCCATAGTAAAAGATGAAACTTCATAGAAAAACTGCTAGAGATTGCTGACAAATGGTGTTTTCTCAATTTCTGTGTGAAGGACTAAAGTAAAAGCTGTTTACAATAAAGTTTAAAATCCTAATGAGTAGTGGGCATTCATATGTTAAACAAAATTAAATGATGGAAAGGAGGTGATAGAAGATTAGGAAAAGTGACAAGAAGTGAAAGAACTCTTTTTCTCTTATTTTTTACTTTACCCGTATTTTTAACATCCTTCTGAATTGCAAACATAACACTCAGCAGTGAGACACAAAGTTCCATGTTTGTTGTAGGAAATACAATGATGTATAGATGTTTGTTAATTGCTGGGGTTTTTTAAATTTACTTTTCCAGTTGTATGAAAATTAAATTAGCTTTTTTCTTCAAGTCTCTGGTGATGTCCTTGCAATTACTTTTAACAATTTTGCAGTAGACCAGTGATTAGAATCTTGTGTATTGTCCAGTTGGTACATATGCAGCCGTAGAATTCAGCTTCCCACAGCCAAATGGCCTCCATTAGGAGCAGCGGGAACAGAAAGTGCTATTGTTTTAAATTTGCGTTACCAGAGTGTCTGTGAGGCTTAATCAGACCACCATCCCACTGGCTAGACACTGTGTAAACACAGAACAAAAATAAAGGCTTCCCACAGAGTGGTTATAATCCAAGTTAAGACAAAAGGCAAAAAGAACAAGGATAGTAAAGTAAAATTAGAGTGTCAATATTTGCCTAGATGATTAGCAATGGTTTCAGCACACCATCAGTTTAAATATTATCTTTTTTTCTGTATGCATTATGAGAAGGGAAAAAAGGAGAGTGAAATTTGGAGGCTTGTTAACAAGGGAGCTGTAAGAGTCTATATTCCTGACTAGCTCTGTGTGCCATCTAAACTCTCTTCCTTGCCCTTGCTTAGTTCTTTCTCGGTCACATGTCCAAGATTTAAGCAGGTGGAGGTGGCTGTTTAACAATATTGGTCAACTCAGCTCTCTGGAGTCTTGCCCATGCCTCCTGATAGTGGTTTTCCCACTGTACTGATCTTTTTATAAAATACTAGAGAAGAGACAGAAGCCTGTTTCAAAACTTTACAGAGAAACAAAGGTAGTGTTATGGGCACCAAGTGAATAGTGATAAAGGGGTCCTGAGTAGTCTCTAAAGTAAAGGCAAAGTTTGTACATCCAATAAAAGACTGAGAGGGCATTGGTGAAGAAACTAAAGAAAGGATAATCAAAATAACGTTTAAGGATTTACCTTTGCAGTAGTATTTTGATAAAGTAAGGACAGTGAAATTGCTTTGTCAGAGCCTGAGAAAATTCTGAAGTCAGTGGGTGATACAGCTTATATGAGATTAAGTGAATGAACAAAGTCTGTATCCTACAGCTATTAATAAGAAATCAGTGAAATTTAGAGGAGAGAACTCAGAAATCAGATTTTAAGATGACTATGTTTTGTCTAACTAGAATGACATTATGAAAGTGAAAATAAGGAAGCCTGGTGTATTATGTTTAAAATAGGCTAGACCTCTAGGAGGTGATGTCAGTGGGCCTCATTACTTCTTTTGTTTGAAAAATTAGTGTCTAGTCTGGACTGTAGAAGCAGCTCTGCAGGTCTTTCTTTCACATGTAGATGCTACCTAAAGTTATTTGTGGAATAAATCACCAGCAGACATATCCTGGAGAGAAAAGAGAAAGAAATATGGAGTGTTTGCTCTCTAAGTGTTGAAGACCCAAAGACTTGGAACACTACATAAACTGGATTGTTCTCCCAAATAATCTGCTCAAGAAAACAATTGCAGAAGGAAAGGAAATAAAAAAGACAGTTGATAGGAGTGAAATGAGGATAAGAGGATATAATTAATAATGTACCCCTGGCTTCACTGAAGATGGCCCACAGGATGAATATACAATAGCAGGTTTGAGGCCAGTTAAGAACATGTTATTAAGAACTGTGATCAAAATCAAATACTTGCTTCCTCAAAATGAAAGGCAGGCAGATGCCAGTTTTCATAGAGTGTGACAGAACTACAGGAAGGAAACAGCTTAACCATTACAACAGAAGCAACAGCTGGAAAAGCACATTGGTTAATATATTTTGTTTTGTCTTTTTAAAGACATGATATTATATAGTGTTGCAGGAAAGAAAAAAAATTGGAAGGCAGATAAAGTGAGGATCAGAAGGGATAAATGTGCTTGAAATGGGATCAGCAGGGAGCCTACTACAAATGATCACATAAGAACATAAGCATCTGGTTTTTGTGGCAGAAGTAGTGGAAAGGACACTCCATATATTCATCATTTTTTCCTCCTGGAAAAACTTGCCATATATAATCATAGAAATACAGAAAAATCACTACAGGAAAATGCAAGCTTGAAGAGGGTCTCTGGTCCAACCATGTACTAAAAGCATAGCATGTAAAATGGTAATAAAGCCATCAGGCAGGAACATGGTGCTTAGAGGAAATACTTCTGTGAGGTATAAATATTCTAATTATAATAAAATTGCTTTTGGTGTTGTTGGGAAATACTAGTAATAAAGTACAAGAACTACAGTTTGTTTGCAATATTTTTAAGTTTGAATAACGTGACTGAGCTGTACACCTTTAATAGTTGGATTCCACACTTTTTGAGCTTTTTTAATTATTTCAAAATTACACAAGATTTTTGATGTTGCAAAATATATTATTATTTTGGAAGAACTAATAGGCAAGAGGATTTCACATGCTTCTCATAAAGATTGTCCATAGGATCTGTTCCCCTAACCTTGTCTCTCAGTTTCTTTCAAGGAAATTAACCAAAACCAATAATGTACTCATTTGACATACAGATTGTAGAATACTAGTTTAAAACTTCGCATAGATGTTACAGCCATCAGGAAAAGAATTAGTAGCATGCTTATTCTACTTTGCTCCAGAAATTTAAACCTTTGCATGAAATAATTAAGAACTGCTAATATGTTGTAATCAGTTGCTCAGAACCAAAACATTTAAGAAGTCATTATTTTGCTTTCATGAATGTCAAAGTAGAAAATTTGGTTGACCTCAGCTGAAGCAGGTCCAGGGCATACCTGTATTAAATGCATGTACTAAAACTGCTATTTTTCCAATATATCTATTTTATAGTTTTCTAGTACTACTCTACTGTTAACATTGTACAACTGTAGATGTGACAAATTGCAGCTAGAAAGACTTCAATTTAGGAGTCATAACTGTATGCATTCTGTTAATAATTCATAACTGGGGAGATTTAACATTTGTACATTGATAGATGATGTTCTTGCCAGGACTATACAGCAGCTAAGGACAAAAGACAGAATGAAAAGTAGGAGCTTTATTACAATGGATGATTCCTTGGAAATGGGCTTTTGGATTTGAAATCAAATAGTTAGAAGCTTTCATCTCTTGCACAAAATCCATATTGGTTTTCCGCTCTATCCCTTGAACACAATCTATATGTGCTATTTTTGAAAAATAAGCTTTAAATCTATTCTTTAATTGTTGACAACTACTACGTGTGTTTAAGGAAACTAAACCTTGGACAGGGGAAAGTGATTTATATAAAAAGTGGGTATCAATTGGGGAAAAATATACCAGGTTTGATAAGGTTTGGGGTTTTTTCACTTCTGGTAACTAGAGACTGAAGAATCTATACAGCACACGGGTCCATGCACACCTGTTTATTTTTTGCATTCTTCCTTCCTTTTCTACTTAGCTTTACAATCTCTACTGCCTAGTCAATCAGGCCACAGTTCCACACACCTAGGAGCAAATCAACTTAAAACATTTTTAGATCGGCTTTCGGGTTTATATTCACTTTTTAGAAAAGGTAATGAAAATGGATCTGGTACAGGGGGCAGGCACTATGTATATGTGGGCTTTTGTATGGTACTCTGTGAGGTTCTGATGAATCTTCTGGACCCAGTTAAAAGTATGAAATAATGAAATTCCATTAAGTTGGTTTCCTATTCTCCTTGATTTATTGCTGAAGTTTCTAGCTCAGAAGACTCTTCCAACAGAGAAATCAAAGTCATAAGAAATCACACTTTCTGCATTAAGTGCAACAAAAGATCTTTCACTATAGCACAGTAAAATACAGATCAGATCTTCAATAACTGAAGCCTCGGTATTTAGAAGGGAGCTGACTACAACTCAGTAAGGAGTTAACAAGGACAATGATGATCAAAAGAGTTTTGTATGTTAACAGAAAATTACTCTTAAGCGAATTAGACTGAGTGGATATTCTGATGAATCTGAAAAGAGGCTCAAGTGTACAAACAGAGGAACTGAGCTCCATTACTCAGGTAGTCCATCAGGTTTTATACTTATGCACACATGTAGAAGTAACTGACTTTTTCTCAGGTCCCACTGAAATTAGTGTAAGTGGTATTAGAGCCACACTTATAAAGGACTAGAAACATAAAAGTTTTTGCATATGTAACTTACCTTCTAACAGTATACACCAGTTTTGAGACTTCTCTCTCCAGATTACTTCTTAAATGGACAGTGTCCTTATTTATGCAATCCTTATATAGTCATTTGTGTGACTCTTGTGTTTAATGGAATTGGTTCAGTTTTTCACTTCTTTTTATAATCCACTGTCACCTTCCTCTCAGTGGAATTACATCAGTGTGCTTAAGATCAGTATAAACAGGACAAACCACATGTACATGCCAAATTCAGTGTAGGTATTATAAAACCTTTGTTACTTTCATAGAATTAGGCAATTTTCATGTCCATGAACATGAGACTCATGTAAATAAAATCCCCTATCTGTAACAGAATGTCCTCCCATATCTTTGCGATAGAAAATTAAACATCAGTTTCTTCTTTGCTGGATTATCATGGTCATAAGGATTAATCCTATTTGGAGCACAGTTTGAGTCACTAGCTGTACTCAATGAATTTATCATCCTAGAATATTTTAACCACTGAGTCTTTGGGTGGTGAGGGTGTTAAAAGCTCTCAAACTGAATGCTTGCATGTTTTCCACCTGCTTGCTTTTTCAAACCTAGGTAATTAGCTAGGGGCTAAGTAACCGTATTTCTAAATGAATCCCTGTGAACATAGTCTTCTGTTTCCAGAATGTCTGTACAATTGCATAGTCCCACAAGCTTTCTTCCCCATACTCGATACTGAGGATTCTTAGCTGACTTCTGTATGACAGAAAATAATAAACGCTATCTGTAACTTAAGTGTTGAGTCATTGTACTTCATTGAACTTGTGGACTGCTACAGTGAATTTTTGTGTTCTATAAATTGGAAAAAAAAAAAAAAAAGTGCTTTTTTCCTCCTCTGTGTAGTGGAATTTCCCTCCTTTTTCTCCTCTAAAAAGAAAAAAAACACTTTTTCTTGGGTCACATCATCAGAGAACAAGATAGGTGGGTGATGTCTATGAAGATGAGGGCACACCTTGAATACTGTGTTCGGTTTTGGACCACTCACTACAGAGGTGCTGGTGGATGTCCAGAGAAGGGCAACAAAGTTGGTGAAGGGTCTAGAGAACAAGTATTATGAGGAGTGGCTGAGTGTTTAGTCTGGAGGAGACTGAGGGGAAGCTTCATTGCTCTCCACAACTACCTAAAAGGAGGTAGTCTCTTTTCCCTAATATGAAGTGATAGAACAAGAAATGGCCTCTAGTTGCACCAGGGGAGGTTCAGATTGGATAATGGGGAAAATCTATTTACTGAAAGGGTGGTGAGGCATTGAACAGGCTACCCAAGGAGGTGTAGAGTAGCAAAGTAGGAAATCAGATGTGAATCCACTTCTTGTCTGCAACAAAGGGTTATTTTTAAATCACTAAGATGTCTAGTTCCTTCTAAACAAGCCAAATAATTTGCTATTTAAATATGTCAATGTTAATATATAAAGTCAGTTTCTTCTATTTTTAAATGCTGTTTAAAAAAGCTTTAAAATGGAAAAGCTTTTACTACAATTTCCCATTTTCACCAGATAAACATAAATCTAGATTCACATACCAGGTGAAGAGCAGAGCAGGAAATCGATGTTCTTCTTCACTACATTTAATGACTGCACTTCAGCTCTTCTTTGCCATGTAAAAGAAGCCCTGTTCCCTTTTCCATGATTAAAGTTCCAATGTTCTTAGTACTTCTCTTTAACTGAAAATGGTGCTGTTTACTGCATTCACATTTTTGTGCTGTGCTACTTCTATATTTAGAGCATCATAGAAAATAATTGAGATTATTCCCCAGAAACAGCTGCAGCATTAGCTGTCCATTACAAATATGGCCTCAACATTCTTTCCTATGCACAAGTGGACTACCATCACTGTGTAGAATTGTTCTGTATGGTGTCCTTACACATTTTTCTCCTTCCAGTCCTTTTTATCATCTAAAAATGTCACACAGTCTATACTTGTATGGCAACAACTTCTCAGGCCCGTGCCCAAGTTTCTGGGAGACTTTCATGGGACACTTAGAAGACAGCAGGGTTTTCAGCAGTACAAGCCAGTCTCTGTGCTCTGCAGAGCAATGCAAAGCAGGAGGTAGGGGTCGAGCGGAGGAAAAGCAGCTAGTTTCAGAGCTTCCTCACCTCCCACAAAGGCCCAGGATACTTTTTTAGCAGTGAGTTGCGCAGAGTTCATTTGGTTGTTGCTCGTTCGATACGTCTTAATTCCTCAGACCTGTGGGGCACGGCTGGTCTCAGCTGCCGCACATCCTAGCTAAGGAGGAACCGCGGCTCCCCCTGAGAACTGCCGTGAGGGAAGGGAGCCCCGCAGAGGCCTGGCCACCGGCGCTGCTGGGACAGACCCGTCCCGTGCGCGCGGCTCTCGAAGCCCTGCGCGCCCACCGCAAGGCTGAGACGCTGAGGCGGAACGGCCGGAAGGCGGGAATCGGAGAGCGGGTGGGCCCTGCCTGCCCTCGGATCCCTCGCTGCGCCGTGAGGCCGCGAGAATTTCAGTTCATCGCCTTACCAGGTTTTTAAGACGGCAAGAGAACCGGTTAAAGCTTACACTGGGAACCAGCTGGCATAAGGGTGTTAGAGAACCCAGCTTTCCCAGCACTCTGCTCTTTCCTGGGAGCTTCAGTGTCCTCAGCTGCACCGCAGGGTCCCACCAGGTGTTATTTTCGGAAGAGCAAAGTAGAAATGTACATGAAAAGAACTAATGTGAGGTCTACAGCATGGTGGGATGGCCCCGGCTGGGGACGAGGCCAGGGGCTGTTTCACCAAAAGTATCTCAGTGTAACAGGCTCACAGTGACAACACGCCATTAGAGTATAGGTCAAACATTCCTTACTAGTTTTAAATGCTTTTAGGAATGTTTTTCTGCACTCCCGTATTTATTATGGTGCCCTCCCTGTTACGCCTTCCTCTTTAGAGGAAGGCGTCTCAGGATTAGATTCTTAAAAGCATTTAGTTATCTAATTGCCATCTCAAAGTAGTTCAGTGGTAGTAGGCACCTGTATATATTTTGGAGAAATGGGTAGTGCTCAGTTCCCTTTAATCAAATCTTTCATGGACCCATATGCCTTAAACATTTCAGCTCTTTAATTGGCAGGTAATAGCTCATCTTTTCCCAAGATTTTCAGAAAGTGGCACCTGAGATTTCACTGCAGACTCTTGAAAAGAATGTCAGAAAGTGGTGGGCAGGAACAGTCAAGATGGATAACAACAGTTATTATGAGTACAGCTCTGCAGGTACAATACCACCTGTCAAAAGCAGCATCTGATTTACTAAGAAACACTGAAATAAACATTTCCTATATTATAGACATGGAAATACTTTATCCAATGTCAATTTTTTTTTTTTTTTTTTTTTTTTAGTGGAAGTGATGTGAGTCTTAAGTTGCTTCTGCTATGGTACCAGTTCTTTTTTTGCATGTCTTTTTTCCTCCTAGCTGCTTCTGTATCTACTTAGTATTCTTGCCACCAGCTATTTTGAGTTACACAAATTTAGACTTGTCCTCCTGACTCATCATTTTTGCACTGAACTGATGCTGCTTTGAATTAGCACTATAAATAATTGCATCAGAAATGTTTCTGATTTTCTGAATTTCTCCCTAAACACTCTATTTTCTACTATATGGTATCAACAACACGGTAGATTATTACTGTGGAATTGCAAAATTCTGTTTAAAATAGTGAGTCTTACAGATAGAGATTTATATTTATATCTGTTAATATCATAAGCCTAGACTGTACTCCCCAGTAAAGTGAAAGGATATGTCAAGGAGCTGGTAATTAGTTTCTGCAGCTGCAGCCAATTTCATGCCAGAAGGATAATGAGAATTTAGAGGCAAGAGGGCTCTGATTCACAAGCAAGGATATCTTATGCTAGTTTGGCTGACAAGGTTATCACCCTCTCTCTTCTGCCTAAATAAGTGAATGGTATTGAAGTAATTTCTGAATCACCTCCATTTAAAGCACATTCTTATTTGCTTGCTTGTCTTGGAATGACAGCCCATAAGCTGTTCCAGTTTGGGAACTGCTTCAAGAACAATGTAATTCATAATATGGTGAGAGCTATTGGAGGCCAGTGGTACTAGTGTAAGTCGCTCATTAATAAAAGCCCCAAGTCTAGTCAAAATGGACTCGTGGTGAGCAAAGGTATAGAAATAGCTGAATTCAAATCTTTGATGGCTTTTCTCTTACAAAGATAGTGCTTCATACCAGTTTTGATCGTGAGCTTTCTCTTTCCCCTGTGCAGCTATCCTTTTCTTGTAGTTGCTATTTGTATCTGTGCATTAAATAATTCACTGTCAGCCAAGGCTTTGAAGAACCAGCAAGTTTTTCCAAAAGGGTAGTTACACCTCAGCAGCAGCTTTCACGGAGTCTACCCTTTTAAGACCAACTGAAAGCATAACATTTCTGGTTGCTGCCTCCTTCAGGGTTCACTTGCTATACCGACGTCATTTTGTACTCTTCCAGTAAATCATGACAATTCCTACTTAGTCAGGTTACCCACGTTTTAAATGAATAGGTTAAAGAACAATGTTATTAGCTAAAAAGGATTAACTGATTTAATCTTTAAAGTGTGTTGAGCAACTTCCTATAGAGCATACTACAGAAATGCTTTTTGTAGGCTGAAAAATATATCCCAACACACTCCATTCTCTAGATGATTATGATGCATAGTGCAGTGTTCTAGTTTTCTGGAGTGGATTGCATTCTGTCAAAAAGCTTTAAAAAAAATTATGTACCATACAGATTTTCTGAACTATCTTCCAGATGAAATGCTGACATCTGTGAAAATAATACCATCTAATTAACCAGAGCAATAGAAAACCACTGCTGTATCTTCCTCACTTCTGGAAATCCCCCTTTAGCACATCTTACAAAAACAGACTATAAAATGTTTGAGCTTCTTTATGTATTATGCAAGAGTTTCCTGAGGCAAACTGAACGTATGCATACAAAATTGTCATTCAGTGTTTGATAACTTCCAATCCAAATATTTTACCATTTAATTAACTAAAAAAGTTTGAATACATTTTACTACCTTTTTCTTGCAAAAAAATTAAACAAAATTTTCTATCTATAATAGTTCAGACAATCCTTTAAGACTATTTTTATCTAACTTCTTGGCTGAAAACATATTTTTAAAATAACCATCTACCACTTATTCAGAATCACGACATTTCTACAGTTCTACAGAGGCAACAACACCGAGTTCGATATTCAGATTCAGTGGAAATTGGATCCGTGATTTTTTCTCTTTCTGGTACAGTACTTTGAAGTTTATGCTTTGAAACTTGAAATCTGCAATGAGGTACAATATCAGGCCCTGTTGTAGGCTACACTGAATTATAAAATCTGCCTTATTGGCTGGCAATAGTTGAAGAAGCTGTGCTGTGATTGCATGAGCAGAGAACTTTAGGCATGAAGCTTTTCCTTTTTTTTTTTTTTTTTTTTTTTTTTTTTGGACATACCATAGAACAGCTACATTAGGTTTGGTGATCATCAGATGAACTGTTCACTAAATTCTTGTTATAACTCAGTAAGCAGGTTAAGTGCTACTAACGTATCAGACAGCCATCATTTAGTATTCATGGCTGTGAATACAAGACTAAACCAAGTCCCTTAGCTTTCGTGTTCCAAGTTGAGTTTGCAGATCTGGTGGTAGCAAAGGAGTTAGAGAAAGGATTCTTTGAGCAGGATTAATTAGGAAATCACTTCAACTGCAAATCTGAATAATCTATCTTTCATTTTTAGAGCAGAGGATCTTTTAGACAGGTAGACAGTATCCTTTATCTGATGTTTTCCTGCTTTAAGGACTAACAAAGTCATAGAATCATAGAATCATAGAATGGTAAGGTTGGAAGGGACCTCAAGGATCATCTAGTTCCAACCCCCTGCCATAGGCAGGGACACCTCCCACTAGTACAGGTTACTCAAGGACTCATCCAATCTGGCCTTGAACACATCCAGGAAGGGAGCATCCACAACCTCCCTGGGCAACCTGTTCCAGTGCCTCACCACCCTCACTGGAAAGAACTTCCTCCTAACAGCTAGTCTAAATCTCCCCTCTGCCAGTTTAAGCCCATTGCCCCTTGTCCTGTCGTTGCAGGACCTTGTGAACAATCCTTCCCCAGCCTTCCTGTAGGCCCCCTTCAGATACTGGAAGGCTACTATCAGGTCCCCTCGAAGCCTTCTCTTCTCCAGGCTGAAGAGCCCCAACTCTCTCAGCCTGTCCTCATAGGAGAGCTGCTCCAGCCCTCTGATCATCTTTGTGGCCCTCCTCTGGACCCGCTCCAACACTTCCATGTCCTTCCTGTGCTGAGGGTTCCAGAACTGCACACAGTACTCCAGGTGGGGTCTGACGAGTGCAGAGTAAAGTGGCAGAACACCTCCCTTGCCCTGCTGGCCACGCTTCTCTTGATGCAGCCTAGGACTCGGTTGGCTGTCTGGGCTGCATGTGCACACTGCACATGTTTAGTCTTTTGTATCCTTGATTGTTAAGACTCTTAAAGTTCAGCCTTCTTAACTTTCCCTTCCAGAATAACTGACAGGTTCATAATTTCATTTTCCATGGCAGACAATTTAGCTAACTTTTAAGATGTTACAGGTGCGTTTATCTCATTTAGAAAGAAGACTCACTGAGCTCTTCAGTATTTGCGTTTGCCCTAAATTCATTCAATTATGCCAACTGCTTGTTCCTGAAGCATGGGAATTTAAAGGCATTCAGAGATCTGTCCTTCAGGTGGATTTAACAGTTGAAGTTTTCTTTTGATGTTATGGTAGAAAATAACCTCCAAGTTATTTGTAGTTTCATTTTCAAATTACTCGGCATCACTGGCCAAATCCCACGATTGCATTTTACTGTGAAGATGTGTAAATTTATTCATGTGTTTTATTTTGTCCCCTTTTAAACTAATGGTTAAGCGGTTTGGGGTGAGAACACATCACTGTTACTGCCATGATGTGTACATTTACATCAATTTCTTTGACAGGTGTTGCATTTTTACTGTCAGACACTCAAGAACTGCTTCTGGCAGGGGAAGAAGAGTATTCCAAAAGAATTCAGAAGTTCATAAACATTCATCGAAACAGTTTTTTGGTTTTGTCAGCTGCTCTTCATGGACCAGAAGAATGGAACGTCATGTTTAGGATTCAGAGAAGGTATGATTTCAACACTGAAATAATTGTTTTATTGAGAGGAAGAAATGAAGTAGCAGTTCTAGAGTCAGAAATATTATATTAGGAATATTAATTTTAGTTTTCTAACACACTAGAGGAAAAATCTGACACATTGTGGGTAACAGAAGAGGATGTTCCTCAAAACACACCAAATAACATCTCCTGCAATCAGTTTAGGGCTATGTAGCATAATTCTTTTCTGCCTGGAACAGTAGACAATTTTCTTAGCTCTGTCAGCATCTTTTTGCAGTCATTTTTGAAACAGAACAGGCAACTCTCCACCAGAAAAGGCTTTGCCAGCTTTAAAAATCTGTTTACTCATAACAGTGTCTATCACACATAGCTACAATAATGAAAATAATCGGTATTATTTTACACCAAAAGTATAAAACTGGCCATTAAAACTGGTTTGTTTAAAACTTTATATGCGATTTCTAGTGATGCCTGAAAACTTGCATATTTCAGTACATACCTGTTGACAACAGATAACAGATTGTGCTCTGTATTTGTAGTCAAAACTACTTTCATGGTAGGTACAGATTTTCCCATTTGACAACCACGAAGTGACTATTCTAATGGAGTCTTTGATCTTTACCTCCTTGAAAGTAGCATCAGTTCCCTTAAATCCTGGGCACACTGCCAAATGCTGATGAGCAGCAGAATGTATGGGATGAAGTGTAGGAGATCTATTATCCATTTGTGAAAATTCCATAATTTTTCACGAGAGGTATTAAAAGCTCAGCCACCATTCAGCAAAAGCACGTTATTCAGCTGGTGGCAGTGCTAATTCTCAATCTCCTTTGTTGTTATGCACAATGGATTTTGTGCAGGTGTTGATCACTACTAACAAGTGTTATTATGAAAACTGTATGCCATTTGGAAAGTCTGTAATTTTATTAAAACAATACAATCCAAATAATAGTTTTTGCCATTGTAGGCCATACAAAATTGATGTTTACAGGGCACAATTATATTTTAGATGCATATGCTTTTTTACTACCTAGAGTTCTGCTATTATATGTCTATCACTGGCTGAGCTTTTGCATTGGTGGAGTTGAAACTTGTGCTATAGTCTCTCAAACTACAAGTCACATATTGGATTTGTTAGAAAACAAAGTCCCGTTTCCTTCTCCATATCTATGGTTTTGTGGAAATGGGAAGGATTTAAAAATTATTTTTAACAAGAAGATTATGAGATTGCTATTCAACAACATTTTACATAGGGTTGTGTATATCATGGGGGAGAAAAGCAATCTTCATTATCACAGTTCAACATTCAGCATTCAACTAATATTCTCACTAACTCTGTGTGTTACTTTTTTAACATTGTGGAGCAAAGAGCAGCTACATGTTCTAATGGCCAGTATCCTGCCCATTGATCAAATTAATAAAATACAAACTAAATTTAGACCTGCTGTAACTGGAAGTAAAACTGCTGATAGAAATGGATTTTTGCAGATACACATAAGGACAAGTAATTGTTTCTTTGCAGCACTTCATTGATTTATACTTTGCTTACCCCACTGCTGGTATTAGCAAAGTTACATCTATTTATTTCCCCAATACCTAAATGTAAATCAACCACACTTCTGCACCTGATTTTAGCAAAACTCAACAGTGACTCAAGTACCTAATCTTAGGGAAGGACACTGCCTTTAACATTTAATTTTTTATAACATAAGAATGGGCAGCCAAGCTAAGATCAGGTTTCTACACAGCGTGTGTCTTCAATAGACTGAAGGGAAGAACAGGTGGTAGTCACACAAGGAGGTCACTGGGGAATATTCATTCGAG
The DNA here is from genome assembly GCA_013396675.1 of Eubucco bourcierii. NCBI lineage: Eukaryota > Metazoa > Chordata > Aves > Piciformes > Ramphastidae > Eubucco > Eubucco bourcierii. Next base: position 534,033 of record VWZE01017665.1, read on the forward strand.
CAGCTAGGCACTTTGGATTACATTTCTGATTACTTAAAATTCCTCATTCATTGCTGTTAAGACTCTGTAGTGTTTTAGCTCTACAACAGAAAACAGCAGCAATGCTGACTTCGTTGTTATTGTTACGACGTGCTTAAGATAGAAGTCTTAAGGAGAAGCTTTGTGCTTACCAAAGTTTTGATCTCTCAGATCTCTTCCCTGACTCCACTGAATGACAAGTGGTGACAGTATTTTAAATCTTCAGATTCAATTCTCAAGGATATATTCTTATGAATAACATTATTTATAGAAAAAGAATGAAATTTTGGTTAAATTTGAATGAAATTATTAGCAGCATTATCCCGTTATCTTAATCACACCTCACTTGCAGATGGCTGTATTTAGATAGTATAATACAAATATTTAGTTCAAATTCTAAACCTTTTTATCATAGTGTTTTTAGATACTTTCTGTGTTCTTCTCAAGCCATAAACAAAACCAACCCAAAAAAACTCAATAAATAAACCACCAAAAAAAAACCCCAACCCCAGAACCAAAAACCACCCAAAAAAACCAAACCAAAAAAACAAACTCCACAAATATTTTCTTTACTGGTACTGAAAAGTCTTCACCAATACAGAAGAGGGTTTAGTTCTTTGAACGTAGACATGCTTAACAAAGTGTTAACTGATTGTCAAAGAGCTCTACAAAAAGAAATGAGCCCTTGCAAATCCCACCTAAACAAGTGGTGCAGAAATGGGACAGATGGCTATACAAGCGGCATCAACTCTCCAGTGCCTTTAAAGATTAAAACAGTCTCTATGTACTTGTGGTGAAAGTACAGTAAGAACTTTTGGGAATGCTTTTTAAGTTTTATGGCATAACAAATCAAATGCATGTTCTTAAAGTAACCTTAATTTATTTTGATGTGCAGATTCTTGGGCAGTAATTTACGCATAATACCAGTTCATAATACTGCTGAAACTGTTAAGTTAATGCTAACTATAGCTAAGGTAAGTCTTATTGCAAACACTTAAAAATATTTATTGTTTAGAAGTTTGTTAGCCAGGAAAAGCCAAGAGCTATAAAATTTATTTTTCCTTACTGGTACTCTGGGTCATATTGACCACAATCCCTGTAATACATTAAAGGTAGGACTGTTAAGCTGATGCTTTAACTGAGTGTTTAAATTAGGTAAACGTAACTCTAAGAGCTCTTAATAGCATTTACAAAAAACAGATATTTAAGAGCTAGTTCAGCTTTTATTTAGCATTGTTAAGTTAGGATGTTTTCATATCGTTTACCAGTGCAGGACCAGCATGATAGCTACATAGGTAAGGATTTGAAGTGACAATCTGAAAACTATTTACTTGTGGATATTTAACAATGGTATGATTTCAACAGTTTATCTATGTATATCTGTATTTGCAACATATCCTGTATGCATCAACACATTATTAATTAAATCTATTTACCAAAAACTGCTTTAAAGAACATTTTTCCATGAAAATTCTAAATTGGATATTCAGTACAACAGCCCTAGCAGCACTAAAACTGCCTTAAGTGGGCATCTTAAAATAATGAACATTTGCCTATTCAGAGTATTCATAAGCTACATTTCACTGATTACATGGCTAATTGTAAGTAGCTGTTAACTACTTATTACCATATTGAATGTGGAACTTTATGGAATCCACTCATGTCTGGTACAGTCTCTTAACAGAAAAGTGACCTAAAAGCATTTAAGGTTACTGCTGATCCCACAAACTTGAATTTACCATTCTGCTTGTTCAGAAGGTTTACACCAAATTTCATCAGGAGTGCTCCATGAAAACTGGTGATATTATATAGCATATATAGTATATATCTGTCAGGGCCATTACATTGTTCCTTACAGATGCAGTGCAAAGCCAGTTTAACAGATTCCTGTTTTATAAGAGTATCTCTAAGAGGTATAGGGCCTAAAAAATGAACTTTTTTGCCCCAGGTTAACATCCAACTAAACCCAAGCTACCCTACCCTACCTGAAATACTATCCAGATAAACAAGATAACCAGTGCTATCAGCATTGGTTATTTTAGGACTGGTCTTGCACTGCTGAATCATCTTAAATTTGTACTGTCTGAAAAAAATAAGATGTTCTTCTACTACTTATGAGTTACTGCATTCTATTCATAATATTTTTCTCTCCCCCAAGACAACTTCCAAGCCAAAAGCAGATGATATTTGTTACAAAATGGAAATGACAAAAGCTCAAATAATAGAAAACAGTCCAGTTTGGAAGATGCTTCAGGAGTACCAGTTGCAATGTAATTAATTTCATATTTGGGGGTGGGGGGTGGGCGGTGTATTCATAAATAGAGTATTTACATTTTAAACAAAATATAAAATGCTCTTTCAAATCGTTACGTTTCAAAAGACTATGTACAACTTACACATTTGGAATGAAAATTTGTACTCAATAACTATACAATTAAAAATATAACACATTATACTAAATGTGCATTCTAAGAAAAAAAAGTGGCTTACTGCACTATACAAAAGCCATCCTTTATTTCTATCTGGATTCAAAACTTATGAGCTCATTACAATTTCAAAAAATATTTTAATGCATCTTAAGTAGAACTTTCCCATTAAAGATGTTCGAAACAATTTGAAAATACAAGTGTATGTACCAAATCTTATATAGTGTGATTGTTAAACACAATTGTTCTCTGATGTCTTATTAATTTTTAACATCTTATTTAGCTTTTTCTTTAAACCTGGTTTCCTTTCCCATAATGTTTCTACTATTTACACCTTACAGTCCTGTTTGCAAGTATAGAAGCTTGTTCGTGAACATAAAAAAGTAATAAAAATACCTTGTGCATAAACACTGCTTTATAATTAATTGTTCTCCAGTCACTTTATAAAAATATTTGCAAATTTGTAACACCAGGCAGTACTTACCTAACAAATCTTGAACATTAACAAAAAAAAAAAAACCACAACAATACCTCCTTGCCTTAGAACAACCACCCCACTCGCATTTTCAGTTTTTAAACTTGTGAATCACATACAACAATAGCAAAATAAAATAAATAATAACAGTAACAAGACCTAGGATGAGCAGCATTTGCAATTATTCTAGAGACCACTCTGTATCAATCTTCTTTTAAAGGCTGGTAGCCTCATCTTCAACTTAAAGTTTCAGTCAAAATGATCTAAGAAGCATGTTAATTCAAATACTTCAGCTGACCTAACTATTTTCATTCATTGCAGCTTTTATTTTCATTTCAATGAGTTCTTCTACTCGAGCTAGAACACTTTCTATTAAATCGAATGTGAAGAGAGCAGAGTGTAAAACCTGAAATGACAAAAGGGATGTTATTTTTATTAGAGGATTTGTTTTGTTTTACCTGTTGTACACGTACATTTGTTTCCAGATTGAAAATAAAAATTCCAACGCTTATGAATAACTCTGAAGGAAATGCAAACTCACCTGAAGCTGCATTTCTGTAGTCATGGCAGGCATCTTTTCCCCACCAACGGTTAGAGAACAAATTGTGTTTGAACTGCGTGCCTCTGTGAAGAAAAATAACCAGAGATCAGCATGCTGGATCACATAACTTTTAGAATCAAAACAATATTTAGTATTAGCATTTCTAGACAGTAAATGTTAAAACAACAAAAACCAATCACAAGACAGAACATGTTGGACCTTAAGAGTTTGAGCTGGGTGCTATCTCTGCACTTTTTGTAATACATATAACTACATTACTAAGTAATCAGTATCTACAAGCCAAAACAATTTTACATAGCCTTTTTAAATTTAAAAAAAAAAAAAAAAAAAAAA
>VWZE01017665.1:537860-632346 GCA_013396675.1 Eubucco bourcierii
AAAAAAAAGGTCATTTAATTTTTTTTTTTTTTTTATTTCCACATGCAGGCACAAAGCAGGGGTTCTTTAACTTGCCTTAATAAATCTAGACATGAAATACTTATTTTCTTAAAACAAGGCTGCATCTCCTGTTTCAAGCAGATTACTTGCAGCAGGCAAAACTACACAGACAAGTCTGAAAACTAAAGGAGAAAACCTCTTGCATTCAGACCAGATTTGAAATTCATCATAATGGTCACAAAGATTATGCATTGGGGAAAACAGCTAAAACATCTAATGTTAATAGTTACGTTTTCTCCCAAACTCAAGTACCTATTGCTTTGTCAAAGATAGAGAAATTTTAGAGGAATTCAAAGCTTCCTGATTAATTTTAAAGAATTCCCTTTAGAAAGATATCTGCAGCAGATTGCCTGCCTTCTTTGCCTCACAGTTACATAGTTTGCAGAAGAGGATAAGACTAGGGGCAGAAAGCTGTAGTGACCTTTTTGGTAGGAGAAGCAAGTTCCTTGGTTTGTCTAATTATATTGGAGACCACAAAGGAACAGAGGATCTGACATATACAGATGGCCTCAAGCAGCTACAGCTCTTATGCCCTGTGGAATGTTATCTGCTTAACCTGGAGCAGAATCTGATTCTGTGTGTCAGTTTAAAAAAAGACCATTTTTTTTTAAATCCAGAAAATAATCCTGCAGGCTTTAAGGTAGCTCCTAGTTGCTGTGTGAATTATTTCTTCTTGTTAACTTCCCTACACCTACATTTATACTTGGAGTGAGTTTGATGTACCTGCCTAAGCTTAAAATCAAAAATGTAAATGCAGAACAAGCTTTGAAGGTTTTCATGTGACATTTCTATCAGGTTTCCATAACATTTACAAATGTGATGAGAGATAAACAGGTTCAGATTTTTCTGACCAATAATGAAAATTAGTATCAAGTACAGCAAGTACTGAAATTATTATTTGAAATCTGGAATACTGTCAACAATTAAATAAAACATGAACTACACAGCATTCGCCAACTCTTTGCTTTCCAAATGATTTCCAAAGTTTCTAAACATGAAGAAAGCCAAGAAAAAACTAACCTTTTCTGTTTTCTTTCTTATTCTTTATTTCTGCTTCATAGTGTGCTTTTGACATGTTGAGTCCTACATGTAGGGGTTTTAAAAAATTTTGCTCAATCTTGGTAAGCATGGTCCATACACCAGTCTATTCAAACAGAACAGAGCAGGTTACAAATAGGTTTTAATGAAGCATCACAATGCTAACTTTTCAAGCACAAGTTTGTGAACTATTTATAACATGCATTTCTGTGCTGGAAGGAAAAAAGCACTTTATAGATTCAAGCATTTAGGCATGAATACCATCATGATGGATATTTACGCTCCTGTCCTTCTTAGATTATTTGTTGAAAATTGGAGGATGAAGCAGAAGGGGTAGGCAGAGCAAACAGTATGTAAGCTCATAACTACAGCAACGGAAATGCACATTTTCAACTTATCTTTCAGTTGTAGTTTCATCTGAGGTAATTCGGCAACAGAATGCAACAAATATTTAAATTATGTTCCCGAATTAACATTTCAACACTAAATGAAAGATATGCTAAACATCATGCTCCCCAAATACATAAGAATTTTGTCTGTACTGCACTTCAGCTTAAAAAGCATTATAGGAACATTACTGGATATGCTACTACCCCATCCTTAGGCACAGCAGCTGAAGTGACAGTGAACTTCTCCCCAGTTTGGCAAGGGTGACAGAAGCGGTTTACAAAAATGGCACTCAGGAAGCAAGAGACATAAGGAAAAGATGCTCAAAAGCAAGGTTGCTCAAGGTCACACAGCACAAGAGGCAAACTTCTCTCTCTGCCTCAGCCCCTTACAAGCTTGTAGTTACAAAACTGCTGTGGAAGGAAACAAATCTAAAGCAGATATTGTGTCTTCAGATACACAAGGCTGCTTTCTTCAAGCACTATCCCCAAGGGCAAAGTATGTATGATAAAAACAAGAATTCTCAATGTTAATGGTGGCTGCAGTGGAAAATTCACCAGATTTTAATGCTAAATGACACAAAGTTAACCGGTCAAATAAGAAAACTGGTAATTACTTCCACCAGAATGGGGTTAAATAGGAAGAAATTTCTTTCCAGAAAAACACTAATTTAAGCTTGTTATGAAAGTGTTTGGTACACAACAATCAAAACATCTGAACTGAACTGAAATGAAGTTATTTTCATACACTGCAAGTGGGGCATGAAGAAGCGACACAGGGAGGAAGTCAGGAAGAACTGGCAGAGCTTAAATTCAAGGGGAAACTTCAGAAGAGGTGATGTTATTTTCTCTTCAAAAACGCAGGGACATTCTTCATCCCAGATACTAGAAAGCACTGTTAAAGCAATTGTGTGCTACTATGCAAACATTAGAAGAGGAATCATCTCTTCTCTTATGAAGCTCTGAATTTATACCAAACAGCGAACCATAATGAGCACTTTAATAACCACTTCTTAAATCTGAGAAACAGATAGAGTCTATCAATGCTAATTACATAAATAGCAAATTAGAAAGGCACCAACTTTGCTCTTAATTTTCATTACAGTTTTGGCAATTAGTGTAAGCTATATTATTATTATTATTATTATACTTAGACTAATAAAATCATTAGGCACCCATAAAACTTGTATCCATAAATCTTAAAAAGCTCTAAAAATAGACCAGAATTTGTTCTGTACTGCAGAAAACAGAAAATGCAATGCTGAAATCTATTACTTCAAATCATAAGGTAAGTCAAGGAACTGGGGGAGAGCAACAAAACACCACAGGATACTTATCAGCTGGATCATGACCATGATATTCCTTATTCAAGTCAAGAAAGGCTTTACTGTACTTTAAAACACAAGAGCAACTTTCCTTTAAGCTGTCACTAATTTAAACAAATATTTTAACAAAAAAAATCAAAATATTTAGTTCTAAGGACATAAGCGATACCTGTTCTCTGTGTGATACAGTGGATAAAATGCTCATGAATTGCATAAATTGGAGGAATGGTGGAGCATAATGATTCTTTCAAATCAACAGAAATTGCACTAGTACAAGACTCAGTAGCCATCTGGTACCGGAATGTAATCAGAAAACTAAACACTGGCTCTTCAATGCTTTCATGACACAATCCACAATGGGTAAAATAGGTAAGGGCAGTTTCAGCTCTTTAAATACACTGCAAAGGTTAAATATGCAGAGTATTTCTGCAATAGCTACAGTCAAATATCCACACAGAGAGATGATGGCAAAGAGGATATACCTATAAGAAATACAGATCTGTTGCAGCAGTGGACTGGCAAATTATCTTTGTGCAGGAAACATTTACTGGCTGTTTCTGGTAAAGCAACATTGCAGAAAATGCAATGGGTGGGTTTGGCCATTCCTTTTGTTACTTCAGCAGATGACCTTAAACAAGAATTTTTTTGATGCTACAATCTAAAGAAGGCTAGAACACCTATCATGCACTCATACAGTAAATACAGAGTATGTACAGTAAAATACAGAGTATTCTTTTGCAGAGTTAAACCACATTTAAATTATTAAATAGTTTGAGAAATCTTAACACTAAAAACTTCTGGCATATTGCACAAAAAGTATTTTACCGAATGTCCATAATAAAAGCAACTGCCCATTGCAAAGAAAAACGCAAAAACCATATTCTTCAATCAAGGGTAACTGTGTTCACACAAATGGAGCACTCAGCCCTCAGCTAATTAGTTAGTACTTACCTGATTATCACTTTCACAATCCTTAATGACCAAGTATCTCAGTAGATTTAGTGATGCCATAATCCTGGAAATTGGAAAGTACTATTTACCATGTAGAGCACAGATTTACAGAGACAGTAATTTAAACTGTCCATTAGCTAGACATCCTAAAAAAATCCATTTGTACAAAATGCAACCACTTACCTGTTGAGCAATACAGACTAGTGTAGGGCACCAGTAATGTCCATGATACAACAGTTGACTCTTTGGAAGTGAGATTAAAACTGTCAGAAGATTGGAGGAAGCTAGAGAGCACGAGGGAAAGAGCTCTCTAAAGAGACTGAACCTTCTTACAAATTTTATAATGTGCATCACTAGTTTCAAATCAAGTTTGGATCACCAATGTGACAGTTCTCTTTACTACTTACTGAGTTTTTACTTTTCAGTGCTTTCACTGCTTTTTATCTGTTTTACCATATTTTTTGGTGGAAACTATTGCTTTTTTTCAGGTAACAATCAGAGATCATACCTCTGGGTTTTTAAGTCATGATAAATCCGTTGGGTCACTATTATCCTGCTGATTTACAGGCCCAACCTTTAATCATCACAGAGGAAAAAAAAAAATTTGTCCTATATATGTTTTTAGACAAATGTCAGTGATTTGCAATTCAGGTGGCTCTGCATTCCCATTCACTAGATTCTAGGTTCCCAGAAACAATATGTAAAACAGCTTCAAAGTTGTGTGCTGTAAGTTGCATCACACAATTATTATTCCCCTGTACGACACAAGAAAAGATATCACATTTCTTTTGTTCCTTTGACTGGTTCTGCAGAAAGCTGCCAACCATGCACTACTGAAAAAGTAATCCTTTACCAATCAGTTCTGTAATTTGACAACTGAGGGCTTACATGCTGAAGGAATGGAAGAGGAATTCCCTTCTTGTTGTAAACTCAGTGTTAAAGTATTGTGACACTCTTCGATACAGAGTTAGTTGAAAGGTAGTACGGTACTTTGAAGTATTGTTTAAATGATGAAATAAGAGAGAAAATCTTCTAACCATGACTACAACTCACCTGTCTGAGTTTTGCAGAAGATCTGTCTCAGCACCTTCTGGAAGTGAAAGCACTAAATCTAGAAGGGAGATCAGGTGATGTCCTGTAAACCAAATGTTGTCATATTCCTTCTGAAAAAAAAAAAAAAGTTTAGCTGACTGCAGAACTAAAATCTTAAAAGGTATCTTCAATAACTCTTAAATTGAAGCATACAAATCAGTCTTTTCATAATCCTCCCTACTTTACCTCTCTATGCCAAGCTGTTCAATTTCATCAGAACAGATTCAACCAATATAGTTAATAGTCATTTACATAAACTGTAGTAGGCACTTGTTTTTTTTCCTATCTTGCAGAAAGGAATAATTAACTATCTTTATCAGAGACACTAGTCATTTCACAATAATAGTGCTACTATTTAGTTGGTTTAGAAATATGCAAATGAAAACTTGAAACACTTGATCATCTTCTGGAAAAAAACAAAGAAATGGACTGGAAGGAAAAATGATTAGATCAGGAGACATGAAGCATAACTGTCTGTTAAGTCAGATCCAGTGAGGAATCTCTTAAGATGAACTGAGCACAAAAGAGAAGATTAAATAAATGGATAGCAATAGAAAATTATTATGTCTATAGCAGAATTCTTTGCAACAAACCTAGAATATTCAAATTCATATGATGAAGTTTAAAAATTGTCTTTTTGACAGCCAGGTCACAGAAGAAATGTATTAAGAAAATTCTGATACTGCATAGTCAAAACAATTATTTAGTATGGACATTTGAGGATATACTTTTACCTACCCAATTTTGCTGCAAGCCCCTTTTGAGACAGTTTTCACATTATCATCTTGTTCACCTTGCTGATTCAAAATACAGGGCAGACAATGTTCTAATAAATTATAATTCCCTGCTTTCTAAGACAATTATGCTATCATAACGTAGGCTAAATTATGCATACATTTACTATATTGTCCTATTTGACAAAATGCCCTAAGGATTTTTAAATTTAACACTTTTTAATTAATTTTTCCAACTTCCTGGTATAAATCATTGTAAGCTATGAGATTTAAAAGACTTTGATCTAGTTCAACTCTCTCTGATTAATTTAACGTTTGTGTAGCACTCGTCATATAATGCTGTCACCAGAAAAATTAAGGAAAAAAAAAATCACATTTCTCTCTGGATTGTAGCATTTGAACTACATTCAAAGAATATATTTCCTTGGAACTCTGAAGATCACAAATACTGAGGAGGTCCTCTTCATAAAGAAGCACATATATTTTTAAGCACAGAATTTTAAGATGGTAACTTGTTTTTTGGTAGCAGCCTCACCGTTAAGGATAAGTGAATCTGATCTTTTATATTTTTGATAATGTATCCTTCCACACCAGCATGGTTGCTTGTCTTCAGTAAACACCTTCAAATGAAACAAACAAACAAAAATATTATCTCTACAAAAACTGCCTATATAGCTGGCTCAAAATTTAGATGACACTATGGCCATATTCACTAGTGGGAGTTTTACAACAGAAAATGTGCTGTGTAACCTTTAAACGCTATCTTACATAAGGCAGTGAATTTTCTGTGAGGCAGCTGAAATTCGTTATTTATCCAACAATTAACATTGTAAAACTCATGTGCTTTACCAAACAGAAAATAGGAAATCATTATATCTGTGCAATTAAGCTGCAATAAGGCTGATATTACACAATCTACGTTAATATTCATGCATACTTGAATAATGTGTATTTTCCCTCTGCATCAAACTTGTCTATGAACAACTGCAGAATACTTAAACTCTTCTGTCTCTAAAGAAAAAAAAAAAAGATAGATGTTATCAGATTAATTCTAAATAAATTCAGCACTTAATTGATTCTGTTGGTCACATTACATACCATATGCTCTATGGGACAAAGGGTCATAACTTTCACCAAATCCTACAGATGGACAAAAGAAAACATGACATCCAATTACATACAGACTATTATGCTGCATCACACTAACATCTACTCATGACATCAAAAAAAACCAACACCAAACAAAAGAACAAATCAAACCCCAAAACCCACAGCCCACAATACCATGCCTAGAAACAGATTCTCATCAGAGAATATTATATAAGCTTCAGTGGCTGAAATCTCAAGGCCAATACACAGGAGCATGGGTCCAAATCAAAAATGTAGTGAAGCAGCAGATTTGCAAGAAAGAGGCAAAACTGAGCAAGGGTTTTCCTTCAGTTAAGATCTGTGTCCATCTACTTCAGTGGCTTGTACGTAAGTGCATTTTAATTATCACTGAAACTTCATGGTCTAGTGGGTAGAAAAGAGCATCAAATCTTTGTGGCAGGACACTGAAGGCTTCAATTTAACAATGTTAAGTATCACAGTATCACCAGGGTTCAAAGAGACCTCAAAGATCATCAAGTCCAACCCATCACCACAGACCTCAAGACTAGACCATGGCACCAAGTGCCACGTCCAAACGCGTCTTGAACACCTCCAGGGACGGTGTGTGTATAAAGATTCAGTAGTATGTCCTCTTTCAAAATACTTAGGGAACAGTTAGATATTATTTATAACCAAACTTTAAAGACTACTATAAATTGCCTCTTATTACCTGAGGTACATTAATAAAATCTCTCAATTCTAAATACTGATGAAGAAGACTATTATCTTCCATTCTCAATAAACAGCTCTCAAACAGATCCTGCAGGAGGGAAAAAAAGGAAAACATTTTGCACATGTATCAGACATTAATGTATATGCATAACATTTATGGTTAAAACTGCCTTCACTATACAATCATTTGTATATCCAAAGTTTGAAGGAGCTAGAAATGGTAATTTAAACACTTATATTTAGTGAACACCACACACATTCATAAGTGTTTGAAAAATACCTAATTAACCCTCACAATATTTCTCTACCATCTGATCTCTCATTTGCATTTTTCTTAGAAAGGGAAACTAAAGCTTTACCATTACTTAAATCAGAAAGAATAAAAATTCTAACAGCGAAAATCTGATTAAAAGAAAACTTACAATTCCTTTAGATAACACAGATTCTTCTGTTCTATTAAAAAAAAAACAAACAACAAAACACATTATCAAATTTAAGTTAATTTAAAAAAGACATTGTTGATATTTCAGAAGAAAATATTAGGAGATCAACAAAAACTTGTCACTCAACCATTTTCACTCTATTTTATCTTTGTTGTTCTTTCCAAAGACTTTTAGAATAAAACAGCTACTGAGAAGTTGAAAATTTAAGTCCTCTCTTTGGGGTCAAATCCAACTTTATTTCCTCCTATAAATCCTCAAGAGCATTGCCATGTTGTCTCTCACAGGTACCATGACACTGATTAACAAAGAATAGGAAACTTTTCCAAGATTATTCAATTTTCACAGTTCTGGCAGGCCTAAAAAAACCACAGCAGATCCTAAACTGAATGCACCAGGAAGTTTTGTTTAAATTCTACCAGGAAACGGTAAGCAGCCATGATGGGAAACTTCCCTTCTATAGCAGGACTAGAAACTATTTGGTCAAACACTGCAGCTTATGGAAGGTGAAATATTGACAATATGTAGAAAAGTCTCATTTGCTTTAGAAAACCTGACCTTTACTCACATCACATATACTATCAGAATACATTCAAATAAACAGTATTAAACTAATTTTTACAGAATAACAAAGAAATATACACTCCAATTATTCTGCACGTGTTTTAAAAAAAGCTTTATTTTGCGTTTTAATAATGGGTGGTGAATGGCTGGAGAGCAGCCCTGAGGAAAAGGACCTTGGAGTCTGGGTTGATGAAAAGTTCAACATGAGCCTGCAGTCTGCACATACAGCCAGACAGCAACCGAGTCCTGGGCTGCATCAAGAGCAGTGTGGTCAGCAGGGCAAGGGAGGAGATTCTGCCCCTTTACTCTGCTCTCATCAGACCCCACCTGGAGTACTGTGTGCAGTTCTGGAACCCTCAGCACAGGAAGGACATGGAAGTGTTGGAGAGGGTCCAGAGGAGGGCCACAAAGATGCTCAGAGGGCTGGAGCAGCTCTCCTATGAGGACAGGCTGAGAGAGTTGGGGCTCTTCAGCCTGGAGAAGAGAAGGCTTCGAGGGGACCTGATAGTAGCCTTCCAGTGTCTGAAGGGGGCCTACAGGAAGGCTGACAAGGACTATTTACAAGGTCTTGCAATGACAGGACAAGAGGCAATGGGCTTAAACTGGCAGAGGGGAGATTAAGACTAGATGTTCGGAGGAAGTTCTTTCCAGTGAGGGTGGTGAGGCACTGGAACAGGTTGCCTAGGGAGGTTGTGGCTGCTCCCTCCCTAGAGGGGTTCAAGCCCAGGTTGGATGAGGCCTTGAGTAACCTGTACTAGTGGGAGGTGTCCCTGCCTATGGCAGGGGGTTGGAACTAGATGATCCTTGAGGTTACTTCCAACTTTACCATTCTAGGATTCTATGATTATACAATTATATCACAATACAAGCTAAAAATGAAAAATAAAGTGTTTACATACAATTTTTTATACTTAGTAAAAGAAGCCATCTTGTTCTGGAACTAAGTCTCAGGCTTAAGAACCTCCTTTGAACTTACCTAGTATATTCAAATTTCAATTCTTTGAATTGCTGTAAGAAAAAAATCATAGTATCTAGAACTCAAACTACCATAAACCATACCTTTTCACCAGTACTTCAATATGTGTCATACTGCATTGCAGAAGGTATGATGGACTGAAAGTAAAAAAAAAAATTAATTTATGTGAAATCACATAAGCTATATGCTTTTGCACATAGTTAATACATTGGACAGAACTAGTCTTTTTTAGGGAAAAAAACACACTAAAATATCTTTACAAAAATTAAGAATCGTGGAATGGACACAAAAATAGTAAGCCAAATGGCTGTTAAGACCCCCTCTCTAAATAAGCAATTGAAAATTTAAGGCATGTTATTTTGCAGCATTTGACTAATCCTACTAGTCTCTTTAAAAAGAAAGCTCATCTGAAATTTAACCATAATAAAGTAACTTGCAAGACTGGAGTATATTTTTATGCATATAATATAAACTACATAAAAATATAAATGCATGAAGGTTGACACAAACGTGGATTAGTGAAAGACAAACTTTTTGCTCATAACTGTTTGCAAATAAAAAGTTTTCTTCAAAGGAACAGACTTATAAATGAAGAAGAATAGTTCTTACCTAAATACCATTGGAAAGCTATCAATGCCAAAATGGTGAACAAACATCAGATATGAAAGACACGCCAAAGAGTCTGCAAAATCTTTTTGCTCTATGTCTGCAAACTCCTGATTCTCCCAGTGTGAGCTCTTGCCTTTACGATGCAAAAACACTAGTGGCATCAATTCTCTTATATCCCACAAAATGTCCTAAAAAAAAAGACAGATTGCCCATAGCTGCCTTTATAAGGTCTGTATGCCAATTAAATTTGAAAACCTCAACTACATTTACAGTATGTTCTCTTATATGGTATAAGTCTAAATTAAATATATTTATGATATATATACACCCAAAAAACTACAGGAAGAATAACTGCAGTGAGAAGAATGTTAAGACAGCAAAATCAAAAAAGTTAACAAAGAAAATAAAACCATCCTGCAAAACCCTGTTTTGCCTCCCTTACCCACAATGCTATGAATAATAATAGCTTCGTGATCCCATTACGGCACAGGACTCCTGTATTTCTCAGGTCTTCCAGTGGAATGAAGAAGAGAATATAAGCAACTGACAGGGTTGGAGTTTATCTGCCAGTTGAGGACAAGCCACTACCATTTCAGTATTTATGAAAGAGGAATATTCTTTACCACATTCAAAATACAGACTATTGACAGCTCTTACAGTAACTTTATTAATCACACCCAGTCCCATTTCTGAAAACATACACATACAGTGCGTTCCAACTGATGCATGGACTGTACTTGACTATCTCCACATAAAAGCTGGTTTATTGAAAACTGAAATAAGATCATCTAAATTCACAATAATCTTTCTAATAAAACACAGCTGCTATGCAAAATATTCAAACCCAGAGTAATTGCATTGGTAGCATGGAGCTGACACGCTCCACTGAACTTCCAGCTGTAACATCAGCAGAAGTCAAACATCAATTTCTAAATAGTCATCTGGCACTACACGAGGCACATTATCGATTTCTCATGGGACAACTCATGGATTAAGGGTAACAGGAATTTTACCTTGACGTAATACTGCAGCAAAGATGATCTTTACATATTCAAATAAATTCATACATTGCTGAGAAAAAAAAAAGCAGTTACCACAAAGCAGCAGCTGCGGATTCAGACAGCAGTCCAAACCAGTTTATGAAGGAGCAAAACTGCCTGCAAGATTTGCAAATTCAAGAGATGGGACCTGGATCTGTTCTATGCAGTTATTTACCTGCATTACCTTCAAAGGCCTAGTAAAACACCCCACTAACCAATAAAAGAAGCAAAACGAGCTCTAGAATGAATTCTGAACTAGACCACTGGTTTTGCAAACACTGTTATTAATTATGACCACACTTACTATAATTTCAGCTGCAAAACGCCTAAAGGGATGTTCTTCAATGCCTTCAAGTTGTTCGAGCTGAGCTGTCAATAATGGGTATTTCAGGCTTTTCATACAGCTGAAGTAAGAAGTAGTAAAACAAAGTCACCTATATGATCACAATACAGACTATAAAAGTGTAATTTATAACCAAGAATAAAGTCTATATACATATTATCTGCTGCTATTCCTGATATGCCAAGGAGAATAAAGAAAGGGAATACTTCCTGTAGAAGCATTCCTTAGGATAACCATATTCTGGAGGTGAAGTCTCACTGTTGTAAATTTAAAGAGAGGCAGAGGAACACCAAATCAGCCTAATATTACTTTATCATTTCCCTGTACTAAAAAAAAATATTATTATTACTTTTACCTTTCTTTTCTCATTTCATAAATATATAAAGCTTATTTAGATGTTTGGTTTGTTTGTTTTTTTTTCAGTTTTTCAAAATACCACATTCGTTAACAAGTTGGCAGCATTATAAAACTATTGAGACAGTTTATTTAGTGTCTATGTAATAGCTGCCTACTGCTGATTTTAAGTTATAATAATGTATTACATTGACATAAAATACTCACAATTTTACTAATTCTTCTTTCAGCTCCGTATCATTGTATTCTGGTAACTTTTCCATGTTTTTAACAGCTTCATTCACAAAAGGTTTAGCAAAGTCAACCACTGCACAACAACATCGACACAGACCAAACTGATCTTCTTTTATTTGTTGTTTTGTATAAGGTACAGGTAAGGGAGTAAGCTGATTCATAATCATGGCCAAAGATAAACCCACTGAGTAGGCTTTCTTGTTCTGAAGTTTCAAAAGCACTGGGGGAAAGAAAAAAAGGAAGAGAGAGAGTATTTTGGAGACATTTGCATCTGAGGAGGAGTAACAACAGGCACCAGTACAGGTTGGGGGCTGCCCTGACAGAAAGCAGCTCCGTGGAGAACTGCTCTATAATCCATGGCAAAGCCAACAAAAGGGCTCCCAGACTGAGGAAGCAGCACAAGCGTACCCAGTATCTGTACAAAAACCCCACACACTTCTAATACGAGAAGCATTTTGGTAACTGAGATACGTTAGAATTTAACAACACATCTCAGAGACTACTACTTGTTACCAGTAGTTCCAAACCCAATGTATCTACATCCAACATTTTTAGTTTTTATATGTAACCATAAGAATGTTTTTCCTGACCAATCAACTGCTTCAACCTGAAGTAAAAAATTTCTACTATGAAAATATGGAATCGTATGTTTTAAAAAGTTAAATAATGAAGAGTTTCACAAATTCACATCGTTCTCTACTTCCGTAACAACACAAATGTTTTACACATCTAAATATAACAGTAACGGGACTACACTCTTGTAAAAGATTAAAAGGAACTGAATATTGCATTTTCAACTGCTGTTATTAATTCCATCTAAAATCTTTTTTTCTAGTAGGTCAGTATCAGCATGGAAGTTATACCCTGTGTTATTTTGTAGCATGCAATACTGTCCTGTTATATTCCAGATATATTGCAGCAAAGGGTAAACTAAATTGACAAACAAATGAGAAAATAATTTATTTCAGAAATCACATGAAAAACTAACTCTTACCTGTCTGTAAAGGCTGAAGCAGTAACAAGACAGTTTGGCACACCTGCTCTCCAGAGGTTTGCTCAATCTGCTCAAGTAAACCCAAGAAAAGTTCCTTTGGATTGCACAGCTGCAAGAGAGGAACAAGGTGTATTTTTGAATAACCATAGTCACAACCTAAAACGTTCATCACAAGGAAACTTCACTAGAGAAGTTCCTGAACACCAATAAAGCAGATCTGAACATCCAAGGGAACCTTTAAGAAATTAACTAGGATCCAGTAAGTACTTCCCTATAATTAATGTCTGCTGTAAAGTGTGTATGTGTGTGTATTTTCATATAATCTGCAAACGTGTAATAATGAAGGATGTCACTAAACTTGTTTTCTATGGTCTAAAAAAACCCCCTAATAGTATCATAGCAAAGGAAGCCTTGAAAGTAGAGAGAACAGAAAAACTTCAGTATGAATTTAACTCAAGCTACAGAGGTCACAAGTTGTTTTTTAAGTATAGGAATGACCAGGAACTAGTCTTCTACAGAGTAAAACTCATGTCCCCAGAGCAATCATCATACTGTATAAGCAGGAGACAAGAGGCAGTACTGCTGTGGCTGCTTTGCAGCAGCCAGCTGTCAAGAACTTCTTCAGTTCTATCAGCATTTTTCCTTCTGGGTAATGCTATGACTTTTTGTTTTGCCCAGTTACTAATTTTGTAGGATTTGTAACAGGTTAATTACTTCTAAGAACACTAAGCATGGGTCTATTGAAGATGAAACTGGGTTACAAGTTCAAAGTTCCAGGAAACGATGGGGGAAATTAGAACATTCCCTTTCCTACAAATACTGTATTATAACCATATATTTCAAACACGTACCTGTGCCAACTGATCTAGTATCTTCAGGCAGTGTTCTCTCTTATCATCTTCCTTTTCATACAAGAAAATACATCTAACAAGAGGAGAGACAAGATTCCAACCCATATTCTTGATGATAACCTAAAAGATTTTCAGAGAATAAACCACAACTGGACATCATCTAAACCTAGAAATACTGTATATATGAAAGCCAAAAAAAGACAACAGATCAATGTGTTGGTTGTGACCAACACCATATTAATGTAATCAAAGGCTTAACAACTATTACCATAAAAGTTCTCTATCTGACACACATTGTATTTTTTACCCATACCTGTAAACACAGCTGCTTATTTGGTATAGTTTTCCTTGAAATATTAATTCTAGCATGTCAATATATAACTGTAAGAATTTATCTGACAAAACATTTAAAACAAGACTGACTGCAGGAGTTTTGCTGAAAGAATAAACGATTAGATGAAGCACAGTCAGTCTGAGGGAAATGCAATCTTCAGCTGTTACTCCAAACTCACAAAATTCAAACTAGATTGTGAACCACATGTAATACCACCAAAATATTCCACCTTTCACTTTCATTCAGAACTTTCTGCTTAACTGTGTACAATTTAGCATATTCTCCCAGTTCCTCAAAGTGGCTATAAACATTGGCATTCCTTACACTAGCATCAGTTTAGCTGGTTCTTGCAGTTTTGGCCAGTACTACTATCTCCATTCATGACGGGTTGACCCCAGACAGCAACTAAGCACCCACCAGCTACTTGCTCTTTCTCTGCCTGCAGTGGGATAGGTGAGAGAATCAGAAGGGCTAAGCAGAGAGTAACCCATGGGTTGATATAAGAACATCTTAGTAAGCGCAGGACAAACATGAGGAAGGGTATGGGGGAGGGAATAATGCAAACCAACTCCCATCAGCAGATCAATGTGGCCAACCTCCAAGCAACTTTCATCAGTTTGGGTCAGCTGTCTCACCTGTGTTCCCTCTCAACTTCCCTGCTTACTGAATGGGCAGAGAGGAACAGAGAATGCCCTGATGCTGTACCATCACTGATCAGCAACAGCTGAAACACTGGTGTGTGAACCATGTATTTTGGTCACAAATGTAAAATACAGCACTATGTAGACTGCCATGAAGAAAACAACCTCCATGCCAGCCAGCTCCTCCAGTCCACCATCTGAAATCCTGTCCTGCAAAAGACAGGCCATATCACTTTCTCATAATTATCCTTTTATCCTCATTTCTCTTTGCTTAACTCACTGGAAAACACTGATTAATGGTTTTGTCAAGATTATCATAACTTGATTTCTGTGAGCCACCTGAAGCTACACGAGAATGTGTACTCAACACAGAGCAACTTATTAACCACTCATATGTACACCTTACTCCACAGTGAAAGTAGCTTCCCCTTCCTTTTTAATAAGCAGTTTTATCTATTTACATTAGTGCATAACTAATATAGAATTAGTGTGAACTCAAACTCACCTTGTTTTTCTCATTTTGAATTACTTCTAACAACTGAGCTGCATACCCATCTTCTAAACATTTCTGACCTGCTACCAGAAAGAGATTAAAATCTTCCCCTTTGAAATCAGCTTCTTCCAGAATTTGCTAGAAAGAAAATATCCATGTTTGACTCACACTTGTAAACAAAACACGTGTTTTATTAAACACAAATTAAAAGGGAAAACACAAGCTCTCATTTAAAAATGAAATGTAGTGTCACTATAACATCTTTTCTTATATATATATTTCACATATTAAGAAAGTTGCCAAAAGCTACTAAAGATGACAAAGCAGTGTTTCAATACAACTTTTTAAGTTAGCAAGTGTCTTAGTGTAAGCGCCAAAGAGAAGTTAACTAAATATAGAGGCTAAAACTAGCTGCCCAATGAGGAGTTTTGCTAACATCTTTGTCTTTTTGGTTTTAATTATAAGAAGAGAAATAGACACTGCTTACATGTATTACTTTTATGGAAAGAAAGCTACTTACACATCTTTGTATTACGGCTTGAAGTTCATCAACTGCCATTACAGCTTGATTTTGTTCTTCTGGCATTGAAACCTATTATAAATTAAAGAGTGCAGCATTAAAACACATGAAGTAAAAACAGAAACTGAAAAATAATCACATTATCATAAAAAATTGCCAAGAGAAGAACAAGATCAATCTAAACAGACAGCACAATTAAAAAAAAAACCCAAAAAACGAACACACCATAAAAAAGGTAAGTTTAAGTGTACACTTTGTTATTAAATGCATGTTTAATTGTATGATTCTACTCCCTGCATTTGCAGAGGATATTATTATGTGCAGGAAATAAGCTGCATTTCTACGTACAAGAAAGCAATTTATCTAATAGTATGACGGTCATCTTAATAAGTTAGGAGGTCTCAGCTACCACCTAGACATACACACTGAAAAACACAACTGACAGAGGAGGTCTGGGCTCACTGCATACTCAGCAAGCATGCCCATGCTTTGCTGCATCCTCTGTGTGACTATTCTCACTTGAGGAGCTTCTGCTCAGCCCTGACTAGAAGACTCTAACCTGATGTCCAAGATGTGTACAGCTAATCCAACACTATACCATATCTAGCCACAATTACATATGCAATATGATTCATTTCTTTCTAGTGCCCTGATAGGGCTAGTTCAATGGTCTTCTACATCTAGATAATACCATTTTAAACTTCCTTGCTAAAAATAATCAAGATAAACATCTGAGTAAGTAAAGTACATACAAAGCACTACACAATCAAGACCGCGAATTACACGTAAAATCAAGTTTGGTAATCTTATATGATATATACTAGAAACAGTCAAAATCTGTAATTTTAAGCACTGTCATGTGCCTAAATATGGTTATATCATCATTATGAGTGTCAATTACTTATACACTGGGATATCTTGCTAACTACTCATTAAAACACCCAAGTTCTATATTTATAGAGGTAATGCCCTCAATCCCTTACTTTTGTCCTCGGCTTCCTCACACAATAGCCAGATAACAAAGCTGCCTCGGCGTTTACAAAAGCCAGGCAACCACCAAAAGCTTAAAAAACATCTGCGTGTGAATTTTATTATTCAAAGAATAAACACGTCCCCTTCTGTTCTCAAGGGTGTACTTTAACATTTTTACATCACTGAAATCCATCAGAGCAGATTATCTAGTCTGTCATTTAAATTCGGTAGTTACACACTTTATTACCACAAGTCGAACTGTTTGAGTTCTTAATTTTCCAGGATGTTACTAGCCCTCCCAAAACAACTTAAATTTACATTTGAACGTTAATATTATTGAATTTTCAGCCCCCAATAACTTTACAATGTACTTGGAGCGACGAAACGTGCCCTGAGTTCCCAAAGCGCAGTTCCAAGGATTTACCAGCTGAGCCCAGACGGTCTCAGGCCTTAATACTTAACCCAGTTTCTATTTAAACCTTCTCGGAGGTTTCAGCGTCAAGTAGGCAGCATTTGAATCATGTGAAGCTTTCTACTATTTATTTATAATACCCTCCAAACTCCCTCCTCTTTAATAAACACACACCTCAGTCCCTTCCCTGGTGGGGTACAACAGGCAAGCCAATACAAAGAAGCTGCCAACATAAGCCTTTAACACATAGATCAACAGAAAATCCCCCTGCTCACCTCAGCAAGCCGCCGCTGGAGCCCCTCAGCACCGACCGTACCCCTCAGCTCGACAGCACCTCGCCGCTTCTCCACTCTCCCGGCCCAGGCCACGCCGCGACACTGGCTCCGCCTCCCGGGTTGAGAGGTCAGAGGGAGGGAGGAGAGAGCCCACGATGATGGCTGCCGGGAAGCAGCCGGGCGGCGCGAAGGGGAAGCTTAGCCGGCGGCGCGCAGGTAGGCTGCTGGCTCCGTGTGCCGCTCCCCTAGCCTGGCGCAGAAGGGAGACTGTGTGGCCGGCAGCGCGGATTCGCCCAACTCGCTGTACCGGGGGAGCAGCGGCAGGCGCTCTGCCGCGAGCTCGTGGAGCGCGGCCGAGCCGGCTACAACGCGCGCCCCGGGCCGTCCCTTGAAGCAGCCTCGGGGGCTGCGCACCCGGTTTCCGTAGTGCCGTGCCTGACACTGTCCTGCAGCTGAACCGGAAACGGCATTCTCGTGTTTTAAGCGTAACAGTCTGTCTCTTACCTCCTTGTTGCCCCTGTCTTGAAAGAGCCGCTGCTCGAGTCCTCCGGATTGCTAGCTGAGTCAGGGGCGGGCGGAGCAGTTTGCGAAGGCGACCAAGAGGCAGGGAGGGTGGCAACAGCGACTCTGGTGAGGGCACCGGTGTTGAGCCTTGTGGAGTCCTGCCTGGGACAAAAATCAGTGGTGGGTCAGTGGGAAAGGATAGCTTTGGTCAACAGTGGGATGCAGGGCTGAGCTGGAGAGCCAGTGGAGAAGCGGCTCAAGTGTGAATGGCACAGAAGCAATGTCAAAATTATTTTTCCTTGAGCCTTCTGACTCTACAGAACATGAGGAATGAGTATGAAAGCGGATGGGTCTGTCAGCCCTGACACACACAGAAAGTGTGTCTTAACTAGTTGTGGGATCGTCACTACCTGATTGAAGTTGCTGTCAGCAAACAAAAGCAAGTTTCTATGCAGTTCTCTTGATAATGCTTATAATTTGGAAGTTTTACGATTTTCCAGGTTCCAATATTTTCCACTGTTAAAGGAAGAAAGTGCACTAATTTCTGAATTTCTGCATTTGTATATTTCATTTCTAGGGAATAAGCATTCCACTGCTCTGAATAATGAAGATGCTGCACAAAGGTATAGTTTCCAACAGTGTGTGGCATTCATGTTGTTTCGTCCCACTTTGCATGGGTTTTTGCTTTCTCAGAGTAGTGTGACTGACTTCAGGAGGTGGCTAGCATCAACTTTATGAACATCATACAGGCTTCTTTGGAGTGATGCCGTGTAACTTCTAATGACATGCATATGTGTACATTGGATAGAAGTCTAAAAGTGTATGAATCTCAGAATGTTAGGGATTGGAAGGGACCTCCAGAGATCATTAAATCCAGCCCCCTTGCTGAAGCAGGGTCACCTAGGGCAGGCTGCACAGGAATGCATCCAGATCGGTTTTGAAGTCTTCAGAGGAGACTTCTGCAGCCTGTCTGGGTAGGCTGTTCCAGTGTCTCCATGTGTTCATATGGAACCTCCTGCATTCTAGCTTGCACCTCTTGTTCCTTGTCTTGTCACTGGGCACCACTCCTGTCACTGTGCACCGCCAAAAAGAGACTGTCACCTTCATCCTGACACCCATCCCTCAGATATTTATAGACATTGATAAGATCCCCTATCAACCTTCTCCTCTGAAGACTAAAAGCCCCGGGTTGCTCACTCTCTCTTCATGGGAGAGCTTGACTGTTCGTTAACAGTGTCTATTGGAAGTACTGTCAAATGGAGAGTGGAGACATCTACAAGACTGCTGTCTGGCTATTTTCTGACAATAAAATAGTGGCAAGACTTGGGAATAATCAGGAAATCTGCTGTAGTGGGATTTGTATTTATTGCTTCCAGTACTTTGTACCCTCACACTCAGTCTTGTTGCAGTCCTTCTTTACCATTCTCCTCGTAATACTCCATAAATTGCTCATTCATGGCTCTTTGTCCTGCTAGTTCTGGGTTTCCCTCTCTTGCAAGAAGTAAACGTGAGTAAACTTACGTGGAAGTTACAGTACAATAACAGTAAATACTTTTAAGTATTTACTATATAAAACAGTATAAGTTACAGTACAATAACAGTAAATACTTTTCCTTGATAGTGTGGAAATAGAGTAAACTGAAGTTGGAAACTCGTTTGTGTTTATTGCAGTTTTACTAGTCCTGTTACTTGTTTTGTTTGGCCAACATGATGTAATGCAGAAAAATGTAAACTAGTGTATTTGAGAAAAAAAGATAAAGATTCATTTGAAGAATGGTTTATGGAAATCTGCCCTCTGTCATTCAGTGTCTGCTCTGTTACAGGAGAGCGGCTCTGGAGTCTGCTATGAGAAAGAAAATTGAATGTGAGAAGAAAGCATTGTATATTGTTGAACAGCTCCTGGAAGAGAACATTACTGAAGAGTTCCTTCTGAATTCTGTAGGTTTGCAAGTTTTTGATACTATTTGTATCTTTGTGTTCAACTTTTTGGAACATTTTACTGCAGTTCAAAGTAGAGAAACTATTCCCACTCTTATGAGCTCTGATGCTGATGACATTTTCAAGGGTTCTGCGGTGAAAACATGCCCTAGTTTTGCAAAGTGTTTGTGTGTCTTTATGAAACTCTTTTATAGGTAAAAAGAAATGCTCGAGCCTGTCTTCTTTCTTTGTTTACCCTTTTACCATTTTTACTGTGTAGATTCTAAAGGTCATTTATTAAACTTACTAGATAACTGTTATAAAATTTAAAATACTTGTCACTTATGAGATGTTCTGAGTAGAAGTATCAGATTTTCCAGTATCTGTTGTTGAAGTCTTTCCTTGTCACTTTAGGGAAAATGTATTACTCCAGCTCACTATAAAGATATCGTTGATGAGCGGTCTATCATCAAACTGTGTGGTTATCCTCTATGTCAAAATAAACTGGAAAATGTAAGTTACTTTTTATTAATGCTGTTATTATAAGAATTTCTTCACAGATTTTATTCTCTTACATTTTCTTTTTAATTTCAAACTTACAATATTAAACATAGATTTTTAAATGCTGTCAAGTAGTGGGTCAGACTTCATAGAATCGTAGAATTAGTCAAGGTTGGAAGGGACCACAAGGATCATCTAGTTCAAATCCCCCTACCATGGGCAGGGACACCTCACACTAGATCAGGCTGTCCTTAAATACCTCCAGGGATGGGGCTTCCACCACCTCACTGGTCTACCCATTCCAGGGTCTCACCACTCTCATGGTGGAGAACTTCTTCCTAACATCCAGTCCAAATCTACCCATTTCTAGCTTTATTCCATTCCTCCTAGTCCTATCACTGCCTGACATCTTCAAGAGTCCCTCCCCAGCTTTCTTGTAGGCCCCCTTAAGATACTGAAAGGCCACAATAAGGTTACCTCAGAGCCTTCTCCTCTCCAGACAGAACAGCCCCAATTCCCTCAGTCTCTCCTCATAGGAGAGGTGTTCCAGCCCTCTGATCGTTCTCATGGCCCTTCTCTGGACATGGTCCAGCACATCCATATCCCTCTTGTAATAGGGGCTCCAGAACTGGATGCAATACTCCAGGTGAGGTCTCACCAGTACAGAGTAGAGGGGGAGGATTACTTCCCTCGACCTGCTGACTGCACTTCTCTTGATGCAGCCATACCAATTTGGGTATAGCCCTTCTGAAGTAAAAGGTAACGTTTGATCTGTTGACAACTATTACTGTATGACAGAATCAGCTGGCATCTACTTTGGCAGTAATAAAGGTAAATGAGGTCTTCCTTTATAGATGCAGAAACTTTCTAGTGTTTCTCCTTCAGTATAACTGCATATCTCTTATGAGAAGGATTGAAGTGAAAAATTAATCAATGCAGGTATATTACTATATGAGTGTTTATATAGCTGCTCTAAAAATGTAAGTTCCCTGTGTTAAAGTCATAGTCACACTTAAGTATGGTGTGTCAGAGCTTAAGCAGGACTCAGAAGTCAGTTAGATAGCCTGTTACATAAAACCAGCTGTGGTACACCTGATTATCTGGGGAAAAAAGTACACTCAACTACAAAACACATCCTGATTTGGACTTCCTGTGTCCCCACGGAAGTTCACTGGTTTTGTTTGGGTAGTGATGGGAGTCTGTGACAGTACAGTCTCTCATACATATAAATGGATATGGATCAAAGAAGGACCTGTCTTTTAATTGCCTAATGCTTACATGAGTAAAGTTTCTGCCTCAGCAGCTCTATTGTTTTATGTTCACCACTGGTTTTTGGGGCTATGAACTTGTCTTCTACTGGTAGTGGGATGTAAATGTTTAAAGGTAAATTGCCATTCTTACATTGAAGCAGGTTCAGTATCAAACAAATTGAGAGTAAATGAAGTAGTGGTGTCCAGTTCAGATAGAACATACTAAGAATAAGGTTTTCTGTGAAGTCATTGTGGAAGTCTTGCTAATGAAAGCATGTTGTTTTAGGTGCCAAAACAGAAGTACAGGATTTCAACAAAAACAAACAGAGTTTATGATATCACTGAAAGAAAGGTATGGCAACAAATCTATTTCTAAAATGTATATATTATTATCTCAACATCAGAGATGCATTTTGTAACAGCATTCATAGAGTGGCTTGATTCAGGGACACTATATTTAGTTCTTAAGAAAATTATTTTCATTAACTGTTAGGATATTGTGATGGGATTTTTTGTGGGATTTTTTGTTTGGTTTTTTTTTGTTTGGTTTTTTGTGGTGGGTTTTTGGGGGGTTTTTTTGGGGGTTTTTTGGGGGTTGTTTTTTTTGTTTGTTTGTTTGTTTTGGTGTGTGTATTTCAGTTTCTAGACGCTCTCTTTGGAAAGACAAAAACCCACATATTTTCTTTTCTGAACTTAACACAGAAAGTGTTGCTTGGATAGCAGGTTGTATGTGATACAACTGATGTGATAGAGACATGTGTGAAGAAGCATTCTCTTTTGATTCCACTATAGTCAGTGAGCTTTAGTAGGGTCAAAGCGAACATCCTTTTCATTCACTTAGGTTTGTAGTAGTGCTGTCCAAGTTATATCTAGTGCATTCCTTAATGTGTCTGCCTTTAGAGGATTTTTTTTGGTGGGCTTTTCAACATAAAACTAGCTCTTCATAAAGTCTATTCTTTTTCTGAAACACATTCATGCGTGTGGTCATGTAAAAGTCTTCTTTGCCTGCTCACAGGATATGGGCTCATCCACAGGTGCTTAGACACTAAATTGTATGATAAAAGTTTCTAGATCCAGAACAAATTTCTTCAATGTTGCTAGTATACATTCATTTCCTCTGGTTATGACTCTGGGATACACACAATTCTGGGAATTGCTTTCTCAAGCTACCAGGCAAGACTCTGAGAAGAAATGGGATGTTTTGTCTTGTTCCCTGATGCAAGTAGTCAATTAATTTTTCAAAGATGCCACAAAATTTTATGAATTGTTCTGAATATTGAAAAATATCCAAGTTCTATTGCTAACCAAAATCTTCATTACTAAACATCTGAATTACATTGCATGTCTTTTAAACTCTATGACCATCTTGTTGGGTTAGGGATTGCACTTTGAACACTTTTGCAGGTGTTTTTATTATTATTATAGAGAATCCAATACCAGTTTACTTCTCAGTGAGTAATAAAAGTACAAAAAGCAAAAAACATGGTGGGGAGAAACAAGTAGAAATAAGTTATGTGGAATAGGATTTAATAGATAGGGTTTCTCAGATAAATTAAAAATCTGTTCAGAGGCTTGGAAAGAAATGTGAATTGGTACTTAATTTTACAGGCAGCAGAACAATGACTTTCATACTTTTCTATGAGTATTAAAGTTGTCTTTAATCTTATTTTTATTGTTTTCTCTCTTTATTCCAGTGCTTTTGCAGCAACTTTTGCTATAGAGCATCTAAATATTTTGCAGCTCAGATTTCCACAAGTCCAGTATGGATGCGAGAAGAAGAAAAGTAAGTATAATTTTATACATTCGTTATTCATTTTAGGAATATTATTTTCTCTATCCAAGCTGCTGTACTAGTAAATTAGTTGCCATACATCAAAGTGATCCAGCTGGAGCAGAGTTAGCTGATGTTAACATACTAGCTTAGCGTGCTCTTCATTTTAGAAGTGTTGTTGCCATATTGATTGCAGTAAGTGGCATGACTCAGTTCTGCTTATGACTATTCAGTAGGCATGACCACGAGTAGAGGGCAGACTAGTCATAAATAATAGTCAACTCCTGATAACTTTAAATGTACTTAGAAGGACTGGATTTTTACAAACCATACTATGTAGAGGGTAAATTTGTCTTAGCCTGTTAGAGGAGATTTGCTAATTTTAGCACAACACTTGGCAGTGGACTTAAGGTTAGAGAGAGTGCTTGTGCCTGAAAGCAGATTATAACATGAAGACGTTCTCCTGTGTACGTTTCTAATCACCTGCTTCTTGTTGTTACTGCAATACGTATTTTGGAACAGCGTGATGTAGTCTTACATCTATGTTCCTGTCTTAGGCTTGCAGATAATGAGTTGAGCCAATGGGTGTCACTGTTTAACAAGAAATGCGTTGGTCCTGTTCAGCTCAATTTATTTAGGTTTCCTTCTCCCAGACACTACTTTTCCTAGTCTTCTGGTTTTCAACAAAAGAAACTAGCTAAAATTTATGCACGTGAGCTCATTTTCACATTTCAGGTCAGTCATATGAAATACCTAATGAATGAGAGAAGAGGTGCAGAGCACCCTAATCCGATCCCAGAGATTCTAGTAGGCAAAACTAGTCTCTTCATTACATGTTTAAGAGTTTAGCAGTATTTTGGTGCTATTGTTTTGCTCTTTTAAAAGAAATTAGTCCTAAAATCTCCCTTTATTCTTTAAATTGAAAGTGTGTATTTCTGAGATGCCTGACAAAGCGTGTGTGCCATGTGGCTAGGTGGGGTGATGTATCAAAAACCAAATAAGCAGACAAAACCTCATGGCTAGGTACATCTATTTGCACAACCACATACAGATATACACACCGGTGCAGGCTTACACATTGGGATAACTGAAATTCTTTTGACAGAAAAACTCTGAAGAAGAGTTATGTGGAGTTAATAGTTTAAATAGTTGTGTGGTACCACTTCTATTTTCAGACTCAATTCATTTACGTGAGTGGTGCAGCTTTCATCTTAGTAAACCTGTGGGGTTTTATATATATACTGTTTTAGAGGTGTTAGTGCATTAGGTTTAGTGCATGCTTAAAAGGTTTTCTTTCATTCATAGGAAATGTGGGCAAGGATTTCAATGTTCAGTGTTAATAAAACTGGTAAAATGAATAGCTGGTAATTGAAGCAGATTAATTGCAAACAGAGCTTTGTAAAGAAGATCATCAGAAAGAAACTTAGCAATTTGTTTGGTAATGTTTCTCAGAATCTTAACAGCCTAATTTTTGACTCAGTCAAGAGAACCTGAATTTTAAAATTATTATTTTATTAATTTGTAGCATTTCTATACAAATGGCTCAGGACTATTTTTACAGAAGTAACGTTGTGACCTATGAGGATCTTGTCATGTTTACTTTGTTGAAGAGGAGACCAAAGCGTGATCTGAAAGCAGTCTACAACTACTTGAAAAAAAAGTTACAAATGTTAGAACCAAACTATTCTTAGTTGATAACAGAAAACTTAAGGAGTGATGACCACAAATTGTCACATGGATGGTTCAGGTTGGACATTGGGGGGGGAAAAAAAACTGTGCTAAGTTTACAGTGGAATGAAACAGGATGCTCAGCAATGTTTTGAAAACCTCCAAAAACAGAGATTTTGAGATTTATGCTTTATGGATTTGTGACTGACCTAATCTAGCAATGGTGAGAACTACATTAAAAGCAGAAGGTCAGACTAGGGACTTCAGAGGTCTTCCCTGGCTATCATTTGTGTGATTTGATGATTCTATTAAATGTTGTTCAGCATAACTACATAGTGCTGCAGACACATGAGTCATGATCTGTGAATACGTATGTATAAACCTGCTCTCACTAACCCTGATTTGAACAGAGGTTGTTTTCTTAGAAGATCCTCTTCCAACTTCAGCTATATGTTTTATGTGTTGATACATGTTTAGCAGGAAAATTAATTCTGTGGGTTTTTTTGCAGACCACCGGACATAGAGCTGCTGAAGGAGGGACAGAGGTATGCTGAACAACTTTTTTTTTTTTTTTTTGTTATATGCACTTACAGTTAGAAATACTAGCATCCTATCAGATTAAAGGGGAATCTTTGATTTCCTGTGTTATGGAAAAAGCCTTATTAGAACCTACACAAAGGATTATTTACCTTGTTTGACTTCTTCCTTTGTGATTCTAAACCAGCATGTTTGATTTGTATGATTTAGTGTACAGCTGCTCATGGTTTGTATGCCCTAATTGAGCCCATTGAAATCTGAAACAAATACACTGTTTGTACTTTTCATATTTTATACCATCTACTCTTGATAAGGAAAATGGTACCAATTATATGTGATGAAAGCTTTTGTACCTCTTAATCTAAAATGTCTGTGTCAGCTAAAGTGAACTCGTACTCTGTCATCTCTCTGTACCTTGCTGTGTATTGTGGTTTTGTTTGTTTTCTTCTGCAACACATAGCCATTAGGTGGCAAGCTTATGTACACTAAAACCAGCTCTGCTCTCTCCCTGATCTTAGGATACTTGATTCTTATATGTCAAGATGCCTGTCTTTAATTTAGTGTTTATACTTGTTATCTTGGTTAGAGAACTCAATTCTTTGAGTTCAAGAAGACTTCTAGAACAGCAGTGCTGATTCTTAAGGCAAACAAATACACTTCTATAAGAGAAAAAGATACACTTTTCTTAGATGAGAGTTAGAAACTATTATAGATCATAGCCATGTCTTATTTCATTGATGGCTTATGTTTTCTGTTACAGTGGACAGTCTGGAGATGAGGTGAAACTACGTGATGAAGTAATTAAAGTGTCCGACATTGAAAACCCTAGGATATCTTCAAATCCATGTAAATCTGGTTCTCATGACACAGACAGCAACAGCAGTAGTGATACTGAACAAGAATTTGTTTCTTCTGTCCTACCAGAAAGTCAGTCAAATACAGCTAATGTTGCACAGCAATTGCACAGAAACACCATCCTCAAAAAGAAGCATACTGAGAAAATCTGTTCCAGCCCTACAACTGAAGACTCCCATGTGGTAAAAGCCACTGAACAACTATCTAACTGTAATTTAGATGCTCAGG
Source organism: Eubucco bourcierii (assembly GCA_013396675.1). Lineage (NCBI taxonomy): Eukaryota > Metazoa > Chordata > Aves > Piciformes > Ramphastidae > Eubucco > Eubucco bourcierii. The sequence goes on from VWZE01017665.1 coordinate 564,551, forward strand.
AAGAAAGGCATCCTTGCTCTGTTCATAATAAAATAACTACACCACCTTCAAAAACAGCTCTAGAGAAATCAAGTGCTTCAGAAAACTATGAACATACCTGGGATTCACGGTTGGTTTTTCTAGGTGTGAGCAAAAGAGGGGCAGAACATCTTAAAAGAATACTAGCTAACTCAAAAGAACATAAAAAACCTGAACTGAGGCATCCCATTGATTACAAAGGCAGTTTATTAGAAGTGCTTAAGCAAACACTTATGGAATGGAGGACTGAGGAAACTTTAAAATTTCTCTATGGCCCAGACTACACTTTCTGTTTGTCGGAGCAGGTATCATCTGCCAACCAGGAGAGTGAAGAACTTGATGAGGATGACTTAGATACAGCTGATGATTGTAACACTGTTGCTACTGAGCGGTCTGAAAACAGTTTGAACTATTCCTTACCCTTCACAGGCCCAGGTGAAGTAGTTAAGTCTGTGCCTAGTTATGAAAGGTTGAAAGAAGAGACAAAGTTTCTAGAACTCAGAGTAAAAGAGTTCTATAAAGGAAAGTGCATCTTGGCTGAAGAGGCAGTGACCCATGCACAAGCAGAGGAACACCCTAGCAAAGACAAAGTAAGTGTCCAGTGGAATGGTGTCAGGGGTATATAAAGCCTGCTTTCAAAGAACTATTACAAGCTCTTTGTTGCTGTCATCATAAGTGTAAGTAACAGGGAAGTAGAAAAGTAAGTTAGCTGTACAGTCTATGTTGGGTGAGATTAGCAAGCTTCTGTCCATTTTAAAAATGACAGAATAAAGTACAATTTTTTTTCCATTGGAGATACAAACTTTCTTATGTTTAAGCATTTATTGGTAAGCTGTGACTGCTTTGATGCGTTGACTTTAATTAAATACTAGGTTATAGCTGTTAAAACTTTTTGTCTAATACAGGATGATCAGCAGGAAGATCTCACCTTTCCACTTGTTGATTCAAATGCACAAATGCAGATTAGAAAGCGAATTGTCCTTGAGAAATTGAGAAAAGCGTAAGTATCCTTTACTTTGGTAAAGGTCAAGCTGAGATTGGTGCTCATTCTTCATAATTTTGGAAAGAATCTAAACTATTTAGGTTCTTGAAACTCACTTAAAAGCAGATTCTGAGTGATATGAAATATGAAATATTGAAATAGCTGTATGTATGAACTGCCCAAGTCTAAACAGAAAAACTTACTGATTGGGAGAGGTGCAAATATTTGAAATACTTGTCCTGTACAGCAAACATGCTATTACTGCTAAATGAATCTACACAGGAGGAAGTGGTGTTTTTCAAACCTCTTAATCTAAGCAAAAGTCTTGCTGGAAGAGTTTCTAGTCCATGTTTGGTATTGGCATGCTGCTAGCCACAACTATAAAAGGCCCTCACAATTGAATCTTAAAACTTTCCAACACCAGACCTTTTTCATGTACATAAAAGGGCTTTGGAGTCCCAAAAAAGACATAAGGGATAACTGCTGTAGCCATTAAAATTAGGCAGTGTAGGTGAGCAATTGAAAGCCATGTCTGGGGGAGGTTTGTTAGTGCAATTTTGCCTTTCTGTGGTTGCAGGTCATGCTAGCTTGCCAAACTTGATTTTGCACAAACTACAAACTTCCCCCCCCCCAAAAAAAAAAAAAAACCAAACCCAAACCACTCCATTCTTTTTCTCTCTACCTGCAACAAGTGTGAACAGGCTGCAGACATGGAATCAAACCATGATGTGGGAAAGGTATCTCTGATCTGTCAGTTACACGATTCCGAGGACTACTAATGTGTGGTGAAACAGCTTCTATGCACCTACTTATTTTTCCACAGATTTATCAGTCATTCTCAGTATCTAGTATCATTTGTGCTGAACTTAAAAGTCTGGCGCTCCATGAAGAGAGAATAAGAAAGACAGAATTTTTTTTTCTTAGTTTCTTCAAAGATTTTATTCTTGCCTATCTGCTTCTTTAGTTGCTTGTTTTAAATTTTGTGAGGCGATGTCTGTTGCACTCAAGTGAGACAATATTCGTTGTGACAAAGCAATGATTTCTTGATGTGTTCACAAGGAGTCAGTGGAAATACGAACCTGCCTAGCATCATAGATTCCTGTCTTCAGCTTTTACAGCACGTGGAGGAAAACAGGAATCTCGATTCTTCTGTCAATATAGATGCACACATAAGTAACTGGATGTTCAAATGCAAGAGGATATTAACTGTTGAACAAGTCTGTAGAGGCAAAAGTTTCATCCTGTATGTGAAAAATAAGATGCGTGATTTACAGTATTTGGAATGTACAATGCGCAGCTTGTGTGCTTTGTCAGTTTTTACACACAGTCAAAGTGGGAGGCAATCTTCTTTCTCTTGAAATTTTTCTCATTCCCCTACTATCATTTTAATTGCAGTGATCAGGCTGACAGTGGAATGTTATTTCTATTGCATCTATGCGATTCCAAGGTTAGGAGATAGAGATTCTCAGCAGATCTTGTGCAGACATGTAGTTTTCTGTTGTTATTTTTGAAGCAAGTAAATATAAATATTCAAAACATGGAATTCTAATCCTCATGAAGTAAACGCTTTGGTTTGGTTTGGGTTTGGGGTTTTTTTTGTTTGTTTTTTGTTTTTTTAATAAGAACATCTCATCAGAACTGAAATGTGGAGTTAGTAAAGAGTGTACATGTGAAACTGTGTTTAGTTTCTTCTTCGTGCTCACACTAAACTAGAGCTTCTTATTTTCAAAGGCACGTAGTTGTAAAATGCCACTCAGGAATCTCAAATGTAAGCTAAAGGTCTGACCTGCTACACAGCAGTCACTCTCTTTTTCTGTTTATTAACTTCTGTGAGCTTTGGTGGAAGTCCTGCTTCAGAAAAAAACGAGAAAGAAGAAAACATGTATTCACTGGTGTCTTTTGCCTTGTAGATTACCTGCAGTTTTGGGACCTCTTCAGATTACTCTAGGTGACGTTTACACAGAGCTAAAAAATCTCGTCAAAACTTTCCGGTGAGTAATGGTCTTTACGTGGAGATTCTTCTTGATTGATCAGCTGTACATGTTGAATGATTTGTGATTGGGGCACAGAGGGCCCCATTACAAATTTGCCCTTTTCTAGCTGTGTGTTCATGTAGGTAATGTCACATTCCCTATGGACTAACAAGTGAACCCTTTCCCTGCTCCTGACAGTGGCTGGGTCACCAGGAGTATTTGTAGATTTTTAAAAACTAGGCCAGTGGTCTCTGGAGGTTGGTGGTGAGTCTTTTAAAGGTTCTGCTACCTCGTCACCTCCTATTATGTGTGAGTGTCTGAGATCTGTTGTTGTCTTTTGTTCTTTCTGCCTACAGCCAGGCTAAATGGTTTTAATGTGGTTCGTAATTGTTGACACTAGCTTCTAGACCAGGAAGGAGGTCCACTTTGACCTGTCTTCCTAATTGCAAGGGGAAGTAGGCCTAGTAGACAGATTATCACCTCTGAAACTTCTTCAGTCAGAAGCACTAAAGACAGTATTTGAAAATACTGGGATAAAGGAGGGAAAACAGAGTGGTGGTGCCTTCTCAGAACGTTTCGAGGTTTTATTTGGTAAACAAAGCTCGTAACTTATTGTGCTCTGCATCTTGAGATACAGTCAGGCCAAGGATCAACAAGAGCTGCTAGCTCTGTGTCCATTGTCACTCTGAAACTTCCCCACTACATGCCCAACCTGCATGAAGTTTACATGCAAATTTTCCAAAACTCATTCGTGTGGCACTTACCACAAGGAATCTACATTTGGGTGAGCAGAAACCCAGCTCAGCCTAATTTCTTGTGATTTATCTGACATCTGGAAGGACGCCACTAAAACACAGGCCTTTAGATACAGGGTTTTGTGCTATGGAAGATAATTGTATCCTTTCTAGTGACTCTAGTAATTATTTTAAATGAAAGAGATCATGCACAGTGTTTGAACTTGATTCTACAATTTCAGTCTTTGAAGTTGTGATTAACCTTTTGGGCCCTTTCATGCATTTCTGGTATGGAAGGGTCTGTTCATACACTAAAGCTAGCTCATGGATATGAGGATGAAGGCATAGATTTGACTCTCCAGTTCTGTACATAGGTGTAACCTAATATGAATGGTCTATCTGAATTTAGAGTGACCTGGGATTAATTTAAAATTATATTTAATGTATGCAGGGTGTTGAAATGTTACTTTCATTGTTAATGTGGTTAGACTACTTAATGACTATGGAGGGAATGCTGACAAATATTAGTGCTCTTTTCTGCTTTTTGGACTGGGAATCTTTCAGCCTGAAGACCTTGCAAAAGAGGCTGGGGCATAAAGCACATAGCTATAGTCAGGCTTAGCTGAAGAAGGGTAAAAGAGCATGTGGCGAAGTAAGCAACAACAATTTTCAGCTCCATTGGTTTTTAAAGGAACACTTGCAGTTCAGTCTCCTTTGGGCAACATTTTATTCAATCACTACTGCTAGGAAACACACTAGAGAGACCTCAAGAGACATTTTAGAATGGTTAGAGCTCTTCCCAAACAAAGTCCCTCAGTGCCTGTAAGCTTTTGTTACGAAAACTGAGATGTCAAATAATTCCCCAGAGTGTATAAGGGCACTTTGTTAAAAGATGAAGAGAAAATTAGCTATTTATATATAAATTGAGGGTAAGTGATTACATATATAAATGTGATTGAGGTTTTTTAAATTTAGTCCTTCATATTGAAAATAAAATTTCATCTGTATCTTATGGTTGCAAGTATTTGCCTTTTAAGGATCTTATCATTGACATTGAACTCTGTTAATGAATATGATACAGATGTTCCCTAAAGATGTGTTCGGGACTCTTTATTACAGCTTTGTCTTATCTCCTTTCCAATACAGTATTGTAGGTTTTAAATATGTACCATGAGTGTGTGATACTCACAAATAGGTCTGTACCTACTACTCTGGTAAGGTGGAATTTTAGGTTCTGGGTTTCAAATCAATGAGCAGTACTTTGTTGTAGACAAGATTCTGTGTGGAAATTTGAAAGTATCAGAATATTAATGACCTTTTCTCAAGTAAATAGGCTTAAAATTACAATAGTAACTCATTTTTGTTAGTTGTCATTAAACTAAATTACAGTATGTTAGTATGCTGTTGGTTTTCAGGGGACAGTGGAGCTGCCTTTTATGGCTAAACTGATCTAGTTGAAGAATAAATTAAAACAAATCTGTGCTTTAGTATTTGCCTGTGCTGACCTGGGTTGAACTTCACTCATCTTAGTACAAGTTTGGGAAAAATTATAGATAGCTGAGGTCCCCTAAAGTCACACCTTTGTGTCCTAATCTCATAGTCAGCTTGCTGTTTTACAGAATAGGCAAACAACCAAAGTAAGAGGTCACAATTCTTGGAACTGAAGTTGTAGATGTGCCTACCTGTGAATCTGGATGCATGAACAAAAAAAAGTGCTTCATTTGCAAAGATGCTGATGACTTGACTTTGCAACAAAGATGAATTGTAAAACAAAAGAAAGAGAGCCTTCTCCATCTGCTCACAATTTTCTTTTTCTTCCAATATGAGAACATGAACACATTGGATACAACTGAAAGACAGCAAGTATGGACCTAGTCAAGGAATAGGGATTTTTTTTTTCACCTAATGTATATTGTGTATTAATCACAGAATAACTCTTAAATGACTCGTTACTTCTAGTTGTTAGTAAAATTTATAGCAGTGTGTTAAAAAATGAGCTCACAGATTCACAGATGACAAGTATATTCTTATTGTAAGGATGAACAAACTTCTAGGAAAGAAAATTATACTCCTGGGAATGAAAATTATACTCAAGACTGATTCTTTTATAACTATTTATAAGTTAAATATACTTCTAAAATATTGCTTTATATTAACCAGTTACACTTTCTTGCATCTCATTCATAATGCCTGAAGCTAGGGGCTTGTTAAGGGCTGACTGTTTACCACAATAATGCTGGTGTCTGCCATTCTCTGTTGGAGAGTATTCCTAGAAATCCTAGGAAATATAATCCTGCTAAGGAAAGAGTGGTGAGTTGCTGAATTGCTGAGTTTCTTTCCTGTAAGTTCGTTTGTGGTCCCTGTGCAAGTTCTTGAGGGCACTTAGGGATGCTCTTGAATCTACTGCCACAGCAGTTTACGAACTGGTCCGTCGGTTGCTAAGGGAGTTCTGCTAGCAGGATTTGCAGCTGATGGTAGTTAAACAGGGAGACAAATAATGGAAAAAAAGTAGAGCCAATTGCATGTGATCTTCTGTCAGTTTTGGGTTTACTTTTTTTTAATTTACTGGTTACTTTAACCTCAGGCTCCCCCGTGTTCCTGCAGCTTTGATATCTGAGTGCACTTTCTTTGCAGGCTGTGCACTAACCAGTTATTTGGGATGGGACTTTTATGCATCTTACTCTAGTTCTTTATCCTGTCAGCTTCTGCCACTTGGATCTATCTACTCTGAGCTCTTCCATAGACTGTTAAAACTGTTGTATGGGTCCCTCTGTCTACTGGATGAAAGGAATAAAATCCAGTTGCAATGCATCTTGCTAGAGCGAACCACAACACTCAAAAGCTAGCAACTAAGCAACCCATACTGCTATTTGGCATCATCCAACTTTCTTGGCTTAGCTGTCCTGTGCTAGAGAGGCCGAAAAAGTAGAGGCATTCTGTTCTGAAAAATTACATATTTATTTCTTCCTTTTGCTAGGTGAGGGAGAATTTGGCCAAACTATTAAAAGAAAATATTTCACTGCAAAACTCAAATCAGGTACACAGAGTTTTGTACAGTTTAACATTTCCACATTGTATGTTTACAACAGAACTCTAGTGACCTGTCTTTCTATTATTGTTGTGAAATAATAGTTTTGGCTACAGGCAAGACAAAAAATTAATGAACCATTTTTACAGAAAACCTTCCTGTTTTCTGAAAGCTTTGCTTTTCAGAGGCCTTGGTGTCTACACAGCTTGTTTTTTGAAAGTGACTGCCCTTCCAGTGCTCCTTATTATTTAAGGCCTCATACCTGTAGGTTTCTAGCTTGTAGTCTAATCTGCCTGATATGGTTTGGGATTTCTTTTTTTGTTGTTGTTGGTTGTTTGTTTTTTTTTAGCTGCACAAGTGTTTTAGGACAGGTGTTGCACTGGAAGGTTGCTCACTGGGGAAGCCTGACTGTTCGTTCACTCTAGTGACAGTAGTACATCAGCAGATCCATATTGCTGTATGCTGCTGGTTATCTTTGTCTTTTAGCTACCTCCTTCATAAATAGCATATTGATGGCAATGACTAGTGTTCAGACTTAGCCAATCAATACTGACATTGAATAAGAGTTAAGTGACACAAATAACTGCATCTTTCTGTTTGTGTACAAGAACGACACCTTCCTGTGCTCTAATCAATAATAACTCCTTGTAGAGCACTGAAATAAAGCTGCTTCCTCTATTTGACATAGTTTTCCCGGGTGGCTTGGAGCTGTCTCTTTCATTGTGTCTCATCATAGCAGATTAACTGGAATGTTACATATGAATTGCCTGTCAAGATGATTCCATCAGGCATTTCTTGGTAGTGTCATCAGTATTGAGTCAAGATGTTCAGCCTTTGTTTTGTCTCTTGTTCTGTAGTCATAAAATAACAGTTCACCAGGTACAGGCTTTGTTGCCAGCTATTTCAAGCAGTAGTTTATAGACACAAATCTTTTGATAACAAAAATGATCTGCATTTGATGGAATTATTTGTTCTAGGTTGACATGACGATTCCTGTACATGTAGTACAAAACATTTTCCTTTCATCATTGGGGTACTGAATAATCATTTTGTCAGAACCTTCTTTTGGTTGGAAGTCTTGGTGATTTGAGGATTAAAAATAGGATAATGTTGTCTTGATCATTACTATCCGTAAATGAAAGTTAATTTTACTATTTCTTAATATCTTTCTGGAATAGAGAAATGCAAAATGGTCCTATGAAACATTCATAACCACTTTGATTATCATTTTGGGGACTTAACAGAATTTGAGTTTTAACAATGGCAAGTACAAGTACCTTTCTCCCCTTTCTAAAGTTTTTTTTTTTTTTTGGTAACTCACTACTTGCTCAAAGAAATTAATTTAAAAAAACCAAACAAACCAACCCACCCACACAACAAAACCCAAACAAACAAACAAAACCAAAACAAAACCACAACAACCCAAACAGAACACAAAAACTGGGGAAGGAAACTTTGTGTTTTAATTTGTTGCTTGCCAAGTACTTCATTATTTTTGCTATCCTTTTTGGGTGCCTACATAGACACAGCTTAGTTTTCAGCCATGACCATTGCATGAAATTGCTCGTCTTGAACATCATGGGTCCTGCCTCAACTCAGCCGTAGCAATTCACATGTTAATTGGTTTAAGTCAATGTTTGACTTAAGTAGATCTGATTTATTACAAAGTTTACCCAAATGGGTTAACAGGTATAGAATGGAACATCACTTTTGTTGAGCACCCATCTGGTTCTTGATTCACACTTCATTTTCTTGCTTTTGTATCTGCGCTGATTCCCACTGCATGAGTTAGAATTCCAGGTTTCCATTTTGAAAAATGAGGATCTTGGAGGATTGTTTCCAGTACCTTACACTACACAATCCAGTGTGTTCCCCAGTGTTAGCTTTCATAGCAAATTTGGATTTGAAACCAACAGGAGGAAGCTAAGTCTAGGAAAGCCTGTCTTTTCACAAACCTGTGTGCAGTGCCTGAGAATTTCCTGGTGCATATGAGTGTGACTTGAGCCTTCACAGCAGACAGGACTACTGGAACCAGCATGGCTTCACCAAGGGCAGATCTTGCCTGACAAATTTAGTGGCTTTCTATGATGAAGTCACAGCGACAGTGGACAAGGGAAGGGCAGCTGATGTCATCTACCTGGACCTGAGTAAGGCATTTGACTCTGTCCCACATGACATCCTGGTAACCAAACTGGAAAAACATGGACTTGATGGATGGACCACTCGCTGGATAAGGAATTGGCTGGATGGTCGAACCCAGAGAGTGGTGATCAACGGCACAATGTCCACCTGGAGACCAGTGACAAGTGGTGTCCCTCAGGGGTCAGTGCTGGGACCAGTGCTGTTTAACATCTTTGTCAGTGACATGGACAGAGGAATGGAGTGCACCCTCAGCAAGTTTGCAGATGACACCAAGCTGTGTGGCACAGTCGACTTGCTAGAGGGCAGGGATGCCATCCAGAGGGACCTGGACAGGCTGGAGAGTTGGGCCCAGGCCAACCTGATGAAATTCAATAAGGCCAAGTGTAAGGTCCTGCACCTGGGTAGGCACAATCCCAAGCACAAATACAGGCTGGGTGGTGAATGGCTGGAGAGCAGCCCTGAGGAAAAGGACCTTGGAGTCTGGGTTGATGAAAAGCTCAACATGAGCCTGCAGTGTGCACATGCAGCCCAGACAGCCAACCGAGTCCTAGGCTGCATCAAGAGAAGCGTGGCCAGCAGGGCAAGGGAGGTGATTCTGCCCCTTTACTCTGCTCTCGTCAGACCCCACCTGGAGTACTGTGTGCAGTTCTGGAACCCTCAGCACAGGAAGGACATGGAAGTGTTGGAGCGGGTCCAGAGGAGGGCCACAAAGATGATCAGAGGGCTGGAGCAGCTCTCCTATGAGGACAGGCTGAGGGAGTTGGGGCTCTTCAGCCTGGAGAAGAGAAGGCTTCGAGGGGACCTGATAGTAGCCTTCCAGTATCTGAAGGGGGCCTACAGGAAGGCTGGGGAAGGATTATTTACAAGGTCCTGCAATGACAGGACAAGGGGCAATGGGTTTAAACTGGCAGAGGGGAGATTTAGACTAGCTGTTAGGAGGAAGTTCTTTCCAGTGAGGGTGGTGAGGCACTGGAACAGGTTGTCCAGGGAGGTTGTGGCTGCTCCCTCCCTGGATGTGTTCAAGGCCAGATTGGATGAGGCCTTGAGTAACCTGTACTAGTGGGAGGTGTCCCTGCCTATGGCAGGGGGTTGGAACTAGATGATCCTTGAGGTCCCTTCCAACCTTGCCATTCTATGATTCTATGATTCTACTTATGAGCTAATTCAAAGAATTAATCTTCCCTATCTCATATTTGTATAGAAAAAAAGAGACACATTGGCAATTCTTCAATTCCTCTGTTTCAAGATAAGATGAGAGAGAAGCCTGAAAAATAGTGAATTGCTCAGATAGAGCTGTAATTTCTGTGTTGTAACTCAGTATATTAAGACAAATCAAAATTCAGCAGTTAAAATCTGTTTGCTTTCACTCTGAAATGTTCTCATTTTGTTGTTGTTATATTTCAGGTTAACAAACAGAAACATTATTCACAAAATGCCTGAATGGACTCTAATTGCTATTGTTTTGTTATCCGTGTAAGTACCCTTTATTGTCAAATATTCTTGTATGCAACTGTCTTAAAGTGCCTATCCAGACAAGGTTTAATTTTCTCATCAAAGGACGGAAAGATTTCTTTAACTGAAGAGTCATCAGAAATAATTTTTGGTGCACATAAACTAAATTCTCTTGACCAAACAGAACTGCCTCATTTGCACAACATGTTAAAAGTGGGCAAACTTAATGTACGTTAAAGAAATTAGACTTTAGAATTTTTTTTAAAGGGAGCAGGTGGGCTGAAGTTAGAGAATGCTTCACTCTTCCATTTACTACTCACAAACGTTTATGCCCGCTCTGACAGCAGGACAAAATTACATGCATTATGTGCATTTGGTGTAACTATTACACTTTCTATTTCTCATTTTACTTCTGATTTCTTAAAGATTTTACTTTCACGATTAAAGTGAAATTTCCGTGAAGATATGATGTGCTTCTGAATATGTTTATTTGACTATTTTAGCAAACATCTTTGAGAGGGGAAAGTTTTTTGTAACACTTGCCAGATTTCTGAAAGCAACCAGCATCTTATTTTTATGAGGGTTATCTTTATTGCTTAATATTATGATGTGGTGGTGCCTGCAGTTCTCCTTAGCCTTGTCCTACTTACTCTAGAATGAAATTCTTTCCAACGGTTTTCCTAGTGGGAAGTTGAATTCTCCTAGAGTATCTTTCAGTCAATTTCTATCTGTAGGCATGATCTATAAAAACTGTAGTCCTATGTATCAGATAATTTCCCTAATTTATGTTTTCCAAGTTAATGTAGACTTCTGAGGTTAGATCCAGGCTTTGCAGTGTGTAGAACAGACAGTTCTCTCACACATTTGTATTAAACATTTAACACTAGTTCACTCTTTAATAAATCACTGGTGGTTTCACAGAATGTCAGGCCCTGCCTTTTGGTAGAGTTAAGCCATCATGCAATTTTTGTATGTCTTTCATCTTGAATTACAAGATTGTAAAAATCTTATTCCAGGACTATTACTGCACTACTGCTGCTTTTTTGCTCTTCCTGGGTCACTGAAGCCTTTAGTACAGAGTAGTACTTACAGACGTTCACAGGTCAAGAAGTGTTGTGGGCCAACCTCATAACATCCCAGTACTGCACTTACTTTCCTTGATATTACTTCAGTCTGACACATTGTTCTAGCTTTACTGTCCCAAGGAAGACTAATACCAGCAGGCATTAGAGTAGGCTTCAGCGAGTCTTACATCTGTGTCATCCAGCCAGATACCGCTCAAATGATTCATTAAATCAGAACACAGAAAGTAACTTTACTTGAATGCCTTGGCATAAATTTTTTATCAACTGTAAGAACAAATCTTTTGTCATTTTTACTATATACTCTTATGGTTGAATTGGTAATTTGTGAAACAGATCTTATGAATTTTTCAAGTAGTTTCCTGTACATTTAAGGAAAAGGTGACTCTCCTGTTCAGAAGTTAAAATGTTGCTGGTCTCTTCACATATGATGAGCTCTAATTGTTTACACACCTAATGATTGTTTTACAATAGCATTAAAATGTTATACACGTAGCAGACTGTCTTGACAACAATCAGCTGAGGCAGTGAACCAAGTCTCTCTTTACTTTTGCTTCCTAAGAGACCACTCCTAAACAGATATACTTTATTTTAGGATCAAATACAATTAATTTTATCTCTAACTTCCTGCTGAATTCATGAATAAAATTCCTCCTGACTTCAACTTTTTGCAAGCTCACTATCTTGAGATTTTGAGCAACTTCTCACAGCTGCCTCTTAGAGGATGTTGCAGAATGTAGATTGAGTGGAATGAGTGCTTAAGATTACTCTAAGAAGATGGTGAATGTGGCATCAATTCTGGAAAGATTAAACTACAATATTTCATTCTTTGGAATTAAAATCAAATTTTAATATTTAACGCAAGCCAGAAGCATGTGGGGAAAGGCTACTGAGGACCTGAGCAAGCCTGTGCAGACAGGTTCTCAGGGAGTGGCACTTTCTCTTCTCCTGCAGTTTACCAAAGAGTGGTCATATCTTACTGAAGAATTACATTCTGCTAAGTCTTCTCTGGCTTTGCCATAGCTATGCTGAGAGATGATACACATTGCAGTGCATGTAATGTCATTTAGTGTGCAGGGCTGTATGGGGCCTGAGTCAGAGTGGCTCTTTGCTAGCCTCTGTCACTGAAAGACAGTATGTATTCACAGGTCTTTGGCCTGGTCCCAGACACGGGATGGTCATTTTACTGCTAACACCAAGCAGTGAAATAGCATAAGCAAAAGCTAGAGGAGGATGCCTACTTCCTCTTCCCAGGTGGATGAAAGACCATATTACAAGGGGTGGAGGACATATAAGAACAGACACTACAGAAGGCAGAGTGGACGTGGGATTTCAGGATACACTTCAAAATAAACTTACAAGACGTCAGACATTTTGTGTTTTGTTTGGAAGGGGGCAGGGTTGCTTTGTTTCAAGTAGCAACTGTTGGACTCATGCTTGCACCCCATTTTGTGCATTGATATTGTGGCTTGCCACTTCCTCCTCATATGTGGCTAGCATGTGCTGAGGACTCAGTGTACTTACCTTCACAGTGCACTCTGAGAGCCCCAACCCTTTTTGTGATATGGTGCTGGGCTGCTGTATTGAGTTCAAGGGTCAACACCGCTTAATACTTTGCATTATGTGATGATAGTGCTAGCCTCTCTTCATTGGTGTATTCGTAGTGACTCTTTGTAGGGAACAGCACTTTGGATAGTCCTAACATCTTAATGTTGGTGCCTAAACTAGACCCAGGCTCCCTTTACAGCCTCCTGGTCTCTGAGAAGCTATTAAAAGTACTTAGATGCCCTTGAGTCTTGATCGTTAAAGAAACCTGGGCTTCTGATGCATTGCGCTGAAATACAGTGCCTGAAATTAGAGAGTGTGACTGTATTCTCGAAGAGTGAAGTGCTGGGAGATCACAACAGTGGAGCATTTCCTGCTCCTAGTGAACAGCTGGATTTATTCAATCAAATTGTCTTATAAAATATGAACAGCCAGTCTCAGCCTTTATTGAAAATGTAGCCTGAGGCACTCCTATCTTTGTGACCAGCATATTCAGAAATGCTGTATCGACCATCTTAGAGTACATTTTGACAGCCATAGAATTGTGTTTGAGTAATTGCATTCATGCCTATCACGGAGTGGGTAATGTTTTAAAATGATCTGTAGACCAAGCTTCCTACTTATTTGTAGTCATTTTGGCAGCTGTAGATACCTGCATCTTCTTGTTCCAGTGTTTAGTGTGTTAAGCAGATGGTTTTTGGTTGTAATAATAGCTGCTTTATTATGTACTGCAAACTAGAATACAGAAGTTGCATCTTTTTCCCCCAGAGAACTTTGCAAGACATCAAATGAAGTAGATAAATAGATACAAATACAGTAGTTCAAGGAAGAATGGAGAAAGCAGTGGGCAGATTGGTTGCCGTGAAAGCATGGGCACTTGGTGTTTTTAGTGTATACCCCTGGTACAGTCTAATGGAAAGCTTTCAAGGTATTTTCAGGAAATGTCTGCTTTCATCTTACTTATCTGAGCTGGCTGGTTCCAGTGAACTGTGGTCAGCTTCATCTACAAAAACGATGCGAGAGGTTTCCCCTGCTAAAAGCTTTGAAGCATTTCAAAATGTTCTGGGATTAGTTTATAAGCATTTGGCTGCTGCAGTAGTTAAACAAACTCAAAACGACGATGATCACTAAACAAAAGCCATCATTAAATGTGTGCAGCCACTTTAGATAAATGTGTCATGTAGAGATGTACTCTAGAGATCTGCTCTCTTGGAGATAACAGTTCAGGAACTGGAGAATCTTGGGTTCAAGTATGCATTTTTACTTCTTTGCACACGAGCACACCTATTGCTCAGTGCTGGCATTTTTAAATTATTTTAATTTAATTTTAAATTATAGAATTTTTAGAATTTAAAATTAATTAAAATAGTTTAAAGGTATATGCATTTTAAATAACTTTAAATTCTAGATTTCTCAGTAATTTAAAATTAAAATTAAAATAAATTTCTGTTAATTAAAAATAATTTAAAATTACAGTTAGAGTTTTCAATAAATTAACATTCTCATGTTTACAATAATTACAATTAAAATAATTTACATTTATATAAATCCAAAATAATTTAAAATTAACATAATGGTCTTTTCAGTAATTTAAAATTAATTAAAATAATGTAAATGTAAATAAATTTAAAATAATTTAAAATTGAAATTATAGATTTCAATAATTTAAAATTAAAACAATGTGTATATTCATTTAAAATAATTAAAAATTTACATTATATTATATTTTTATATGTTACATATATATAACATATATATAAAATTAACATTCAATAATTTAAAATTAATTAAAATACTTTAAATTTATATAGATTTTAATTTTGAAATTATATATTTCAATAATTTAAAATGAAATTAATTTACATTTATATAAATTTTAAATAGTTTAAAATTGACATTATAGTGGTTTCAATAATTTAAAATTCATTAAAATAATTTAAATTTCTATACATTTAAAATTTGAAATTATAGATTTCAATAATTGAAAATCAAAATAATTTACATTCATATAAATTTAAAATAATTTACAATTGACATTATAGTGGTTTCAATAATTTAAAATTCATTAAAATAATTTAAATTTCTATACATTTAAAATTTGAAATTATAGATTTCAATAATTGAAAATCAAAATAATTTACATTCATATAAATTTAAAATAATTTACAATTGACATTATAGTGGTTTCAATAATTTAAAATTCATTAAAATAATTTAAATTTCTATACATTTAAAATTTGAAATTATAGATTTCAATAATTGAAAATCAAAATAATTTACATTCATATAAATTTAAAATAATTTACAATTGACATTATAGTGGTTTCAATAATTTAAAATTCATTAAAATAATTTAAATTTCTATACATTTAAAATTTGAAATTATAGATTTCAATAATTGAAAATCAAAATAATTTACATTCATATAAATTTAAAATAATTTACAATTGACATTATAGTTGTTTCAATTATTTAAAATTAATTAAAATATTTTAAATTTACATACATTTAAAATAATTTTAAATTGAAATTATACTGTTATGAATAATTTAACATTAAATTAAAATAATTTAGAAATGCCAGCACTGAGCAGTAAGTGTGCTCATGTGCAAAGAAGTAAAAATCCATACTTGAACCCAAGATTCTCCAGTTCCTGAACTGTTATCTGTTGTTCCTGAACTCATTATTTTAAGAGAAATTCAGACTTTTTTATATCACTACTGTGTTCTTCTCTGAAAATCTCTAGGCTTTGGAAATGTATGAATCAAATATAGAAATATGTATTGGATATGAATCAGACTTGCAGAGTAACTCTTTCCTACACAAACCACATACAAGTTAGCTGGATGATATTTTATCTAGTGAGTCTGATGATAGACTAATTATTTCAGATTTCAGCTGAGAAAAATCATTTATCATTAAGCTAGAAATATAGTAATGTCCCATTTGGAAACAGAGTTTGCAGTACCAAAAAACCCAGAAAACCTTTCTATTTATAAAAGTGTTTAAATGTAGTCATAGCATCTTCTCTGTATAGCATCTTCTATGTAGCATCTTCTTCGTCTCTGTATAGTTGTACTTTGTGGAATGGAGAAAAAGCAACTTTGTCTTAATACATTTAAAAATTAAAATACATTCTTCCCTTTTCTTCTCAATTTTAGGTTGTCATTTGGTGAGTGTGAACTCAAATAAGGTTTCTGTTAAGTAGTTCTTACTTTATCAGCACTTTCTAAGCAAACTCAAATCTGCTTACTTGGCATGTTGTGGAGGAGATCAGTATTACTTTACTTCCTCCTAGCATGCTCAGTATTACTTAGGAAACATATATAGAACTGTATTTTAAAGGATTTGTGGTGGTTTTGATTAGGACATTAATCAGTGGCAACTTTAATCAAATAACATCATTATTGATAACGGGGAAAACAGAAGAAGAAACCTTAGCAGTTTCAAAGGTCTTTCTCCTTATACAAAAAAAAAAACCAAAACAAACAACCCAGTGTGCTGCTGTTGATTTCATTGCAGCACACACACAGCTGCAGTCTTTTTCCTTTCTGGTATTTCTCATGGATAGCCTCCCAAATGGGAGATTGGGATGTGTATCTTTCACACTTGTGCAGCACAGACTTTGAGGTGAGTCCGTAACAGTTAGTTCCCCTTTACAGTCCTGGTCCTTGACCTTAGGAGCCAGAGTGGAGCCTTAGCACATGTTGTTTCCTGGACTTCTGTTATGTGAAGTTGGGGGAGTTGGCTTAGAAAACTGTCATCATCTCTGCACCTGACACTTGCTGTGCCCAGTGCAAGGGAAATGCAGGGTTGTGGCTTTCTACCAGGTGTCCTGGAAATCCCTCCAAGAGAGAAATCTACATGTTCCCAGCAGCTGTATGTGTGAACATTCAGACTGAAGCTGTGCCCAGCTGTGCAGAGCTCTTGTGCAAAGTGCATCACCAGTTACAAATTGTCCTACACAGCTAATCTTTTTGTTAGAATTTAGCAATGCTTCTACGTTGGCTGTGACTTTGGGTTTTTTGCTTTAGTCATCTTGCTTTAGTCATGTACTTGCGAGTTAGGATTATGGTAGTGGGGAAGGTACTTTCCTCTTGCACTTCATTTTTGCTTTTTGTGTTGAGCAAACAAGATTTTATTGCAACTTCAGTTTCAGCTCTCTGAAAGATATCATACCAGATTTCAGCAGGCTGCTTTATCATGTTGACTTTTTGGGGAGCTAACTCAGTCAGTGGAGTTCACGTCCTGTTGAACGCTGCCACAACTGTGTGCTGATCAAGCAGATAGAAGTATTGCCCAGTCTTATTAGAGAGAGAGAGCTGTTTTAAATTTATTTCTTGAAAAGCTATGTAATTAGAAGGTTTCTTATGTAATACCATGTTTTCTCTCATTCTGAAAGTCCTGCATACAGATTTGCTTACTGGAAATTGTGTCACAGCACAGAATAAGTTGTACAGTTAGACAGTAATATGGACAGTTCTGAACTAGTGCTGCAAGTAAAACATGAGTAATGCACAGTTAACAGCTGCTCTAATCTTAGTTTTAAAGGGTTTAAAGTTTTAAACTAAAGGAATTTAAACTTCATTCACTGAGCAAACTGCACTGTTAATTTTGCAACTGAATCCTGAAGCTGTAGCCCTATAAAAATATACTTGTTTCTTTATTAATAATTAATACATTCAATGCAAACTTTTTTTTTTTTAATCATGAAACATTAACCATCTGTTAAAAGAAAAACCTGACTTGGACACACTTGTATCATTTATTTTCTGAGTTTTATTGATGCACAGGCAGTATTTTTTTACTTTCAGGAAACTTAATTGTAAGAAGAAAATTTATTGTTGATTTGTCTTGTTGTCTCTGAGTAAAACAAAGACAAAAATGTAGATATACACATCATTGGAAGGGTTACTACGGCTTCCTAGAATATAATCCCCAGGGTTGTGGGTTCTTTTTTTCCAGTGGAATTTCTAGCATGGCTTCTGGATTACTTTGCTTGGTTCACTGCAGAGTCATAATGATACTTCTACTAGGCTAAGTGGTGTACCTTGTCTTTCTTGAACATTGAAAGAAATTGTGCCCAAAGTATTATATTCCTTAAATCTTCTAGAACCACTGTAACAGAAAACCATTGTAGAATCACAGAATCATAGAATGGTAAGGTTGGAAGGGACCTCAAGGATCATCTAGTTCCAACACCCTGCCATAGGCAGGGACACCTCCCACTAGTACAGATTACTCAAGGCCTCATCCAACCTGGCCTTAAACGCCTCCAGGGAGGGAGAAACTTCTGAAGACCTAATCATCCTCTCCTTATGGTGCTTGATGAATATTGTGGAACATAAAACCTTATAATGTTAGACAGTAAGACAGACTGTCTAAAAGACAGTATTTTTTTTCTGAAGATTCTAGTTTCCTGTTGTATTGCTGTTGAAAGCATGAGACCTGATGTGGCACTGCTATGCAGTATATAATGCTTTTTAAGTAGGAAGAATCCTAGAAGTGATTAAAAGGCACAAAGGTCTTTAAGTTTTCTATTATGAATAAATGACATCTTAGAAAAGAAAATCAGTTGATTCTTTTAGAAAAGTTACAGTTTACTTACTCAAATCACAACAGTGGTCCACAAACCTACTTAAAGATCCATATGTCAAAGGTCTGTGTCAGTCAGGGGAAAATAGAGATGTGCATTTATTAGCTTTCATATCACTGTTGTTGTGTTGGAGAATGTTGGTGTTCCTATAATATTCCACAGAAACCAGGGATAAACTCAGAGGCATGAAAAAATTGATGAGAAGGTTGTACCTAATTGGTATAGAAAGGGAGCAAATTGATTTTTTTTATATGATAACGATACTGGACAGTATGCTGATGAACTGGAGACTTGTTTTCATTTCCCAGTACTGTAGGCATCAAGTGCAAAGGGAGTTCGTGCTTCTAATTAGTTCGATACTAATGACCTCATCCAGTCTGCCAGTTAAACTCTGATCCTAATGAGAGATGTTAACAGTGAAGGCAAAAAATGTACATTAATCCTGAAATGTATTTTTTATGAAAACAGAAAATACAGCTTCTTTGGGGAAGGAAGAAAGGAAATACATGTCACTGACAAGAAAATTGTATGTAAAGTGTACCTCTAGGTGAAGGACTACAACAAAGCTCTCAGGAGGCTCTTGGGATGTGAAGTGTATAATTAAAATTAATACTTAGAATAAGACAACAACCGTCAGTTAATCAGAGTGTTATAAAAATAAACATAAAATAATTACACATTCATCACAGTTTGTATGGTATAATACTGAGAAACCAGACTGTTCATGTCCATGACAGTACATGTTCTTCTACCATCCTTTCCCAAAAGTGTGCTTTAACGGACTGGCAGCAAGCACAACTAATGCACAAATGGGAGATTTGCCCAGTAACTGCAAGGCTTAGGTGCAAAACCAGCACCTGCACAAAAATTTTACAGGTACTTGATTATCTAGAGGCTTGTGATCTCTGTATGGTTTGGTTTGATTTGATTTGTTGTATACCAAACCTATGTTCCATGGAAGTGTGCATGTCAGTCGATCTCTTCACCCTCTCTATGCCTCTGAACATTTTAAGAAGACACTGAATAAATTTAATTCTTTCATCAGAAAACTCAATATTTCTGAGACAAACTATTCAGTTTGTGAGAAGCTTGAAGTCTGGTTGAGATTCATGTGGCTCTTCATATTTGTATCAAACCTCATCACATATTGTTTTCTTTGATGTGTGTTTAGGTGAGTGTACTTTCACAAATCAGTGTTAATAGTGTTAGAGATACGATGAAGTTGAGATTAAGAGTAAAAGTAATTTACTGAGAATCGTCTAGTCAGTAATAGATCTGTAGATAATTAACAGGAAGAGTGTTTTGGGGTGGTTGGTGTTGGTTAGGTTGTTTTGGTTTTTGTTTTTTGATGGTTTGGGGTTTGGTTTGGTTGGTTGATTTGTTTGTTTTTTGGTTTGTTGGTTATTTTTTTTAAACCTACTGTGGTTTATCTGGGAAAACATTTGTGACAATCTTCAACTTCTGGGGATTTTTAAGAATCTCATTTTGAGAGGTCAAAAACTTCACTGGCATTTGTTTTTAAAAACTAGGAAGGCCAAGTAGAAAAATATTGAGGTTCTTATGTTTAATTTCTGAAGAGAAAAAAATGGACGAGGTGGAAGCAAGTCTAAAGCAAGCGTGTCTCTTTACTCAGCTGCGTTATCCCAGGTGTTTGATCAGTGTATGGGACTGAAAGGCTGATAATCAAGTTACAATGTTAGAAAGTTGTGAAACTAAACTATCATTGCTTCCATAGTCACTGACTACAGGTGAGTATGTTTTATAAAGTTGTGTATTAACAAATTATTTACCTAAGCATATTGCATTGTAGCTTCTTTAACTGCAGGCAGTGTATTTTCTTTAAGCTTCAATTACCTTTTTTTTTTATATCACGGAGATAATGAACTGATAGGAGTAGATTACTAGTACGTGGCAGCAAGCAAGTCCAGCAATCACAAAAATGGATGCATATGAAACAATGGTTAATTCCTAAAATGCACCAGGTTTGTATATAAAGGCATCTTTTAGGTAGTAAGTTGTCCCACCGTATGTGCACAATAAATTATATCTGTGTATATTTTACAAAGTCACTAAAAGGTTATGGTTCTCAGAAACCTACATCTTAGTGTTTTTTAATCTTAGAGACTTATACCTGATTATACCTGTCCTTAATTTCATGTAGCTAAATAACCCCTTCAGGTTACTTCAGTAGCATAGATTCCAGTATATGACAGCTGTCACAGTGAAACTTTGTAGAACTTAAAGAATAGAAAACTGAAAAAGGTGAAAGGATCTGTTTTGAAATAAACTTTTCATTTAATAAATTTGAAATTTTCACTAAGTTGAAGAAGAGGGGAAAATGGAAACAAAGGTTTTACATTTTTTACATTTGAGAAGTACCTTTGATCTGTCAGCTGGTTAGCAGGAAACAGACTTCAAATAAATGGAGCTCTTTAAACAAAGCCTGTCCTTGGAATGTGTACCTAAGAAACTTAGATTTGTTGAAGAGAAACAGCCGATAGTGATTTCTTCTGAATTTGTATTGTGGGCTGTTTTGTTGGGTTTTTTTAGCCTTGGCTTTATGCAGGTAAGTGAGCTAAATTAAAACTTTTTTCCAGCAAGCCCCTGAATGTGCTTTAAATGGCACACAGTGTTCTAGAGGTTCTTATGCTCCATGTCTGAGAACTAATGTAGTGATATCTTGGAATGTGGTATGCAGAGGTGGGCACCATACTCCACCCATCCTGTTAATACAAAATGATGAAAACACAATCTCTGATCCAGCTAAACTTTGCTCGGGAGGAACACTACAGGAGTGATACCAAGTGAGAAGAAACGATGTTGATGCTTGCATTGCAAAGCTTAAAATATATAATTGCAGAAAGCAACAGACCTGTCAGTTTTCTCTGCTGAACAGAAAGCGTTGCTGTCACATTTTCATGCTACTGGTTACTCACAGCAAACTAAGATATGGAAATAGTGAGAAATACCATTTTCTAGTTACTTTCTGAGAATTGTATTATATCATTAATTATGTTGTAGTAATATAGTATGAGTTGCATGAACTGAGAGTTTCAGATTTGAGGGATTTAATTTGTCTATATGTCATAAACAATGTTGTCTTCAAGTGTGCAGTATACAGAACTGACACAAATAGCACCAAGTGGCTAAACTACACCCTTTGATGAGATGTCTCACCACAGTTGTTTTTCAGACTTCTTTTGGGGGTTTCTTTTCATTAGACTTCTACTTTGCCTCTGATATTAATTAGCATCACTAATGATGTGAATAGAATTTTGTTTTGTTTGTTATATAAAGAAAGTGTTTCACTTCACTGAAAGCCAAATGTCATCTATGTTACAAGATTTAATGTTTTGAGAACAGTCTGAATTTACTTGAGTTCTTTCCTTTTCTGTATCTTATCATAAAAGCTTTTAATTGTGGGATCTTTGCAGTTATGCAGCTGGCTGTTAAAAATAACAGCTGGCAGTTGATTGAGGGATCCTCAACTTGCAGAGGTGAGAAGAAAAGTGGCATAAACAATACAACCTGCTATTAATTCAAATAGCTTGTCTGTTATAGAAAAGATCCAGAACATTTGCATTTTATTAAATCAATTTTGAATAAATCGTTTCTGGCCTTGATAAGGTAGCTGTGAGCCAGTTGCCTCCCTGCATCTCACCTGCATAGTACGGTTGAAACACTGGGAGTGCTTCTCAAAGTATTCCCTTAGGCATCTTAACAGAAAACAAAAAATGGAATCTTATATGGTATGTTAGAGTGGAACCAGCAAAGTATTTTGCAAATCTTCTCTTGGTCTCCAAAGCCTGTGTGAGGAGAGCATGTTATGACATGAGGCAACTCAGTTGTGCAGCCTGGCCCAAATCCCTGACACTGGCCTAGAAAGCAGTGGTGTTTGGGCTGGTACAGCTTTAGGTGCACCTTTCAATTTTTTTTGCTTGTTTTTTTCTGAAATGTCAGTTGCACATTTGGATACATATAACTGATTTGGATTAAAAAACAAAGAAGGGGGGAAAAAACCAAAATAAATCCATTGACTTCTTTTCAGTTCTTAGCAACTACTTTTATGAAGCTGTTGGATAAACTCTTGTTTATCTATGCATACTTTCTTTTTACTGTGAGTTGTACCCAGCCAGCTGCACCCAAATGAAATTTCTGCCCCAGTAAAAGGGAAGGGAAGTTGACTTGTGTCTGCACACCAGCTATATGTTTGTGGAAGGGAGGCTTTTAAAAAAGAAAAATACATATATTTTGTAAGTACATACATAGACATGTATGAAAAAGAACATTTTTTTCCTTGAACAGACTTATAGAAACTGCATAGGAAAAAAAATTAATTTAATGGAAGCAATTAACTAAGTGAACTTTTGAATGACCTTTAAGTTTTGCTACATACTTGGGTTATGCAGGAATTCCAGTCATTGATTTTGAATCAGTGTTTGTAGCATTGATTTAAATGTAGTGGACAAAAATTTTAGACTATGCATAATTTAGTTTCTGTTGCCATCAGAGGATTAAAGTGTCTGTACTGGGTTCTGTGGAAAAGTCAGTACACAATAATGAAAGGAAGTTAAATAAATAAAACATAAATTGCACTTTAGCTACAAAATTCTTGTCTTTATGAAGAGAACAGGATCTTCAGGTTATATTTAAAACTAGACCAATAGTAACTTTTTTCCTCAGTAAGAAAAGTGCTTGTTTGTTTCTGTCAGTTATCATTCAGCAATGTAGACTTGAAAGTGTTCTATCTTCCATGAAGAAAATAGAATTTAGGAATAAATTTGGGGAAATTAAAGAAAACTGCCCCTGAATACTGACTACTGACTTCCCTTTTTGACCAATAGGATATGCTAACAAAGGGCTCCAAATTTCAGAGTTGCATATTACAATGATTTTTTTTTTTTTTTTAGCACTAAAATTTCATTTAAAGGAAGACTTAATTTTGGAAATATATTTAAATCTTCTGCATCCTGTTTGTAAGTTAGATGCTTCCAGTTGGAGATTGTCTGTCAAATATTAATGTGTTCTAATGGAAAATGTTCACTCCAGAGACTCTTTGCTTTTAAGGGTGTTTTCTTAAATGTTGAGTTTTCTAAATCATGTTCAAACTAAAGTTTAAGAAATAAGTGGGATTTTTTTTTTTTTTTAACCAAAACTGTGAGTGTAACAGCTAAAGCTGAGGGTTCAATGTTTTCTAGTGTCTGAGTGTGTGTTAAAATGCTGTGGCTGTGTAACCACTTCATCATACCAAAGGTTACCATTTTTTGTTTTAAGCTCCCTGGTGTTGCATCTTTGGCTTAGAACTACACTCACATCACACTTCAGATCAGCTTTCTGTCTGTCTGATACTAACTTTTGCCTTATGGCTGCATTATGTTTTAAGGTCTGTGGAAATCCCTGCTGTGATTTAAGATACTTTACTAACAAAATTCGAGTCCCTAGATAAGCGTACTGTATCCAGTGACACACTGGCAAGTGAGGGACTCTACCCTAACTTAAGCAAGCAGTCAATGTATTGTGAAGAACATTGAGAATTACAGTGATGCTTTGACCTCCTCTGTCAGAGTCTGAGCACCTTGTGGTAGAGGTTCATGAAATGAATAAATGCAGCAAGCGTTTCCATTCACCCCCAAAGCACAGTCATTAAGTGATTGATACACTTGTGACACTCCAGTTACATGTACAGGTGGGCAGTCTACAGGCTGCAGCACTCATCTGTGTCAGTGTTGATGATCAGTAACCTTGTATTGACTCAGTCAGACCCTTTGTCTTAAAACAGTTGCTTTCACTTAATGGGTTGTGTTGGAAGCTTCCTTCATAGGGGCATAATTAACAATGGAATCTAAGACAATATCTAAAACTGCTATACTAAGAGACTGTCATTTCTGCTTAATAATTCTTTGTTGTATTGCCAAACCAATCAAATCTGTAACATAAGAGCAGTGCAAATATATTTCAAGTATATTAAAAAAAAAAGAAAGTCACAAACCCAAAACCCCAGTCTTTGTGTGTTGTCACAGTAGGACACCAGCATGGTTGTCTTCATTAATTCCTCTAACATGGCGTTGTTTGTTTCTAGAGGATTCTTAACACCAAATAAGAACTATTTACTGAGAATTACCTGCAGTATCATACTGATGCTAGTTTTTATTAATCTGATCAAAAGTTTATTATTAAAAAGTGTAGACGAGTTTTGTGCTCTCTCCTCTACTTGCAATACAAACAGGAGGAAATCCACTGTAGCCAGCTGCTGAATGGTCTTATATTATGAAACAACTTTAGCAGCTCATGTCTAAGTGATGGCCATCCTGTGACCTGCTTTTAGCCCTTGAAGTGGTGCAGTATGATCAGCTTGGCTATCTACCTGTGCAGAAGTGTTTGTTCTGGACTTCTCAGTGGAGCATCTTTTCACCAGTCTTCCACAAGGTGAATTTGAAAAACAGTCCCTTTCCTGCTGCTTACCAGCTGACATTGCCCTGTGCAGCTTATTTTGACCCATACAATATCGTTCCAATCTTTTCTACCTTGTAGAAGCAATCAGAGATTTTTTATTTTTTTTTACCTTCATGATTACAACTCAGAATGATAGGTTCAGAGCTGGGACAAATTTGTAAATCTCAAAAGCATTTGTTATTTAGGTAATAGTGTCCCAAATGTTTACCAAAAAAATGTGGAGAGGGGAAAGCTGGAGATCTTGTAGGTTTATAGGCTTGTAATTTAATTCTTCTAAGTACCAATTAATTGTTCATAAAGATGGACTGTCTTAGACTTGTGAGCTAGATTTCTTCTGAATCTGGAATTAACTCATAACAGCCTTGCAAGTGTGAGTTTTGAATGGAAATTCGAAAGCCTTCCAAATTAATTTCAATTATCTGTGACCCACACTATGGTGATATTTCTTCTTTTGGATTAATTAGACTTCAGTAAGCTGCTGTGCATTCAGAGCCATTTAATCACACACACAAAAAGAGCACTAGATTGATAACCATTCCTTGCCAAATCACACACTTTGATGTAGAGTTTCTATTAAAATGTTTTTCATTTGCATCAATATTGGCAACACTGGCACACTGACAATAAGACTTCTAGTATAAAGCGGATTTCTATTCAGATAAGGTTCTGTTTATTGGTTTCTTGTTGTAGTTGACAGGTAATGATCGAGGGCACTCCACAGACTGTCTCCTGCACAGCTCTGTTTCTTTGTGATTTTTAGCATTGTTTCTCATACATCAGTCCTTGTTAACAACATGACATGACTTATGTCACATATCATAGTGATGGAGCTTCAGCTTAGTGCTAATAGCACGTTGTTGGAATGGCTGATTGATCTCTCAGAACCTCTAATAGCAATGTTAAATCACCCAAACTGATGTCAGGGTCTTGTAAGCACTCCTACTCTTTAAGTGTACATAGTACATGTTACCAGGCCTTCAGCTAAAATGCTTGTGTCATGAGAGGACAAGATTGCTCACACCTGTGGTCCAATTTGTGACTGTCTGAAGACAACATAAAACGCATTGGATTTCCTTGCAGGTGGACACCCTTAGCAAAAGTCTATTGATGACACCTCTATCAGAGGCTGGTTGGCACCATCCCCGTAGCACATATGTGCTGGTCTGTGTTTTCACTGGAGAAGGAGAAAAAAAGAAATGTTGCTGCCAGCTCTTGCTTTATTTCCATGTTTCAAAATGAGTGTTTAAGAAACTTTTGTAATCATTAGTGCATCTGTTCTTCTGACAGAACAATAGTTGCCACTCATCATAGTTATGATGATCTTAAAAAATTAAGTCTTAAGTGCCTAAGATAAAATGTAGAAAGAAACTGAATTTAAAAAGAAAAAACTTGTCATAGTCTCCTTCTTGGAGACTTCCAAGGCCTGTCTGGATGCATTCCTTTGTGACCTAAGATAGATTGTATGGTCCTGGTCTGGCAGCAGGTTTGGACTCAATGATCTCTTTGGGTCCCTTCCAACCCCTAACATTCTGTGATCCTGTGATTATGATAAGAGTCTTGTTCACAATATCTAATTGCCTATAACTGTAAAAAATGTTTTCATCCTATTTACCAAAGCTTTCTGTGGAAAGACAGGTGGTGCTTATCTGTTTAGTCATTCCGCTTCGTAATTCTGTTCTTGTTCAAGTTCCAAGTATGCTGAACAACGTAAGGGACTGAAACTGTTGTGTTCAGAAGTGTGGCTTCTGAATGTATTCATTGGTATTGTTTAAGGTATGAATAGATGTAAGGATAAGGTACCATATCAATTAATGAAATGTATTCCATATAATGTGACTGACTTCTACAAACATTCTCATTTAGGTTAAACTCCTAAATGCCAAAGTAATCTTGATTTGAAGCACTGAAAATAAGCCTTTACACTATCCAGATGTCATTTAATACCTTCATAATAATAGTTTGGTCTTCATATGAATTTCTTTTTTTTTTTTTTTTTTTCCTCAAGCAAGTGACATATGTAGAATAGCCAGCAAATACAAATTTTATCAGTCAGATATAGTTTGACATTTTTAACACTCTCAAAATCTTTGCAAAGACCTGTTTACCATATGGTGTAAGTGGGTGTGCAGGAAACTACACTGCTTCATGCAGCCTGATGTATGTACTGTACTGCTTTTCCATGACCTTAGCATGAATGTTTCCTCTGAACAGGCATGCTTAAGGCAAGCTTTTGAAGTACGAGTGTGTGACTTTGGACAGTAACACTTAGGTTTGCATGCTTCTGTAGGTGATTGTTTTCAAACCTTTAGTTTTCCTTACTTTTATTTGACTTTATTTACCAAAGTTTGTTCCACATGAGTGTTGCAACATGTGAAAGTGACAGATAAGCAAAATTTACATTTTTCTTTTCATTGTTGCAGTAGCCAGTTGTTGTTATTGTGGTCCTACCTGTTTATATTCAGTGCCTTTTGAAGATGCTGCACAATTTCAAGGCCATTCTATGATCTTTGAAATTAAATCCTGTATATAATTAAACTGAATTAGTCATGAAGGTTTCTTGAGAGATAGGGGTCATTGCTTTTTTCAGTGGCTTGAAGATACTGATTCTTAATACTGTTCAGTCTTCCCTGCATGCAGTTATGGTTTAATTCACTTAGCATTTCATGCAATGATGAGAGAACAACCCTTAACACTCTATTCTGCAGTACCTCAAATATACATTGGACTAACGTTGTGTAGAGCACAGAACTTACCGCTCTGTTGAAACTAGCAACTTAGGCTCTCTTTGCAGAGGAAAGCTTCTACTTCTGTTCCAACAGCACCTTAAAAGTAGAAGAGTGTGGTAACTGCTTTTTGTTTTTTAAAATGCCTAAAAGACACAGTTTTCCAAGACTAAAGTGTTTGTATTTGCAGTCATAAATGTTTAATATGTTTTGTCTTGATTCAAATTTTACCTCATTACTAGAATTGTAATGTAATTGTAATACCTCTCTGAATTTTTTTGTTTTGTTTTGTTTATTCTCTTGCTTGTAAGGCAATTAGTAGCTCAATTATTTTTTAAACAAAGCTTAGGCAATGAAAAAAAAATGAATTCACAGCTAAACCACTTTTTTTTTTTTTTGCATAAACACTTTAGTTTTAGAATATTACTTAAAACTGCACACAATTTCTGCTCTTTTTGAAAAATAATATCATTTTTAAAATCCTCTTAAGGTTAGTATCTTCTGATGCTGTTCCTGGTCTTGGAACTAAAAGCAACGTACAGCAATGCATGCCTTGCAGTTTCCATGATTTCAGAGGATGAATAACATTTTCTTTGGGATGTGCACTAAAGTCCTGGTTATTTCCATTGCCTATTCTCTCCTAGCTGGCAGCTACCGTCAGCTCCTGGTCATTGTAATTTCAATTCAGTGTGTAAAAAGTACAATTTAAGCTGTTGTAAGGTAGACTCTGAAAACTAAGAAATGAAATTGCTTTGATAATTCTCTCACATTGCTCCTGGGCTTGAAAATTTAATTGATGTCTGATGTGCCCATGTCTATCAAGTAAAATTAATAATAATCCAGAAAGCCTCCAAGAGAGGTTTCTGTATGTCTGGAGAGATCTGGGCTTGAAGAAAAATGCATTTGCTGTGTTGACGTACCGTGTATTATATGGTATACAGGAGGGACAATCATTCAAGTAAGTGACTTGCTTGAATGTCTTTATGAAGTTTAACTTACCAATTAAGTACTAACTTCTGTCAAGGAGCACTGATAGTAATTTATAGCTAAAATATTCTTCTTGGCTATTTTTAAGATAGAACTTTATAGCTTTTCTCTTATATTTTACTCATGCAAAGAGCTGTACAACTTTGGCAGTATCAATGTTTAGGAGCTTTTCAGCAAAGAAAATGACCGATATCAGTTACATAGTATTTTGCACTTCGTTTTGAACTTTCTCTACATTATATAACTTTAATTATATAAATTGATTAGAAGCATGCAAACTACTAGTCCAATTTTTTCTAATTGATTTTTTTTTTCTCTTTACATATTGATAAAAATTCCTATTTTAGTAGAGACCATGCTGTATGTAAAACTTGAAATCCCACGTACTACAATGAATCAGCTACAACATTATAAACTGCCTTTTATCCATAGGGTTGTTTTAACTTGCAAGCTTTGCTGCTTTTTTTTTTTTTTTTTAATGTCTGACTCTGAAAAGTTACTTTTCTGTACCAAATCCGTGGTTTGTTTTTTTTTTCCCTAGATTGTCACAAAGTACTCCACTTTTCAAGAATACTCAGACAAGCCCAGCATACACACAGTTCTTGAGTACACTGCTGGAAGAACTGCATTTCAAAAGTGAAGATCTGGAAAGTTTAACAGGAATATTTAGAAAGGACTGCCTACTTGAATGGTCAGTGAGTTTTAAGCTATTTTACCTGTCATAAAAACTAAACCAGTAAAAAACAGTTTTAATTTTCAACATTTTGTAACTATGCACAGTAACTACAGGTCGTATCAGCCAGAGCAGAAAGTATGAAGGATGTTTTAGAGTGAAGCGATATATACAGTATGGAAATGAGTGGCATTGTTTTGTCACTTACAGTAAATGCCAGCTGGTTACTTGCCACTTTCATCTTTTGACAACGTGTAGTTGGTTCATATGTAATTGGTTTGGGAGGAATTTCTCATCAGTTTCTACTACAATTTATTTTTCTTTGTTTTATGCATGGCTGCAGCTGTTAAGTCTCAGCAGGGTTTTTCTTTTAATTGTTAAAATGAAATAGTAACATATAGTCTTTGTGATATTAAATTGAGCTAAAATCCCCATGTTTTCTGTATAATATTGAGATTATTACTGGGTAGGCTGAAAAATGTAAGACTTATTTATGCTGATCATATTGAACTGTTGTGATGAATATAACATTAGCCTATTAAGTAAGTTAATGCTGTATTAACATTACTGACCTCGCTTCTCTTTTCCCACAGAACAAGATCATCATTTTAACATCTCCTAGCATCTGAAATAATGTCTCACTGAACAAAACACCTTCACTTGTTGGAATTTTTGTTTAAAGAAGAATTAAATCTATTATGAATAGAATTTCTTGCACTTCCGCTTTTTAATTTCCTTCATGTGAATATGAATTTTGAAGTCTTGTGAAGAAACTGACCCTAACAGTAGCTGTTCAAAATATACATGAAGACTGGGTCACCTGAAAACATGTCTATTTAAAGCCCATAGAAACAAATTTGGATTTGTTTTGGAGTTCTTTTTCTTGCTTTGGAAATTTTTAGCCAGAATTTATCTACAGGATCTGAGGAGAGGGAAAATAAAGTGTATTAGTCTGGAGCTAGTTGACTCAATGTATGGTGAAGCATGCATTGGTTCTTGAAGAACCATGGTTACAGTACACTGACCTACAGCATGTTTATCTGCTATTTCTAAGAGATAGAGTGGTCTTTGGAACAGTTGTTACTGATTCAGATTGCAAAATATATTTTAATAACTGTAAAATACTTGGCTTGTGTCTAGACCTCTGCTTCTGTTACTGATTATAAAATTCAATTTAAGATGAATCCACTAGTAATTCTTAATGATTCTCTAATATGGTTTATTGCAGACTTCTCAGTTCACAGGACACGCTTGAAGAAAGTTGTAACTGACAGTGCCTAGCCTGCAGCAAATGTTGGCTCCAGTTAAGGCTGAAGCAACACTTAGCAGGGGTGCTACACAGCAACTCCACTTCAGAATCAAAATTTATTGCTTTGTCTTGTTTCTGTAATTAACTGCCAATAGGGAATCTGAAATTTGCTTGCTTATCATTGTGCAATTGTTCGTTATAATCAGGATAAATGTTGCTTCTGATACACACAAGCCCATGCAGTTTTTTTCCTGGAAGCTTCATTGTGTGGTAGAGTTTATTAAGGTGATGCTTGACTTTTCCTAACCTATTTGTGATGGGAAGTTATGTTCAGTATGACTTGTAAAAGCAGTAATTTAGAATGAGGAAAACTATTGAATGCATATTTAAAACTATGCACTTTTCCAAGTATGCAGTAGGAAACAGTACTGTTTGTGATCAAAGCATGTCTGATAGCAGATTGATAAAGATGTGTGATGTAATCTGCATAGAAGATGCATTGGTTTTGTTCCACAATGGAAAAATTTTGCTTGATATGTACACAAAAAGAAGGGACATGTCCTCATCAGAAGATAAATTTATAAAAGACTGAGTAGTAAGTATGATACTCTGATCGAAGCTTACGCCTTGAATTTGTATCTATCTGTTTCTGATTTTGGAGGTTACATATCTTTCTGGTTTTAGTTAGTACTTCACTGTAAGTTCTGAGCAAGCCTGTGTTCTGTTCCCTGTGTATTTACCTTGGGACAAAGATTAAAACTACTCCATGACACTGTTGCTATACTGAGTACACCTAGAAGGTATTAGACGTGTACATCGTAGCAGGAATATGACTGTAATTGATCAGGTTGGATAGCTCTTGTTTGGAAAGGTTTTATATTTCCTGTCAGTTTAGTTGTGTGGATTTCTTTGTTTGGGGGTTTTGTTAGTCATTTTTAGGCTTCAGCTTTTACTGTTCAACACTTACTGTGTAGGAAATACCTGATTTTTAGCTTGGGCCTATGACCTATTCATTCTTGTTACCTTTTTATCAAGGTTCACTGTAGCTGCTTTTATCTTCTTCCTGGGCACTACAAGAAAGTAAGGTTCCAGGATTTTTGCATCTCCTCCTCGGCTGCTTTGCAGTAAGCTCAGTCATTGTTTTACTTGCCCTAAAAGAACAGAACAAGTACTCTCCTGTGACCACTTTCACCAGAAAAAAGTCTTCTGTAGTATGCTGGAAATGCCCTGATGGGACCATATAAAGCAGCCAAGCCTGTCTGGCACTGGACTGGTATCAAGGCAAGTATGATACAATGTGTTTCATTTAATAGCAGGGGGGGTGGAAAGCAAACTTCTATAGTGATGTTTTTAATGATGGACATAACGGATATAGTAAAGAATAAAAGAACACTTGAAAGCTTAAAACAAAGCCCACTTTCTGCTGTTGCAGTTTCTTGGCATCAAAAGAGGCATGCCCGATATATACCTGCAACTATAGATGTAATGAAGTCATTTCAGGATGAGAACAGCGTCAAACTACATGTACAGAAAAAGTCAAGGAAGGTGGAGGAAAGCTTTTGTGTCTATTTTCACACCAAAGTTAAGGTCACAGTCCTTTAGTGTCAGTGTAAGTACTGCAGTCTGTAATACTGAATTTCTTAGTGCAGAGCCCTTCACTGATTCTGTTTGATTCTTTGTGCACACTGACCTGGCTTGCTGATGTCTGGGGACTTTTGTAGGGAAGAATGGAATGCAGAGTGGTTTGCTTGACGGTTGCTATTCCAGAAAAGCAGGCAAACCATAATGTAATGATTGTCAGGTATTCAAAGAGACTACCCTGCATCTTTGTAAAGTTTGCAAATTGTGTTATGCTTATATATTGCAGTGCAAACTTCTACATTAAAACAACCAGAAAAGTGTGATTTTATTTTTTTTCCTGTTTTGTTTTTGTCTTTTCATTGAAGACTACCAGAATGAAACAATGCCTTAGTGATGCAGGGAGCAACTAAGAGCATGGTACATAGATGGGATACACCTGGGGCCTCAAAGGATGTGTCCACACAACACACAGAAGATGCACCTGTGTTTTCGTTCTTCAGTCTCATCAAGTACTTTGGGAGTGAGCCATCTGCTGTTAAATGGGGGGGAGGGAAACAGTCCTGTGACTCTTGGTATCAAACTTGTGTGTCCTGCCCTTTTCTCCCTAGTTTGAGAGGATGTGGATGCTACAAAATGCAAAAGGGGGTGAGCAGCTCAAACATTAATCTCAGCTGACCTTCAGCTGCTGGAGAAACAAGGACTAACACATCAGAGAGAAGAAAGAGGAAGAGAGAAGGGGAAAGCAGTACTCGCACCTTCTAAATTTAGGCATGAGAACTTTGACCATAGTAACCTGGCTCTCCCTGGAGTAATTTAGTAATAAAGTGTGGCATAAAGCTGAACAAGGACCTGTCTCTGCAAAGTGGGAAGTTTCTAAGCAATCTGATCCTCTTGGTCCATTATTTTGATGGCTACTGCTTCACACAGAACTGTTTCCTAACCAAAATAAGTAAATAAATGTAAAAAAAAAGTAAGTGTTTTGAAAGTACATCCAGGTGGTTACACTCTAGGTCTACAGTTTGCCACTAAGCTTTCTCTACCTACTGTTTATCTCAGATACTCCTTATGAATGCCCAGTACTGTGCTTGATTTAGCTTGATTTCACTGGGGTAGCAGGTAATGCTGAACTGTCATTTCTAATGAGCATTAAATATTGAAAACAGAATCAGCCTCTCTGTGACAAGTTTTAAGTTTCCATAAGCACCAGATGGTAATAAGGCAGGGCTAGGCACCTATAAAGATCTCTGTTTCTCAGCCTTGTATCTCTACCACCTGACAGCAAGTCCTCCTCTGATTAGAGTCAGAGGAAGTGGGTGTGCCTTCCATTAGCAAAGACAGAAAGCAGCACTGCTAGAGACTAAACTCTTTCTTCTTGTGACTCTACATCTTAGAGCCTCTTCTTTGCACAGACTGCAGACAGTGCTTTTGGAGACAAACTACCTGAAAGATGCTGCAGAACGTGAGCTGTGGCATTTGTGGTGCCGAACAGGATTTGGTGAGGTGGAGGAGCGGGAAAGATTTGGTAACTTATGTCTTAAAGTAGCTCTCCTTTGAGCAGTCTGGTTTCAAAAAGCAAGTGAAAGCACACGTTGCCTCAGTAGCTGGTCTGCATGATAAATGTTAATCATTCTCCCCTGGTTGCTTGCAAATGTGGAATAAGGAGCAAGAGAAGGTAGAGTTCTGAAAAAAAAAAACAAAACAAATTAACACAAAAAAAAAAAAAAACCAAACAAAAAAAAACCCAAAAAACACTAGCCCAAAAGAATTATAACTACCAAGAAGAAAGGTGAGAAAAAAAGCACAGGCCCCTTAAAACTGTTCTTGCCATGGAAAATAGGCTGTATTGTGTGATACCTTTTGGGCATTGTCCTCAAAATACAGTATCACCTTTGGGACAGCTTTAACAGTAGTGGCAGGGATGAAAAAGCCAGAAACAAAGGCCACCAGCTTCCTGCGCACTGTTTCTGAGACCTATGAGCAAGGTTTGCCTTCCCACAGATTTTGCTACCCTGGCTGAATGTGCAGACTTCAGTCCTCGACACAGGAAGGCCTGTGGGTCAAAATAATCTAGCAAAAGTGGCCACTATAACATTTCGGATGTCCACCTGTTTGTTTGGTTTACTATGCTATCCTGTGGTTGGCTATTGCCCCTAGCCAACAGCTCCCTCATGAGTCCCTTCTCCAAAATCAAACTGGAGCTGACATATTGGTGATCATAAGGCAGTCACATCTCACCACTCTGAGAACCCTTCTGTTAGAAGTCAGCCCCTAGAATGCTTTGATTAGGCTATACTTAAAAGATACAGTCATTAGTAGGTTTGGACACTGTGATGACCTGCAGGAGCTGCATGCAAAGATCAGAGAAGAAAGGCAGTAATGCTGCTGACTATTCTGCAACACAGCAAAACATCATATCAGTGCCATTTTCTGGCACTTTTTAGCCTCTTGATTTTCAAATGGTAATTGAATTGAGCATACAATGGGACAGAACGAGCTTCCCGGTGTCTTATGATTTGATTAGAATTTGTTGTCACTACAGAGAGTTTGGAGGACTTTGGATACAGGTTTAACGAGCTGCAAACAGGATTTACATCATAAATCTTGTCTTTTTGTTTTACTCAAATGGGAGTGGCTACAAATCAGGTTAATATAATCAAGTATTATATAGTTAAGTAACAAAAAAGATCATAATTGATAGCATTATCTAAGAAGCCAGAACAACCCTGCTTACAGCTGCCAGCCACGATCTGACTCAGCTAAGGTATTTTATAGCAACCATATGTTAGGCATATCTCTCTCACCTAATACGGAAAAAAATGATAACACTTTCTAATCAGGATTTGCCACCAAGCAGGATTTTCCATAAACATCTCAGTATTGCAAGTTCTATCCACAGACAGGAAAAAAAAAAAAACCAAACTTTTTGCAGACACTTCTGATTTGTTAATTTAGCAAGTAGAATAAATGGCTACAAATCTGTGGCTAGCACTGGTTCTGCAAGGCTGACTGTAGTTCAAAGTATAGGTGTGCTACTTTGGCAGTTGGCATGTAGAAACAGCACTTACGAATTCTGTGTTGGGAAGTAACTTCAACAAAAAAACCCCTCAGGGGATTCAAACTGAAGACACAGGCACAAAGCAACAACCATTAGAAATACATCACTGAGATGGCACAAGCAAAGTCAAGGTGGTGTAGTATATGGACCTGCACAGCCAAAAGAGAGGGGGGAATTCATACCAGTACAGGAGAGAAAGATTAAAGATTGTTTCAAAATACTACTTTAATAAGAATGCAGTTGGTTAAACTGCAATACTTACATTTTAACAAAGGCAAACCCTATTGGCTGTTGATTTTTGATCAAGCTTTACATCCACTTCACTTTACACAGAAACCTGCCTAAGCCTAAGTTCCTCTGCAGTCTGACTTTAGACCTTGCACAAGACTGGGTAAATGTGTCTCAGCCTAAACTATTCCCAGTTTGCTTCAGTGCCCATGCAGTCAAAAGGAGTAGTATGGGGGATAAAACTACAGTCCTGGCACTCCCTTCTGTTCTCAAAAGGGCAGGAGTTTTACTGCTTAAAGCTCTGATGACAAAGCTCCTGCTGATGCAAATGAGAGCAAACTGTTGTCTTGGTAATTATATATCTTTAAAAATCATAGTCTTTTTTTTCTTTTTTTTTTAAGAGATGCCTTTAAAAGCTAATTTGAGTATTTTTTTTTCTTCTGAACTGTGATTTCTTCACTAAGTAAGAAAGAAGTAAATAAATAAATTAATTAATGGAAAGTAGATCTTTTGCTGCTTAAGATCCTTAGATTATTACAAATTTTCACAGCTAGAAAAGTAGTTGAAGTGTTTCTTCCTTATTAAGATAATTTCTCCAGAGGTCATTTGGAAAATGACTGATTTTACAGATTCTGCATTAGTCCTCACCAGCTCTGAGTGAAATGCATGTCATCTCTGCTAACTGCTCATTTCTAAGATCCTCCCAAGCTCTGCTTTTTTGTACACTTTTTTGAACATCTGATGCTTCTTGTTTTTCTTCTATAACCACAGATGTGCCCTCTTCAAAAAGCTCACAATCTCAAAATACTAAACTGACAAGCTGAGTGTCAAACCACACACCCCAAGCAGCAAGCAGTGCTGAAGAAAACAGAATCACACTTGAAGAAAAACAGAAGAAATCACACAACTTGTTTCCAAAGAATGAATCTGAAACACTTTCAGTTTGATGCAGGCTTTGTTTCTTAATGCAAATAATATCTGATGCTTTTAGTTTTTATGCTCACTTACTGTACAAGCAGAGGCTGCTCTCAGAAAGAAGAGACGCATTTGAACAATGCTTTATATTTTCGTTACATTTTATCTCTCTTTGAGCTGAACCAGAGCCTTGCTATGGGACCGAAACGGGTGTCCTTGTTTGACAAAAAAGCGGCGCAGGTGTTGAGTTACACAGTAGGGTAAGCAAGGTCTCTTCAGCGGGAACGTGTGGTTTGTGTGCGCTACTGAGCCTCTCTGCATCGGAGCCCCCATGCATTGCTTGCTGAGAGCACATCAAAGAGATGGACAGGAGCTGAGCAAGGCTCCCATCATGAGCAAAAAGGCCCACCGCTGCTGTAGCAGATCCCTACATTACAGAAGGCTATTTGAGCACATAGGAGTGAAATGGTTCGTCTTAGTAAGTCTTTGTGGACAAGCTACAGCAGGACCAGGGCACACAGCAATTTCAGCTGTAGTTCCTAGCTGAAAGCCGTCTCTCCTCGTGGTGCAGGGGCTGATGTGGAACATAATTTTGGCCACAATCCTCTAGTGCTATGTTGCCAAAAATTTCTCATTCAGTTTGGCAATAATTCTATGAGTTACCTACAACACCTCAGTATACTGTCCTGCAAAGAATTACATGCAGAAGCATTAGAAGAGGTCATTTTCATGCTGAAAAGATATGTAAACCCAGATACCTGGTTTCTTAATTAAACAGCTGAGCACACTGCACGTTTCTCTGCAGTTCAAAATTCGTCATGGCGTTAAAAAGATGTTACAATTTAAAATCCTACCTACCAACATCTATTTAGCTGCCTTGAGAGCTCTTTCAGTAGGCAAGTGTAAGATAATGGTGTTGTGCAGGTTTCGCTGAGAGAAGCATCCCTTTTTTAATCTGGTGATTCAAAGGTAAAAGCTCCAGTTTTGGTAAATGTCTGCCGATCTCCTGTAAAGATCTGCAATAAAGTAATGCTGGATTCTGGGTTATATCATTTATATTTTAAGGGTTTGAGTCAAAAGCTGGATTTTTTTCCTAGCTCATCTTTATCTGATAAAATTAAATAAAAGAGAGATGATGCCTGAAGCGAAGCTGATAAAGTCACCAGTACTAAGAAGCATGTGTGTTGTGAGGGGAAAGCACAACAGCAAGATACATATCTTCACATCCTTATTTCCTTTACAAACGGAGGAAGGAAGTTCCCTGCAGGTTAGCCCAAGAGTATCTGCTCTTACAGCCCAAGAGCTTGAAAAGTCCCATTTCCAAGACCAAAAAGCTTTTAAAGATACTGAATTCCGTATTTCACAGATAACACTCCACAAAGGTTTTTCAATACCTAGTGCTACTGGAAACCTTTTACTAAAAATTCACAACTGAGTATCACATCTATCAGTTACAGACACTCCATTTCATACCTCTTCAAAGAAGGAAGAGACAGGAACAAAGTAATCTTTCCTATTCTTCCTATCCTAGTACCTGACCATTGCTTTCCACTTTACTTCTTCACCACCTCCAACAGCCAGCACTTATCCTCCTGCCTGTTCCCTGTCTATCACTGTAAAAATCCCCCACACCAGTTAGGTTCCAGTCAGGAGACCCCGGTCTTCGCACTCCTCTCGCTGGCTTGCTGCACTCTGCAAGCAGAGGAGAAGGCAACATGGTACTGCACAGTGAGGGCTGCTTCATGCCTCCTACTCTCCCATCCACACACCAGGCAAGGAGCCTGCTGCAGGGCTCATTTTTTCAGCACAGGATGATAAAGGAACCATCTCTCCCCTGCTCCTTGAAAGCTCACACATGTCATCGGTTTGGCCTTAACACACAGGCAGCCCCTCTAAAGCTGGGAGGACACTGCTCCATGGCAATGCAACTATTGCTGGACAGATAAACACAACTCTTACAACAGCATCTATAGATGATTATGAAACTTGGCTCTAAAACAGATAGGAATCACTCAGCAGCTACAGCAGTGCTCCTGTGCAGAGATGATTAAGAATTTTTATGTAACTTCTTTAATCAGAAGAGGCCTACTTGGTTGAAAATGAAACCTCTGCAGGAAAAGATTGGTTTTGATTAATTTCTCAACTTGAAAAAGTGTCCAAATTGTCAATCCATTTCACTTAAACTTTTCTAGACACATAGAAAAAAACCCAGTTTAAGGTCACTTCAAATTTTAAGGTGAGCTAAATTTTCTGATGATCAACTGGTTTCCAACCATTTTAATGCACTTTCCAAAAATACATATTTTCACTTGTCTTCCAGAACTGTTTGTTGTAGGTTAGACTATGAAAACACTCAAATGTATTTTTCCTTAGCAGAACTACAGGGTTTATTTTTTATAAATAATGTGATGAAGAGCAGTAACAGCTTTGTTCAGATTTTCTTGCTATACAGGAATCCTCACATAATAGTCCCTGTATCGCTCTAGGCTGTTGCCCATCAAAAGCCATTACCTTTTACAATGCAATCTCAGGGATTTCATTGCTGAAAGAAGAGAAGCATTCCTATTTAAGTCATTGTTGTAGATCCAAAACTTTGACCCAGATTACCAATTCACCACTGAAGATGAACCAAACTCATCAATGATTACACAGGATACTTTTTAGTTGCTAATTTTTTTATGGAGCTAATGGTCTTCTTATGCCACATTTACACGTATTGAGGTGAGATCTTTACCATTTAAGGACTTCTTAAAGAGGATTATCAATTAGTAGTTGGATCATCAATTTCAGAGCACTTTCCAAAGACAGATAGTTCCTTTTCACAGAAAATGAAAATGAAAGGGTAGTGGAGTGACTTAAGCAGGCACATCACAGAAGGTTAGGGGACTTCAAAAGATCATCCAACCCAACCCCCTGTCAGAGCAGGTCACCTATAACAGATTACACAGGAACAGAATCCAGGCAGGTCTTGAATATGTCCAGAGAGGAAGACTCCACAACACCCCTGGGCAGTCTGTTCCAGTGTTCTGTCACCCTCACAGTGAAAAAAAATCTTTCTCATATTTCCATAGAACTTCCTCTTGGCACTCACCCTTTACATATTTATAAACACGAATTATATCACCCCTCAGTCTCCTCCAAAGAGCCCCAGCTCCCTCAGCCCCTCCTCATACAGAGCATGTTCCACTCCCTTAATCATTTTCATGGCTTTGCACTGGACTCTCTCAAGCAGTTCTCTGTCCTTCTTGGGCTGAGGGGCCCAGATGTGCACACATCAACTGTGTCAGATGTAGAGCCAGAAACAGACTCTGAAGTCATGGCCTGGGGACTAACATGACTTTCACCAAAACTGATAGCAGGTATCCCATCATTTTGCAAAAGAATGTGCATTTGAAATTCAGAATGTATTTGTTTTCTTGTTGGATATACATGATGTAATACCTCCCTTATTCTTTTGTCTAACCCTACCCAGAGCCGAAAGAAAAATAGAAGTTCATTGAATACATTTTTCTTTCTCAGTTCCTTTGCCCTGATATTGTTGATACTGTAAATTTGGCATCACACCAAACTGAAACACTAGAGCTGAAAGGGGTCAGATTTTTACAAGAATTCACCACCAGATTTGGGTCATACCTACAGATATACTCATTCCAATCTTTAGGCTTGATTTTGAACATGGTTATGTATGTTAAGGCCGGGCACTTTAAAACACAGAGCAAAAGCAGGCTCTTTGCTCCAGTCTCAATTGTGAATGCTGAGGCTTTTGAGGAATATGGACCACTTCATCTATCTTCTTGACTATTTATAACCCACCTGTCTATTGAAGAAGAGAAGATGAGGCTACAGATATAAGAGGGAGACAGTGGTTAGGACAGACCTACAAGGGAGATATTTGGAGCACAGGACAGGAGCACAGTGGAGACAAAGTTTGAGATTCTCTGTCTCTGTGCTGCTCATTGCAATCATCTAACTCATTGGGGTAGCCCACAGGCTTTAAGATGACCTTGGGAAGAAGATAACATAGCTAGAGAACTCACCTGGTAGAACAGAAAACAAGCTCCTGTGGTGAGAACATATCTCTGAAAGCAATCATAGATATTAGAGTATGAAGTCAGCCTAGAGAACTAAATGCTCAGCACAAAAGTGTGATGATGTTTTCAGCATTTACTTGTCATTGGTATGTACTACTAATCTCTGTATAGATGTTTCCTTAAGTACAGTTGTAATTATAAATAGGAGGACCACCGCAAAATCAGCACAAGCATCATAAACCTGTGAAACCATTGCAGCACCAAGCCATGCTGCAAAGGGTGAAATAGTGTTGTGTGGGAGTTCACTATTTCCACATTACCGTTATTCAATCACAGTGGCCCATTTTCACACAGCCTCCTGAACTTCAGAAAGTTTGCACAAAGGTTAAGGCTTGACATTTCGAGGCAGAATAGCTTAGCCCTCTATCCTCTAGTGAGAACTGCAATAAATGATGTCAGAAAAGAAACACAGACACTTACTTCATCTCTTTCCAGGATGTAAGTGCTGAAAACATGCTTTTTTTTTTTTACACAAATGCTTATTCCAAGGTCTTCCTTACCAGGTTTTCAGTAAAATAGCCACAGGCAAGAAAGCACTTAATCTGACCATTACATTATCCTTCCTGAAACCTTATGTAGGTACAAGTGCAGGCACAAGAAAATGTCCTCGAACTCCTAATGGATTAACAGAATGGTATTTCTATCGATATGTAAGGTCGTGATGGTGTCCTACATAAGGCAGTCATTTAATGTGTTAAGATTTTTTTTTTTTTAACTGGTGTGACTTCTGTGTTAGTTTATACATGTCTCTGAGAAAGAAACAGACTGAGACATGGCATAACACCTCATTCACAACAGCATAGTTCATGGCTACACATTCAGAAATCACTTCTCTCCTTAGATGTAGGCATTCGTTTGGAGAAGCTTACTTCTAGAAAGCAATATTGTCTCTGAGATTCTCAGTTCTACAGATCCTAATTATGTGTTTATCTAGTTTATTGTTGCTGCATGTCTGTTGTTTCTGCAGTAGAGCATCCTCAGTGTTATTAGCATCATGGAAACACCACATCTGTAGGTGTTTGCACCACTTCTCAATCAAAACTTTCCAGTTCTAACAGGGCTAGTGCAATAATTCACTCCTAACACCTAAAATAGACATCCTTCAACTGGACTGTTTCCCCACTCTAAAATATGCATCCTGCATCATAATATGTTTAGGGGTAAACTGTTGTCTTCTTTTCTTTTCACTGCAAGTTTTCTTGTCCTCACTTAATGCTCACAGGTGGGTGCCACATATTTGGCTGTTAAGGATGTCTCAGTTTGCAGAGCTGAAGGCAGAGTGTGACACAGTTGCTCTGTGACAGACTAGAAGTCCAACCTGATGGTTGGTAACAAGCCATGAATTAAGCCACTCCAACCTGAGTCAAACCAGGCTCTGCATCACACCAGCTGCTGTGAAGCCTCTATGGCTTGGCCCTGCTCATTAGCAGCATGACTGCTAGTTAAGCAGTCACATTAGCACTGCTGAGCACACGTGAAGTAAGCAGTTTCTGCAAAGTTTCTTGCCTTTCTCATTTATATACCCATCAGCCTTTGCAGCCAGCAAAACAGGGATCATGCAGAAACCCACCTTATGTTTTGCCCTGTCTTGAGTCCTCCCAAAACAAGTGAGCCCAGAGCATATCCTCCGGATAAAAAACAGCCTGTGGTCCTGCAGTCAGAGCTCATATAGCAATGGGTGTGCAAAAGCAGTGCTGAAATTGCTGGCATTTCCACAACACCTGCCTTTGCATGTTCATTTATTAAGTGTTGGTTGAGTTTTGGTTGGGGGGAAGCCCCAAAACTCATTAGTAGAAAAACTGTCATGTGGCAATGAAGGTCCTTTTTACACCATGGCTGTAGCTTCCAAGGTCCAGCTCCCTCAGTTGCACACGCATCCTGTCCCTGCTCATCACCAGTCCCAGGGTTCTTGTCTCAGATTTAAGAGACTTCTCATTTTACTCTGCCCTTGCTCCTCTGTGCTCCAGAAGTTCTCCACCTGTATTAGGTGGTTTGTTTCACTGTTTTCAACTTCCAGAGGGATACTCTGGAGGTAGCCTGACTCCTTTTACCTCTGCTTCTTGGATGCAAGACACCATCTTAGAGAAGTTTAGCTGCAGAGAACTTGAAAGTTTCCACCAAACTCCTATAAATTGTGACCTTA
The DNA here is from genome assembly GCA_013396675.1 of Eubucco bourcierii. NCBI lineage: Eukaryota > Metazoa > Chordata > Aves > Piciformes > Ramphastidae > Eubucco > Eubucco bourcierii. The sequence continues at coordinate 607,201 of VWZE01017665.1, forward strand.
CAACTTGTGTTAGGTCTTGCAAGTTGGACAGAGGTAAAACTCTGATACTAAATCCAAGATCCTTGTGACGCCTTTGATCCCAATATCCTGGAGCAACAAGTAAGCAGCAGAGGTACCAAATTGTTACCCATCAGGAGTCAAAAGACCTCTGACCTCTGTGTGTCAGAGTCAAGTCAGTGTCCAAAGTTAGCTGCACAGTGATTGCCTTGTATATAGCTGGGAGTCATTTCTTTTGCTCTAGGAAGGAACTGCAGCAAACCCAGTGGTATCATCCACACACTACTCACAGGCATGCATGTAGAGGTAATTAGCAGGGTCGTTAAGGAAAGTCCATACTCCCTAGTACCTTCAAGTGTATGCTACATTGCTCTGTCACACACCTTGAGATGAAGGAACAAAGTGCTCAAGAGGAAGGAAGTCTTCCAGGTACTTTTCCCCATTTGGGGTCCCTCCAAACGAAAGTGTGAATAGAAGGGGAGACATCCCACCCAGCATTTCATGAGAGAGACCTGCAGTTTCATAAAGAGAAGGCACAGAGCTAGAGTGACGTTTCCACAAGAGATTGACGAATCACAGTGACTGACTGTAACCCAGGCAAATAGCAGAATAAAAGTTCAAGCACTGACACAGAGAGTTCAACCTACTTTGTTAGTCTGACAGTAATAGGCAAATGAGGGCAGGGAACATAACACCAACTGTTAGGCAACTTTTGAACACATGGCTTTTCCTATAGTTGTAACATAGAGCAATCACCAGGAATAACTTCTCTTAGTACCTAATGACTGCTGTGTCACCAAAAAAACAAAACCAACCAAACAAACAAACAAAAAAAAACACCCCCAAACCACACAGCACTGAACAATTCTGCTTTTTAAATGCAAGAAAGAGATCTGAAAAAGCACTGTAAAGAAATCTCTGCAACAAAAAAGGAGAGGAATCATCCAACCCTGCTGTGTGCATTCTGCTAATTGGACCAGCCCACATCGCAAACCACAGAGTCTTTAGGCACTGTGTAATCCCACTGCAAAGAGTCTCCTGTCACACAGAGTCCAACGGGATGGCGTTCAACAAATCCAAGTGCCAGGTGCTGCACTTTGGCCACAACAACCCCATGCAGAGCTACAGGCTGAGGTCAGAGTGGTTGGAGAGCAACCAAACAGAAACAGATCTGGGGGTGCTGACTGACACCCACCTGAACATGAGCCAACAGTGTGCCCAGGTGGCCAAGAAGGCCAATGGCATCCTGGCCTGCATCAGGAGTAGTGTGGCCAGCAGGAGCAGGGAGGTCATTCTCCCCCTGTACTCTGCACTGGTTAGGCCACACCTTGAGTACTGTGTCCAGTTCTGGGCCCCTCCATTTAAGAAGGACATTGAGGTGCTTGAACACATCCAGAGAAGGGCAATGAGGTTGGTGAGAGGCCTCGAGCACAAGCCCTGTGAAGAGAGGCTGAGGAAGCTGGGACTGTTTAGCCTGGAGAAGAAGAGGCTCAGGGCAGACCTTACTGCTGTCTACAACTACCTGAAGGGTGGTTGTAGCCAGGAGGAGGTTGCTTTCTTCTCTCAGGCAGCCAGCACCAGAACAAGAGGACACAGTCTCAAGCTGCACCAGGGGAAGTTTAGGCTGGAGGTGAGGAGAAAGCTCTTCACTGAGAGAGTCATTGGCTACTGGAATGGGCTGCCCAGGGAGGTGGTGGAGTCACCGTCCCTGGAGATGTTCAAGGCAGGTTTGGACATGGCACTTGGTGCCATGGTCTAGTCTTGAGGTCTGTAGTAACAGGTTGGACCTGATGATCTTTGAGGTCTCTTCCAACCTTTGTGATACTGTGATACAGTAACCTCCTCTCTCTGCTCAGCCTTTTTTCTGACCAGGTACAGGTTCATCCTTTCACTGGTTCTTGAGAATGAACTGTTCTGTAGTAACCTTATATATACCACTTCCAGCTTAATGTAATGAATTTTGGGCTGACCACAGTCTGGTGTGCAGCTACTAAGTATGAGTCCTTTCTTCAGGAAAATTTAAGAGCGGTCCTTGGAGTTAAGTTAATTTTCAGTCTTGAGGAAGAGGAGAGTGAAAAACAGATGCTGCCACAAGTGCAAACCCAAAATGCGCTGAGCCACGCAGAATGGCAGTGGAAGTGCTGGAGATAAGAGTAACGCCTACTGACCTGGCAATTCCAACAGTCAGCACTGATCAGGAAACAACTGTTTTCCCCCAGCAGACAGATTGTTGCTGAGTTTAGCCTGCAGAAGCACCCTGCCGGCACCAGTGAAACTCTTGCTTCTCTTAGATGCAGTCCACATTATTATTTGGGTTAAAGAGTTACAAACAGGTCAGTTCAGAGCACAGATCACTCAGATTTCCTCTAAATATAACAGACTGCCTAGAGGTCATCCCTACAGTCAGTTTATTACTCTGATTTCAGTTAGACAAATCTGCTACATATGAATCATCTCCTAAATGTTCCTGGGGTGATGGGGAATTTGTCTGTGTATAGAAATATGTAAATATCAAAAAAAGAAACTAAAGACTTGACCTTTGTTTACCAATGAGAGTCTCAATTCCCCAAAAGGCAAGTCAGATTTTAGTATTATTTCTAGAACTGATTCAGCTCTGAATCAGGCCAGCTTCCAGAGCTCAGCTGCAAGTACAGCACGTCTGTCAGCAGGAAGCAGACTGCCATGGCACCAGGAAATGCAAGTCACACAAAATAAACTGATGCAGAAATCTGGAATGGGATCACAACTGGCATGACAAAATGCACTGATTTATTCGCCACCTTCGCACCAGTGAGACCTCTGCCGCAAACATCTCCACTATGTCTGGCTGCCCCAGGGGAATGTTCAGCGGGTTGTAGAAGGTACACAAGCAGTACTAGTCCTCCAGCACCACCAGCAAAGAGCCAAGCCCTCTGTCTGCACAAGCACACAGGTCCAGTCACCGAGGGGGACATCTGAAACTGTCTCTAGCACCAGCAGCATGAAACTAGCTATGTCAGAGACACCCTCTTACAAAGCTCTGAGTCCCTTTGCTCACACACGAGTCCAAGACCAATCCCCAACAAGGGCACTTCTCCCTTTAGTCAGAATTTCATGACCATCTTTGTAATACTTTGGGCAAATATTGACTTGGATCCAACAGACTTAAATATTTGGTTTGCACCAGATGTGGTGCGTATGTATCTTTGAAACATTAGCTAAAGGAGTGATTTGGGAAAATAAAATTTCTAGGTGGATGTGTTTACTTTGCAAGGTTGTTCGTGTTGCGTTCAGATCCCAGGAGCATGTGCGAAGGTTTTAACCACAGGAAGAAAGGCAGCTGTTAGTGCTGCGATGCACAGTAAAACTGCACACATGTGTGCTCCTGCATCTGCAGCTCACCCCTATCATAACTGAAGGGCTGAGGACAGCTGGTGGATACGTTAGTAAGTCCATACATTCCTACCCTGAAGAGACTGGAAAGCGTCTGTTAGGTGAATGAGAAATTACTGACAATTCCTGTGCTTCAGGACACATCCTCCAAAATACTTGACATCTAATGTTGGGCCTTTTGCAACTTGAGCACCCTTTCCCTGGCTCCCAGTTGACAGTAGCTTTTGGAAATGCTGATACCATTCCAAGGGATGGGAAGGTAACTGCTCCTTCCTCTCCCATTTATCTTGTCACAGCTTACTAGAACTCTTTCTAATTAAAAGCACATTTTTGTCTGAAAGCTGAAAGTAACAAAGAGGTAGCTTGAGTGCTTTAAGCTGCTTCAATTTTCAGTTCTTTGGTTCCTCCTTGCCCCAAATGTCAAGTCCCCATGTGTGCCTCATGCCTAACATGCATCCTGAACCTCACCTGGTGCAACTTGAACCCATTTCCTGTCGTCCTGTCACTTGCCACCAAGGAGGAGCTGTTCTCTTCCTCACTACAACTTGTCTTCAGGTAATTGTAGAGAGCAATGAGGTCTCTACTCAGCCTCCTCTTCTCCAGACTGAACAAACTCAGCTCCCTCAGATGCTCCTTGTAGCCCAGGTGCACCAAGCCCTTCACCAGCCTCATTGCCCTTCTCTGTACATTCTCCATCCCCTCAATGTCCTTCCTGTAGTGAAGGGCCAAGAACTGAACACAACACTCAGAGGTGTGACTTCACCAGTGCTGAGTACAGGGGGGTTATCCCCTCCCTGTCCCTGCTGGCCACAGTTTTTCTAATTCAAGCCATGATGCCGCTGTATACAAGTTAAAGGTAGTACAGAAACACAACACCCCTCCCAGAAATCAGAGACCACAGAAGGGGCTCCCAACCACCCTTCCACCTTCTCCCCACCCCTATACCTTACCCCAAGGTTTGCCTTACGCAAAAGGTGAGCTTGGAGGATCATCCAGGGGGTTTAGAAGAAAAACGGTTAGTGAGATTACTCAGCAGAGAGGAGAAAAAGCCAGAAGCTGCTAGACCGAGATGCTGTGCCCCAGAGACTGACTTATCTATGTTTTGAGTACTTATTCGTAAACATCTCAGCAAGACTATGAGTGAAGTAGACATCACCATCGTTTCCTTTTCACAGCCTGTAATATAATTTTCTCTATTAAAATATTCCAGTTAGCCTCAAACCAGCACACACTGGCTTTATTGGCTATCTGGGCACTGCTGACTCATGCTTAGTTGGCTTGTCAACCAGAACCCCCAGGTCCCTCTCAGAGTTACAGCTTATCAACCACACATCCCTAAGTTTGCAGCTTACCATGGGGTGGTTGTGACTCAGGTGGAGGACCTGGCACTTGGCTTTGTTAAACTCCATACAATTAGCCTTGGCCTGTGGGTTTAACCTGCCCAGGTCCCACTGCATTCGATGGGCTTTCAATTAGAGGGCCTTTCAGGAGGAACACGAGCGTTAAAAAGAACTTTGAGTTTTGAAGAATCTTGATGGTTGAATCATGTTACTAATGAGTTTTGAGTGTGGTGGCAGGCAGTGGATGTGCTTGGGAAAAAAGAATCTTCCCTTTGTATTTGTGGGTTTTAGAACTGTAGAACTGTTTTGGTTCTAAGTAGGACCTTGTGTTAGTGAGCAATACAGATGTGGAGACTTCAGCAACGTAGATGTTGTGTATTTGCCGCAAGTGTTGGGAGGTAGAAGGGTTAAAAAGGAGCAAGTGAGTGCTGAAATAAGTGAAGATTTGCCAAAAAGCAAGAATAAATGGAGACTTGCTCTTGAATCTTCAAGTTTGCATGGAAGGAGGTAGATGTAGAAGGGAAACAGGACAAAATAACTCTGGAGCTGTGGATGTGGCATTGAATCATTCTACAAATGCTTGCCACTGTGTAACATGAGTGGTTTTAAATCTCTAATTTACTTTTAGGATGTGCCTGCCAGTGCTATGGGAGTTGGAACTAGATGATCTTCAAGGTCCCTTCCAACCCAAACCATCTTTCACCAAATAACCATAGAAGAAAAGAAAAACAAAACATAGAATTGTGTTCAGCATATTCACCTATTGTTCCTATTGAAATACTTGTCCTCTGGACATCTTAAGGCCAAAGTTAATAGGCAAACATTTGTACAGAAACAAACAATGCTTTGGGACTGTGTTGGACTACAAATTCATAGCAATGCTCTTTGATCATCTATCTTTGAAAAAATCCTCCTAGGGTCTGTAATACTTCACAAGTAGCACTGCAGGAGTACAAGTAGCATTTTTTGAGTCTTTTGCCACAAGCGAATCTCTTCATCAGATACACAACACCTGACACCTGTGGCTCTCATGCCCTTGCGACAGTAAGCAGATATTGCCCAGAGCAACAAAAATATGCAAGCCACACAGTGATGTGTGAATACAGATACACCTACCTCTGACAGGCTGCCTCCCAACCCCACTGGAAATTCAGGAGGCTTGGATCTTTCCTGGTAGTGAAGGACCACCACAGAAGCCAAACCATCCCACCTGATAGCTTGCCTACAGGCTTGCCAGGATTCTCTGTGGGAAACTCACCCTGAAAACTTTACTCACACACTAAGCTTGCATTGAAATCAATTTGATAACATTTGGGAGTTGCAAAAGAGCGATTATAGACTGGCTTCAACGTGACAGTCAGTTAAATCTGCACTAGAAGAAGAATGACATTTTGGGCATATGTTTCCTTGAAAATGTTTTCTTGTGTCATGAGCTCGCTACCAGAGGCCAAGACACTTCACAGTGGTATACAATGGGTTCACATGATCTAAAGTTATTTTAGAGAAGCACCTTGAAAGACTTTTTTCTGTACTCATGTAAGGCAGTTAAGCTCAGTGTCATAGCAGCATGCAGAGCCTCCTAATGCATCTGTGAATCCAGGAAGGCCACTTGGATGTTTCCATCTGTCAAGGAAGCACTTCACCTATGTTACAGTTAGAATGCCTCATACCTAGATGTTCCTGAGGTATCATCTCCACCAGCAATGCTGTGGACACACGCCCTCCCCAGCTAACTATTGACAGTCCAACACACTCTTAGCTCTGTGTGTCCAAGTGAGTTCAGCCTAAGTTTTCCTTTCTTGGGACCACACCATGTATTTGAGTACTCCATCCCCCAAGTCATATTCCTCCTTCAAGATGTCTGAGGCATTTCCATGGATGAATCAAATTGCTCCACCACCACCTCATGAATCCTTAGCTCGATCTTTCTAGCTACAGCCACTCAGAGCCTGAACGTGGAGAGGCACTTGCTGCACACACGTTTTCTCTCAAGTTTTGTGGTGAAGTTTCCTCCACCTCTTTGTCAACCACTGTTACAACACAACCAAGCACCGTTAGCAAGATATGCAATTACCCTATCTGAATTTTTTTTTTTCAAGTTTGTAGGACTACAAGCACATGTGGAATGTGCAGAGACCTAGCAGTACTCCATATAGTATGGACAGGCAGAATTAAATATGATCTCCCCTGATCCATGGCTTTCTCATACTGATGGTATCTTCCCTACTCTCTCTGCCTCTCTGCACTGATCAGCCTTTACACAAAGGGGCACTTAAGTTTGGTTTTATCCTACAGAAGTGGGTATCAGTCCTTGTTCGTTTCTACAGCATTCAGAAAAATAAAGTTCAAGAAAGCAAGAATTTTTGTTGTTGTTGGAGGTTTTTTTCATCCCTCTCTGCAAAACGAAGCCTGGCAGACGTCCAGGTTTGCCAAGCCACTCTGATCAAGAGACAGTAGTACCACCACTGGACACTTGATTCACCTGCCAATACTTATGCCCTAAGGGAGCTTCACTCATTACCAGCTGAATTCTCACCAGGAGAAGGATCAGACAGAGGGCAGTAATATTTACCTAAGAGACTCACTACCAGCAGCAACAGACACTCTCATCGTAACATATCTAATCATGCTGCTTAATTGTAACAGTTCCCCTGATTTGGATAAACAGCAGAAGAACCCAGCCCAGACAGCACAATTGTCCTTTTGTGTTACTCTCAATTGTATGGGCTCCTTAGGATTCCAGACACTTTCTGGGTTGAGAACCATATCTCCTTATGCCTGCATTTTGCAGAGTTCATTGGTTTTCTGGCCACACTGACACCTAAAACACCAGCAAAAAGAAGGAGGTCCCCTTTGTCAGAGCACCAGTCTGTACCAGCACGAAGAGGAGAAAAGACTGCAGCAGCCTTTTCCATCATGTGGACACCTGCATTAAAAATTGCTCAAACGTGAGATTTCAGTAACCTAACATGCACAGCAACAGAACAGACATCCAAATGGCAAGTGGAAAGAGCTACAGTTGAAAACAAACCACAGCAGTCTCAAAAGAGAGAAGTAATAGTCAAGCATCTCTCCCTGTGAAATTACTTGGTGCTGAGCAGTTTGAGGCACTTCACACTTAAGTAGGCATGTGCTCCTTCATGGCCCACAGCTGGCTGGAGTCCCATTGTGAGCGGCATGAAAAGTTTTAAACAGAGGTACTTAAAATTTAGGGGAGAGTGTGAGAGGACAGAGTTCACTCCATTTGCACAAACCCCTTTCCTTCCATAAATGCAATTGCTCTTTTCCATTCCTGCAAGGGTTTGTGATGCAACTTGGGCTGGGGAAATCAGGACGGAAGTGCCCACTGGAACATTACCCCCCTCATCTAGGATGAAGGGAGAGGTGGCAAATGGCATAACTACTTCAATTGGCCACAGAAATCAGTCCAGAGATTGCCAAACACCTGTAGGAAACAACGGCAGTGAGCTCCACCAGAGCCAGGCCTGTCTTGAGAAGCAGATAGGGAGGGAGAATGGCTACCCTGCTCCCAGGACAGCCGAGCTCACAAGCAAAATGCCCCAGCTGTGGTGGAAATATCACACAGGAAGAAGACTCTTCTTGATTGCCTCTAATGTTAATTAAAGCTACTGAAAACACAAATAATTCCAAAACCAACTGACAGCACATACACAGAGCTCAGCAAAGGTCAAGCCCCTGCAGCACAAAGCACAGCACCAGCACACAGGAAGACCCAGCTCTTTACTCTCTCAAGGTGCCAGCACTCTGACTCACACCTTCTGTTACTCAGTGTGAGCAAGAGCATCCTGATCCAGCAGGTTTGAGCCACCCAGCTGCCAGATTTGAAACATAAGAATGTCTACTCCTACAGCTGTTGCTCCTCTAGCAGCTCAAAAAGTTGAAACAAAGAGGATCAAGACCATTTTTCAACTATTCCTATTTCAGGAGCCGGTCTTTCCTTCCTGCCTACCTATCCATGGTGCTGTATTTCAGAGAGGCAGAGCTGAGTTTACAAAACTGGGAATTTTACAGGTTTAACAGACAAGGCCCCTTGGCTTAAATCAGGGTAAATGAATCACGAGAAGCAGCCACTGCATGCAATTTAAACAACATAAATGTCTAATCCCTTCTGGCAAATCACTTAATGAAATACAATTAATTTATTGTGTCTCTTCATAGCAATACTTAAACTTTCCTATATGAAACACCAAAAACTTCTGGTTTGCCTCTTCCTGTCAGATATGTGTGCTCTTTTGACCTCTGGGAGTTCAGCTTCCTGTCTCTTGCACTCATACTTTTTTCCCCTTTGAACTTGCCCATTGAGTCTACCACTGAGTTTTGGGAATGTATTATTCATAGGAATAAAGAGAAGGCATAAAACATAACTAGTTTATCATACTGAGCTATCACCTCAGAGGATTACCATTTCCCTTTAATACCAGCTGGCTACACTACAGTAACCAAAACAATATACTGCCCATTTTAAACACATGCTGTGCTGCACTCCTGTCAGTGTCCTTGGCTGACCAGCCACCTCCATCCTGTACACTAAGAAAGGAGTTGGCAGTCAAGATACCTTCGAGGCTGCTTGAGCTGAGATGTTTGGCATTGTGGCAACAATTGCTGCCAGTGCCTTGGAAAACTGGGCCTGGGCAAGCTGGAGGGTGGGTATGCCCCGTATTCAGCTGGCTGGCAGATCACATGCATCAGAAAGCTGGCTGGGTGGTATTGAAAGAAATAATTTCACCAGCTATCACACTATTGTCTTCCTGGGAGTGACTTACTCAGAATTCTTTTGTCACATCATCCCTACTAAAAAATACAGACACACACACATATTTATATGTCCACATGAGAAAAAGTATGCTGGAACAAGCACACAAAAGTGGCCTGTTTTCATCTTATTGGAAAGTTATTGTAAATGCTACAGGTTAATCTATTGGGTAATTGTATTCTAAGAAGTTGTGGCCAGTATTTTTATAATATATGAAAGATTTTCTTCCACATTTGTGTACTCCCTCTTATTTATAGGCCACATGTTGTGTATGTTACAAAACGGTGTGATAAAGACTCAGGAATGTTTCTGAGACTCCTGTGTTGGTTTTGTTTGTGGGGGTTTTGTTTGATTCCCCCAGTAGAGAAGTCAAAACCACAGCTAGATAGCTATTCCAAATACATATTCAGATGTCTCTACAGCTTTAAATATGAAAATTGTTTTTCTAATCTCATTCCATCATTTACTGTGCCCTATAATCCATTACAGATATTTCCTTGCCTTCCATTTATTTGGATTGCTTTATTACTCAGGAGAAAATACTGACAATTGCCACCATCTTAAAGACAATTTAAAAACAAAAATTACTCTTGGCATTCTCAGAAGCTTCCTCCACAGCAGGTGAAAATACACACAGGACGTGACTTAGAAATTGAGAGAGGCCTAGGATTCAGCAGGGACAATCTCTGGAATTTTAACTCTGATCAGGCATCTTATAAAGTCCCTATCAAAGAAGCACTCCATTGACTTACATGCATATTTCAACACTTTTGTAAATCAGAATTCCCCCAAAGGGCTGTAAGCTGAGTGATATTTCACTACTAAGTTTAGACTAAAACCCAAATCATAAATAAAGGCAAAATCTATTCCTTGTGTGAACTGGGTTTTCTCTCTCTTGAGGAAGGAAAATGCAGAGACTTGAGGATTACTCCTTTGTCAATGTGCAGCTTGCAAATACAGTTTCACAAGTCTCACAATCTTTCACCACGAGCTTATTCTAGAAACCTCTTCCTCCCCCACATTAACTGCAAGAAAAGTTTTGCTTGAGAAGGGAGCAAGACCCAGAAAAGCTGTTTTCTCCCCTGCATTGCAATATCCAATTTAAGTGTTACTATCAGCTTTTGGAGACTGACTGTATAGAAAACATTGATGATACTTGTATGTTTAATTGTAAACTTCTCTGATGCTCACCATAAAGATGGAACCTAATCAGTTGTGTCATTTCTGTCTCACGCGTTCTGATTCTGGCTGATAAGTTGTTTACCGTGTGGAGAAAACAACTTTTGAAGGCAAAGCAACAAGTTCATTAGCTTGCTAGGAGAAGTACGTTTATAAAATCTATCAGGAATAGACTTTTCTTAACTCACTTTTCCACCCATGTCTTTTAAATCAATCAGATAAATTCACCTTGTTTTTCAATGCCCTGAATCCTGATAGCTCTGCACACTTGATAGGTAATTTAATCATCCTTGGTGTGGATGAACACAAGCTCAAATTAGCTTCTGAAAGGCCTAGTTATCCTGTAGATAGCTCTGCCTTTCCACTTTTATGCAGGAACTAAGCTTCACCAACTGGTTAGCTAGAGGTGTCATTAAAAATTTACACAAAGAAACAAAGGTGTGCTCCAGCATCTCTCCTTACCCTTTCTACTGTTACTCTGGCAGACAAAAGGTATGGAACCTGCTTCATGAATAATGAGTCATATAATATGCAGAATGAATTTTTAATTGCACACAGTAATAACATTGAGAGAGATATTTCCAATCTTCAGACTCATACTGCAGCCTCTCAGTAGCCTGTTGTGATTCTCTCCGAATAGATTTTTTTTTTTTTCCCCTCCTCTTAATTTCAAATTCCTGACATTAAAGCCATGACTTTTTCCCAGAGGTAGCTGCATTTTCCCCAGACCAGCAGCTGGCACTCAATGTAAGTAGTGCTGGTCGAATGGGGAATACCCTCCCATGCAATCACACACAACTGTTTCAAAAGGGGTTACGGCCTGAGCAATGGTTCAACACAGGTGTCCTGAGGCATATCAGTAAGCTGCAAGATACTCTGAAGGAAGAGAGACTTAAACCAACAAAAACACCTACTGTTTCTTCCCTTGAAGGACAGCGTTGCCATCCAGGCTGTATCCATTCTGCAGAGCCTTACAGCCCCTCCGGAAGCTGCACCAGCAGCCACCCAACCTCAGCACTAGGCTCAAACCTCACTATTTGCCCTGTTTGAAGATCAGGTGCTCCGAGGATCAAGCACACATTGCTGTTGTAGCTGTAAAGCTAAATAACAGTAACCAATCCCTCTCCAGGCCTGCTGGAGTACGGCCTGCTGGAGTACGGCCTGCCGGAGTACGGCCTGCCCAGCTGGAGGGAGTCTGACAGGAGAAGAGTCTCCTGAGGGCAGGGAAGCTGAGGTCAGCTGCAGTGCCCCGGTTGCCCTATGCCCAGAACCCACAGCCAGCATTCACTCTATTCACAACCACAGCTTCCCTGTTAAATAAATATCAAGCATTGCTCCACAGGCAGCCCCAAACCTACCTGTTCTACACACCAAACTTCTCCTCAGAACCTCCCCTAGTCTGGGCAAGGTTCAGGGCATCACCAGACCTTCCTCATTACCACTTAGTGTCCTGCACTGATCTGCATTAATTAACACAGCTAAATGGGCTTAATGTGATCATCAGAGCACCTGGTACCTCCTATAGTGCTTCTGCTGCAGCCTCTCACCCTGACCACAGTGACTGTGTGCCATATTTCTGTTTAATAAAAGCCCTGTCCATGAAGACTTGGTGTAGGCCACAGTGTTTGGATGAGCTAACTCCTTCCCAAGTGGCATGCATTGGGTTAGTGCTGCAGGGATACACTTCAGACACAGTCTGCAAGTACAACTCTGTGAGGAAGGGGCTGCAGCTGAACTTTTCAGAGGTGGCCTGGGCTATACCTGGGCAGGTGAAGTGCCACATCCCTCAGGTAGGAAGAGCTCCCCAAGGGCTAGGCCAGCCCAGCAGGCCTCTGGGTCTATCCAGAATAAAAGCATAAACAACAGGATATATCCATGTGGGCACACAAGGTTACATGCACATGTAAATGTTCGGGCTGTCATGCTGTGCTCTGCTGGGAAAAACACTTAAGGACCCTTTCTGTCATACTCCTGCTTCTCTTTTGTATGGTCTGCAACTGCCAGATGGAGCTAGCCCTACAGCCAAGGCAGGTAGTCAAAATGCAGTTCTGTGAATCCCCACAGGCTTAAGCATAAACAACACACCTGCTGCTCAGGTGTCCCTGCAAACTCCCCAGCAGACATTTAATCTTGCAAGAGGACATTTAAGTTCCTCCCAGGCTAAGCACAGCTTCTGTCAATCTACATTTCCAAGACAGACACATAAAAAACTGCTGTTACACCACTAAACCCTCTCATGGTGACAATCCTAAGCAGAGCATAACCCAGTCTTCAAAAGTGTGTGAAGTGTTTAACTGAAATCAGTGGGAAATGGACAAACAAATATGGCAATGGTATCTTTAATCAGAAAAGTCCTTGTGCGGATTCTGCTGTGCCTACATTCCTTCCTCAAGCGACATATCCCTCAAGATGACTGTGAAGTATCATTTCAAAAGCTGACATGAAGTTGCATATTAAATAAAAATCACTCTGGACCATCTTCAATACTTTATTAACTTAAAACATTGTTCCAATAAATATGAACCAATAAACATAAGACACTCCATAAAATCTAAATAAAGACATATATAAACCTGTCAACAAAGCAAAACCAGCTTTTTTTTTTTTTTTTTTTTTTTTTAATTGAGGTACATGCAGGGTCATTTAAGGCAAATTTAATCAATTATACTTATTAACAATGATTCCTGCTCACCTCAGCTGAATTTCCTTTTAAAAGTTTAAAAAAACAAAACAAAAACAACCCCAATACTATACAAACAATGCTACTGAATAGCTATGTTCCAGTTATTAGAACAAGCCCCAAGTATAGAAGCCAGTAATGGTTCTGGACAGAAAGTCTGTGCCTCCCCAGTGTTCCTGCCCTCCTCAGTCAGGATGACTTGTTGGATGGGTTTCTAGTTATAAGGCATAACTGTGCTTTGGCTTTTCCATTCATCTTTCACAATCTTCCTTCTCTCTAGTGGATGTGGCAAGAAGTAACCCCCTGTGCCTCAAACACACACACAAACAGCCAGGTCTTGCACAGACAAGAGAAATGGCTCTGGGAGCATAAAAAGGGCCTCTCTGTAGTAACTGCTAATGCAGCTCTTGATTTGTGCCAGAACAAGTGAGAGCAGAACCAGACCCAAGCTGGTACCTTTGCTTAAAAACTAGCAAGATGTCAAACGGCAGAGTTCAGTCCTGATCCTCCAGGTTTTCCTGAAAGGAAACCAAGAGTGAAGCCATTCAGCACTGAATCTCAGCCATGGCAAGTGCTCACTACATCAAGTACTGAAGGCTCTCTGCTGCTACCGTGTAAACACTCGTACCCATGTTTCCCTGAAAGGTGATTCAAATTACTGAAAACTTCAGACAGTTCATCTTGGCCATGGGAGAAATACTTTCCAGCTTACAGATACTTAGTAGCTTATCCATCTTTGAATTACCAGGCTTCATACCTAGAAGGCTTACTTTCCAGTGTTATTTCAGGAACAGAGAAACACCAGTGTTTATTTTCCCCTTTCAGTCATTCAGATTGAGTTCTCAATGCATGGTCCTGTCCTGTTCTTTCCTCTCTGATCTCCTGGTCAGAAAGACAATGCCAGGGTCTGTGCTCAGGATAGAGCTTGGATCCAGTGGGAAAAATAAGGGAGTCTGTTCTCATAGTGTTGTAGGTGCTTTCTATCTCACAGATGGGACTCATTTCAGGCCATGCTGTGTCTCACGGTGTCTCCGCAAATCCACCTTTCGTTGGAAGCCTTTGCCACACAGATCACAGCCAAAGGGCTTGAAGCCTGTGTGCTTCCGACTGTGAGTGATGAGGTTGGAGCTCTGACTAAAAGCTTTTCCACACACCTGGCACTTGTGAGGCTTCTCACCTGCAAGCAGAAGGTGGGCAAGAGAGAGTGAGAAAGAGGCAACATACTGCATACACAGGACCAGAGCAAACAGGAAATGCACACTGGGCCTTAAACCTAATCAGAAAGATTTGTGTGATTACCAAATTAGACATTCTTACAAAAAACATGTAGCTGGGAGCCCCAAAATGTTAGCTGAGCCTGCACTACAGCTAAGCAGACCTGAAGTTGGCTGCACCTCCATCATTATAGTCCAGCAGAATAGCCCAGGGAGCAGCCTAAAGCACAGAGTGCTCTCAGGACACCGTAACTTGTAAGTACATTCGTCTGCATGGGCTCTGTGCAATTTAAACTGGCTTTGTGCCCTAGAAATGTGAGAAACTCCTGGAAAGATCCCCAGGTCATGCTGAATGCCTGACTTCAATTATTACAACATCAGCATGGAGGTAGGTGGAATAGATAGAGGTTTATAAGACCAAACCAGTGAGCTCAGGTCTGTCCCCAAGGGAGGTATGAGGACCCCTATGTGAACCCTGAAGGGCAGAGTTCATTCAGAGATCTGCTCTTCTCTCCATTCCCCACAGTGAAATGCTAAGCAGTCACCCTGAATCAGCCCAAAAGTTCTCTTTACATGTAATTAACATAAACAGGAACAAATCCAGCCTCTGCAACTTCTCCTACAAGAGGAATCAATGGCAAAACTCCACCAGTCTACATAGGAGTAAGATCTCAGTGTATCTTCATAGTGTTTATTATCAAATAAAAGATAAAAGGGAACCTAATAACAAAACCAAGCCTGATTTTCAGAATAGTTCTGCACCTGCAGACCCCAGACTTCAGCTGGAGCAACAAACTCTTTACACATTTAAAGATCAGATTCTTAGAAACATAAAATAATACAAAATGTGCTCTGTTCACAAATGTACACTGCATACAAAACAGATTTCTAATTCAGTCAAGGATTTGGGTTTATATCAGTAACTTAAAAGCCCAGGCACAGTTTCTGATCTCACAACAAAATAATAGTTTTGACTGATCCCTGAATTTGGCTGAAATGACACTTAACCCTCAGCTGATAAAGTTACTATGCAAATATTATTTGTGTTACTTCTAAATTAGTTCATTTTCATCCAGTAAACATCTGGTGGAAAATCTTTCTAAGTAACATTCATTTTCACTGCTTGCCATCTAGGAAAGTCACAACCAAGCAGTGCTCTATGTTTGTCATTTTTAGGCTTTCCCCTTGAGAACTGCTAGTGATTGCTCTCAGGAAACAGGATTTTTGTCATCTGAACCTTGGGTTTGGCCAGTACAGTTGTTATTTCATGTTTACAAATGCTTCTATATCTCACACACCATTCATTTCTCTCCACTTTATGTGAATAGTACAGGTCTGAAAGGTCAGATTTTCTTTTAATGACTTCTGATAAACTTCCCTTCTCACTGAATATTTTAAACAATTTCCTTCAGTGATTCACCTGCACTATATTAGTTTCCATGTTTATTACTAACAGTGAAACTTGAGAACTCTGCACCTCTCCTTCCATTCTGTATCAAACTGCAGCCATTTCTCAGAAAGTCCGGGTGCAAGTGCAGACAATCTCTGAACAAATATTTAGACTAAGAGTTGGACCCTAGGCCCTTCAGTTTAGTGTTTGATCTAGAGGAGGAGACTCCTGTTGTTCCTATCATAAATTGGTAGATCCTGCAAAAATAAATGCTGCAATCAAATTCACCTGCTATTTTCCAGGGACTTCAGCTGTAAATCAAGGCTACATTAATATAATGCTCTACAAATGATCTTACACAAAAGCCCCTGAATAAACATTGGTGGGTCCTATTAAGGAAACATTGATTGGATTGCCAGGATTTGGGTTATTTCACAGCTGCTACTCATGAAACCACATTCAAATCACCCCTATTTGTGCAAGCAGAGCTCAGATAGCATCAACGACAGCAGGGCAGTGGAAGTACAGCAAGGCACGTGTACTGGCCCAGCTGAGGAGCTGCTGCAGAGAGCGAGCTCTTTCAGAGACCTGCCCTCACAGTTGGGGCTGAACCCCAGCAGCTGCAGGGCTGACCTGTGTGAATGAAGGTGTGTTTCTTCATATCAGATTTCTGGTGGAACCGCTTCCCACAGTACTGGCATGGATAAGGCCGGGTGTCTGAGTGGATGAGCAGGTGAGTGGACAAAGTAGAAGACCTCTTAAAACTCTTGCCACAAATCTTACAATCAAAGCTGCGTTCCTGCAGAGAAAGGAGCCCAAACACACACATTACATCATACCAACGATTTCACCAGCAACAACCTGCCTGGTAGCACATCAGTATTGCCCGTTCTGCCTTAGCAAGCACTTCCACTTCAGAGTGCTCAGCTGGCTTGTGAAGACACCTACACTGGCATAAACAGCATCACAAGGTAAAAAAGACAATGCTCCTTATACTTGCTCCTCACAAAAATTAATGAACAGCTCTTCCTGCTGGCAGGTATGGCCAGGTCAGAGCGGCCCTGATGGAATGGGTGGAGTCTGCACATTTCAACAGGAGCCCAAGATGTGATCACTCACTCCAGTGGGAAGCTCAGCAGCTGCAGCACTGTTCAACAGCCACCTCTCCACTGTACATAGGAAAGTAGGTGCTAAGGTCTGCCTGGCGCTCCTGGGGAATCTCTGTGACAGGCTGACTTCTGGCAGGCTAACAACTAACTGCTTATTTATAGTTCCATTAAAAGTTAAATTAAATGCACCTAGAGTATCTGAGGAAAACGGCTTTTTGGTTTACTGTTTTAAAATATGAAAACAAATTGAGACCTTGCTGTCATTCTCTCCCTCACATACTCCTCTCCACCACTTTCTTCCGCTATAAATCACCTCTTCTTTACATCCCTTAATCATCATCACACTGATATACTTTCATACAATCACCTTAGTTTACTAGGCTTTTAATGGCCTGGCCTGAAATGTTGGCTCTCCATGGGCACCATATGCGGTGCTGCTCTTTTCACTATTACTTAATAGGTGGTATTTCCCCTCGCCGTGTGCTGTGCTGTTGCACACTCCTACAACTGTAAATAAAACAGTTAGCAAAAAGCAACATTGATGTAACTCTATCCTCCAAAAGCCAGTCCGAGGCAGGAAGATGTGCCAGGTCAAGTGGGTGGGTGAAGGGGAATATGGCACAGTATCAGCAGGTGGAAAATGTTACAAGTCCTCCTACCAAAATTAACCATCACATTGTTTTGGTGTGTGACTCAGTGTGTTGAGATGGGAGGGGTCTGTGCTCTATACCTGACTGGTTGTTCAGATGCTCCCTACACAGACGCAATGAATACAAACAAGGGAAGACACACTTCTTTGGGGGAGGGGAAGAGAAAGAATGAGGAGAGATGCATAGAAAAAAAGCACAGTGAGTTGTTTAGCTGTTAAAACAAATCCACATCTGCATTAGCTTCCAGCTCTGAGAGTGAAAATTTATTATTTATTATCTGTTACTTCTGGAGTGCCAAAAGTATCTGCTGCTTAATACAGATGCATGCAAAGTCTGGGTAATGGAAACAAAACTTGTGCTATTTGTTGATTTGCTTCTCTGTTCACTAGCTGCCCACCCTTTCCTCTGCTTGCGACCATATTCTTCATCTACAACTGCCCACTGCAGCCCTGCAATGTTCTCTTCCTCTCCTCAGTTTAGATGCCCACCCATTGCCCTCAATCACCTTCATGACCTACCCAGACAAGAGCAAGCAGCTGGCCCTTGCCATTGGCCCTTTATCTTGTCAGCCCACCTTGCTCTTACCTGTGAGTGCACAGCCTTGTGTTGCTCCAGGCTGACTGCATGGCCGAAAGTCTTGCCACACATGTCACAGGCAAAGGGCCTTGTGCCACTGTGTGAGCGGCGCACATGTACCTCAAGGCCATGTGGCGTGGAGAATACCTAAGGGGAGAAAGCACACAGGGTCAGGTTTGTCAGGGGGAAGGGGCTGGATAAGAGTCATAAACAGTGTGGGAGAAAGGGATTCCTACCTTGCTGCACTTGACACACTTGTAAGAGCCAGTGCTAATGAGCAGCGGGCGGCACAAGAGGTCCGACTCCACTTTGATGCCACCTGGACCCTTCTCTTGCTGTAGCCCAGGCTGTGTCTCAGCATACAGTCCAGGTGCTGCTGCTGGCGGTCGATCAAACAGCCCTGGGCCAGGGGAGCTGAAGTCACCATAAAGTCCTAGGGAAGAGCTGCACTCTGCACCATAGAGGGCAGGCTCAGGGCCTCGATCACAGAAGAGCCCCAGGGCTGAGGTTCGCTCCAGCGTTGGGCAGGGCCTGTAGCTTTGCACAAGGTGCCTCAGCTCAGAGCCACCAAGGCTGTTCCACATGTATGGTTTGAAGGGCACTGAGAAGGGGGTTGCTTCATCTAGGGATGGACACACAGATCGCTCTGAGGCTGTGGAAAGACAAGGGCATGAGAATTAATGTGCCTCACCAGCCACCAGACAAGGCAGAATCAATTTCAGTACTCAGGCTTACACCCAGATCCAGACTCTTGTACTGCTCATTAAAGCTTCCCTTTAATCTCGAATGGGAGGACATTTTATACTGCACAGTAGGGTCTATGCATCCAGTACTACCTACTCATCTGCTGTCCAGTCAAATTAATTAAAGCAGCTATCAATTTTGTTTGCCTCCATCTCTGGGTGCTCAGGTGTGTGCACACTGATCTGACTCTCGAGACACTAAAGCACTCAGTCTGCAGTTTCCTTTGGTTTTACCTGTGGCTTCTCAGAAAAGTGTATCTGTTATATCCTGAGGAGGACTTTGACAGTCCACATGTTTAAGGTCCAGTGTAGGTTCCACATATCCATATAGCAAATAAGATACTATGGAGGTGTCAGAAGGAGCAGAGCAAGCATGCCAAGATTTACCTATTTAACAAAACTAAAATCTGCTTATTGCACGATTTAATGCCCAAATTTATTCTCTCAACAGTTGTGACTTTACGGACAGTCACAACTGTCCGTAATTATGCTACAGCATAACTGAAATAGAGACTGCTTCAGAGGTGCTTGAATGTCATCTCACTTTTTTAGAAAACAAAACAGAATCAATCATCATGTGAAATAAAATCATAATTGCTTTAGATTGCTCTGAGTCTCTCCACGTAAAGAAACAAAGTCCATCCAAAACATAAAGCTTTACAAAATCATCAGTATCATCATTAAAAACTGAACACACAGGAAGATTTTCCTAGGAACACATAATCAAAGCCATCTCCCACAAGGACAAGCTCAAATTACTTCAGTTGGCTCTAATGGGCTAATCTTTGGCAACGGCATCTGGCCAAGGCAGTGGGCACCACAAGCTGAATTGTATTTGGGGGACCCATATCAGAGTCTGATGCAATGGCAGGAATACAGCCTTTGGGATCAGTGGCTAAAGGAATGAATGCTCGTGGAGCCTCACACAGAGGAAAGTACAGTTGGGCAGGGAACCAGACCAAAACTGTGCCTGTCAGAGATGTTGATTAATGCCCAAGGTGCTCTGCTTTCACTTGTCATCACAGTAGAGTCAAATGTCTGTACTGGAAAAATGTTCTGGTAAACCAGGGAAAAGATGAATCAATTAACTGCTGAAGTGCTGATATCTTCATACAGTTATTATCATCCCATACAGATTGGGCTTCCAGAATAAACTCTCTTACCCAAAAACTTGTCTACCCACAACTGCTCTCTTGGTTTCCCTCACTCCTCTCAGCTTCACAGCTCCCATGGTTTCCTTGACCTTCGATAAACTAAGATAACCAGTGATGGGCTAGGGAAGGAAGGCACAATGTGTTAGGCAGTCCATTTGGTTAGGCAGATGGCCACTGAGGGTTACAGAAGGGAGCGGGAAATGAGGTGAAAAATGAGCTTTGAATCACTCAATTGTTCCCTATCTTTTACATAATTTCAGATGTTAACAGTCTCAAATTCTTTCATAGGAATTAGCAGTCTTTTGATTGGAAATATATACACATATACCAACTGGGACATTTGACGAGAGCGATGAAATCAAATTAGCTGACACGGTGCTAAGCATGATTTTTCCTGTCCTGCACTGACTGCAAAGCTGTGGTCAGCATCACTTCATCTATCTTGAGCTTTTGCAACCAGTTTCAGTGTTGCCATCTCTCACGATTTTATCACTAAATTCAAAACTATCTTAAAGCCCCAGCTCTGGAAACTGCATGATTTCATCAGGCCCTCAGCTTTCCTTTTGTTTTCTTGTTTTAAGTTCTTTTTCCACTTCTAGTCAACTTCTAGCCCAAACCGTAAAGAAAAGCATAAAAGTGTAAACCCTCGGTATTTCAACACCAGAACTGAATATCCACAAGGTATTACTTACAATCTTGATTTCTAAGTCAGTTCATTGAGCGAGAGGGGGGAAGGATGGCTAACCCAATTATTGAGCCCTTGGAACTGGTAGCATGGGACATGGTAAACTGCGGCACAGATAATTTTGCATGCAATGTTCCTTCCATCACCTCACGTGCTTCAGAGACAATTCAAGCACAGAGGAGACACTCATGCTATACTTCTCAAGGGCAAGTTCAAGCCATCCAAAGCAGTGCCAAGAGTGACCTGTAGACCCTGCTCTGCCATACTGCAGGGCACTTCTGTTTGCTTCTCTTCTGCTCCACAGCATCTAGCCCTCCAAGGGGAGGGGAGGGAGTGACACATTCTGCCTCATCTTAGTAAATCTGTGCAGCTTTTATAGAGACTATTTTTTTTTTGAAGGCAAGGCAAATCCAATCTGAAATGGTTGGAAACAGACTGATATGCAAAGAAAGATTTGAACAGCTTGCTCCACAGGCCACGAAACACCATACTCTGCACAACACCATTACACCCCATAAAAGCCTCCCTACAAGATTACATCAAAAACAGGTTCACCAGGGGATACTAATATACTACTGCACTGAGCTACTTGGCACCTTCTGTATATGCAAACGCACATGACTACGGCACAGAGAAAGCGAAGTTAAATAGCAAAGTAATTTTTGCTGATGGAGTCAACAAGAACGTCAACAGGTATTGTATGTGCGCATACTCACCTAGATTGGCAGCACAATATTTAAAAGACAAATCGGGTATCTGGCTTTCACTGCATATTGAAGTGCAACCTGCATCTATGTTCACTTGTACGGATAAGGGGGTGATAGTACTAATCACTGCACCTGCCCCAACCATGATTTAGAAACATAATTTCTCATATGCCTTGCCTGTCAAAGCATACAAACTGTGCCCCACCCAGACAACCACAAACACAGAAAGCCAGTCTCTCAGTAGCGTGTCTTGCAGAAGCGACTGAGGCAAATTCCAGCTTTGCAATGAATCTGACAAAGCAGCTGGAAGTCAGAGGGACTGGAGTGAATCTGTGGAAGGAATCCCAACTATCTAATCTTACTGCCACTGCCTTCACCATTAGCCTAGCAGCACCTCTCTCAGTGCACTGAGGTTCATTTAATAAAGCTCTTAGAGTGCAGGAGTCCCTTAGCTTCCGGTTCCTCCTGCAAGTGGGATCAGAGTTCCAGGACCTATCTTCCACACAGTCTCTGAAAAATCTCGGTCTGGGGATGTCACTCTCATTTCGCAAAGATACCTTGATAGCTGAACGGATGGCTGAGAGCTAATAAATCCCACAGTGTGGGGAGCAATGAGTAGGGAGGAGAAAGAGGTAGAGCAGTCCTGCTAAATATCTGGTCCAGTTTACACCTGCCTTATACACACCTTGGTAAAAAAAAAAAAAAAAAAAAAAAAAAAAGTCCGTTGCAAAAATTGCAGTTATCTGGGGGAAGAGGAGCAGGACAAATTCCTTAGAACAAAATCAGCATGCATTGCTACGCTTTGTTTAATAATAATAGCAAAAGAAGGACTACTCTACTGCTGCATTTGGTCCGATCTGTCATTTGTAAAGACTGAAACTGTCCGGTGGCTGGCTGTGATGATACTGGGAAGCATTTTCAACGTCCCCTCAAAGGGTTGTAGGGCTGTTAAAAGAACAAGAAGCTTTAAAAATGCAAAGCCACATCATCACACTCAGTCATTGATATGCAAGGGCACTACAAAGATGAAGCAGGGAAAATTGGGACAAAGTATTTGTTTGCTGGCATCCGCTGTCAGTAAAGCTGAGACAATTTTTCCTTCACTAAGACAAGAACTGTTCTTTTTTTTCCAGCTCCCATGTTTTAACCAAGGCAATAAAAAGTGGTTTTTATTTATACATGTTTTTGTTATAAAATGGCACCATTGTATTTTTAAACGAGATAAGTATGTGCGCCAGGCTGGGGACAGCATCTCCCACTGCCCCAACCACATCAAAGGCAGGACGAGGGAGCTAGAGACAGGCATTGCAGCCATAAGTGTGAGTTTCCCGGATTTGGGATGTTTAAATCTGCCCGTTATTATTTTCCTCTGGGTTTTACGAATGCGTTTTTAGGAGGGGAAAAAAAAAAAAAAAAAAGAAGGCAAACACAAAACCAACCAAAGATACAAGGGTGGGAGGGAAAGATCCTTTTTATAGGCAAGAAAGAAGCTGAAAGACAGGCAAAAAGTCTAGCAGGTAGTACAAAACAAAAGAATCAACACTGTTTACTACAGGTATGCAGATATCCTTGCAGAAATTTTTACTGTCTCAAGAAATACCTAAAATCCGAGTAGCAGGGAAATGTCAGGACATTTAAGACATAACCAGCTTGCATCTAGTAATTAAACAGAGACAAAAATAATCAACATCCAATGGCATAACTTTCCTAAAGCCTGTAACTCGTTGCTCCCTCAACAGCTGGAGATGGGCTGCAAAAGCAACCCGAAAGACATAACTCGAGAACGACTGGAAGGGACGGATTTGCCTTTTCCCACGCAAACCTGGCAAAGGCAAATCTGTTTCTTACACTCATTTTCGACTGTGGTGCCCAGTCAGAGACACTGCCCCACGGCACAGATACAGACACACAACTGGACCCTCACCGAGCGATCTCTGCTCGTCCCGGTCCTACCTGGCGAGACGGAAGGCGAGGGAGGTCTCCAGAAATCCTCAAATTCGGACACCCTGTCACAGACGCTGCCCTCGCAGCTGGGCGCTGACTCGGAGGTGCCATCGGCAGCCTCGATAAGTTGGGATTCCGGGGAGAATCGCCCCTGGGAAGGCTCCGGATCAGGCAGCACCGTGTGGCACAGCCCCGTGTCCTCGGGGATCTTGCTGTCTGCAGGGCATAGGGGGCAAGGGGGCTCATCATCGTGGGGCCGCGGTAAGAGCCGTCCACTTCCCGCGGCGGCCCCGCTCTCACCAAGGTTTGCTGCCGGACTGTCTCTAAGCCCCCATCAGCCCCGCCAGCTTCCCGCGGGAATGCGGTGTCGGGAAACTGCACGTCTACCGGTGCTGATGGCCTGGAGCGGGGTGATGCGGGAATGGGCAGGCTGTATCCGCCGCAAGCGAGACCGCGAGCGAGAGACTCCTACCTGCACAGATCTGGGCTAACACTGTCTCCAGCCGCAGGCTGTAGTCCTCATCGGCGGAGCGGGGCTGGTGGTAGCTGTGAGCTTTCTTGCTCTTCACTAAGAAGGACCTCGGCATGGTGGGGTGCTGCCACGGCCGGCGCGGCCGCACTCCCTTCTCCAAGCACCGGGCACAGCGTCAACCCCGAGACTCCCGCGGGGCGGCGGCGGGGACGCGACCTACGGGGAGGCGCCGAAGCCGCCGGTGAGGGCCGGGGGCGCCGGCCGGGAGGGGCCGCTCGCCGGGGGCGGCGCGCCAGGTGGCTGCGCGCAGGTGGCTTCGCCCCCCCCTGCCCTTCACCAGCGCGCAGCTACTCGGCGTCCCATCGCCTCCGGCCAACGCTGCCTCCCTTTCGTGCCCCTGGGCCCACCCTGGCCGCGCTCCGGAGGCTCGACGCGAGGGGTGCCTGCCCAACGGCGATTCCCGGATCGCGAGGAACGGGCAACAGCAGCGGTCGGGCGCCGTTCGTCGGAAGAGCGGGGGTTGAGGGAAACAGGGGAGAGGTCAGGGAGTTGGTGGGCTGTCGCGTTCACCCTCGTCCCTCCGCAGGAGTGCGGTCGCAGCCGGTGCAGTAGGCGCACCGCTCTTCTATGTTTGCAGCCGCGCCGGCAGCCGCGGCACCAACAAAACGCGCCCACGACAAGGTTTATTAGTCCCCGTCACCTAGAATGGGCTGCTGCTAGAGCGGGAGAGAGTGTCGTTACAAACCCAACAGCCTAAACTCGATGCTTGGGAAGCTGCTGCTGTCGAAGGGGCTAATTCATCTGTCCAGCGTGAAGCACGGTAATACGTAAACGAACAAAACGGAATCTCTACTACACCCAACGGCTGCTGATGCTGCGGCACCTTGCAGCTGCAGGCACTGTAAGCTGGGGGTCCTGGGGGGAGCCGGGGGAACAAGAGAACAGGGACTCGGTTAACCAGTTAGCCCGAGCCCACTTCTCGCGGCAAAGCGGGAGAGCTTCACCCGAATACGTCCAGAGCAGGGCAGCCTCTGCCGTTGTATTTCGCAAAAAGCGAGTTTAAACCACATTTGCTGGGTTATCTTGGGAAACTTCTTTTGGGTTGGGCATTCCCTCCCCCCCTCCCCCCCCCCTTTATTCTCCATCAGTGTCCTCAGGCT
>VWZE01017665.1:641551-750715 GCA_013396675.1 Eubucco bourcierii
CCCCCCCTAAATCTCCTGACTAGCCTAATGGTTTCATAGGGGACCTGCATTACCCTCTCTACACCTTCCCCCAAAATGAGTTGCACTATTTGGAGCCTCCAGAGGTTAGCAGCGCATCCAGATAAAATATCTTTAGGTCATGCTAGCTTAAAATATAAATGTTGTATGAGTAGCAATTTTCACTAAGTCACTAATGTAGCCTGTGATACAGAACAGTGATTACATTAAAAACCCCAGAGAAACACAAAATTCCTTCTGTGTTGCAGTTCTGTGAAAGGGCTGAGTGCTGATTAAGGTCAGTAGTGCAAGACTTAACAAAGTGGGTTTGTTAAATTTATGCAAACCTGTATGCTGGATGCTTCTTTTAACAATTTCTATTGAAATTTTGTTGTTGTTAATACAGGAAATTGTGCACACAATTGAAGATTGAATTTAGTGCAAAATACTACTTTGTGAATGCTTGTGCAGATGTGCCCTGCATTTAGCCAAGCAAACATGAACAACATGAATAAAGTGGTGATGAGCTGTGAATGTAACACATGCTCCTTAAATGCTCCTTAACTTCACTGATGTGTTCTCTCCCAGATAGTCGTGGTCCAAATTTTTCACAATCTTACAAACTTCTAATATATTTAATGAAATAAGGTAAGATCTAATCATAAATACCTAAACATCAAAATGTTTGTTTGTTTAGCCTGGATGAGTAAGAAAATACTAAAAGTGAGGCTTCTCTATCGCATGAAGACATGCATCACAGACACAATGTGATTATCAAATTGGGAAAGCTGAACCATTTTCACTATGACATATAAAGTATAATTCACATGGCAACTCTGTATGTAGAAGGGCATTTCCCTTCCCTAGTTCACCTGTCTTCTCACCTGCAGAACTCACATATTCAAGAATCGTAAGTTTCCACATTTACATGTTTGTTTTTCTGACCTTGTGCTTTTAGCATTTGCATTGAGCTATTACAGTCTGCAAGAGCAAATTCAAGAGAGCTGCAATGTTCGTTAAAAGGTCACGCAAGCAAAGTCATGCCACATAGCACAACTGGCATGCTTTTATTTATTGTGTGTTAGCAAACAGATAATCCATACTGTTGATGACATTATTCTATGATACACACAGGCAAAGAGATCAGTGTGGTTTTTTGTTTGTTTGGTTTGGTTTGGTTTGGTTTTTTTTGTAGAATAGCTGCAGAAAAAGCAAGATTTCAAACAGCCTCTTTCAAGTTATCTTCCTAGGATATTCTGTAAGCCAGTCTTCTGAAAGTACTGTATGTCCCTCATCATGTTCACCCTCACCACTAGAAGAGATGCAGCTGGTCAGATAAGGAATTTTGCTTCTCTCTTGGGATGCTTTAATGCTGATATTCAGTATCAGTATTTATTCTATTAGTATACTTTAAAACCACAGAAGTTCAGGAAACAACCCTTGCCAACTAATCTCATTTGCTATCACTTGAACAGCAAGGCAGTTATTGCAAAATCATAACACTTCACTGTTCAAACAGACAGGGTTTTTATGGCTCTCCAACTGAATTTTGCGCCTACCCCTTATTACAGAACATTATTTTCAAGAGAGACTTGCAGCTGGTATTGATGACAGGCAAGAAGATATTTGTCATCTAGGCCCTTGGGCGACCATTATCCAGGTGCAAACACAAGTTACCAGATGTTGATTGGAAAGAAAAAAAGGCAACTGTTACTTGTCAGCAAACAAAAGTGCTTCTGATTTGGTTTTGCATACATTAGATTTCCAACAGGGATCACAAGTTAGCTTACCCACCTCAGAGACAGCAATTTTCAAAGGCTATACTGGGAACTACATATTCACTGGTAGAGTGTGGGGAAACTTCTGCTGAAATGCAGAAGTTTAGAGCTCCATAAATTGGTAACTTTGAATTTGTCACTCACATTTTTCATGACTGAAATTAGATTGCCCCTGGACAACTAATACTGTTGAGATACCAGAATGTGCCTTCCTCCCAGTCTCTAAACCTATGTTATCTCCTCAGTTGTGCTGTTCCTATCTGAGGACATATCCAAACCAGAAGGAAACTGGTAGCAGGACTTGGCAGGCGTTGTGCAGTGTGCTTCCACACGTCTGCAATTTTAAATAACTATGCCGCAACATGGTGAAGGCGTGCTGACTAGAGGTACCAGATTGTGCATGGCAGTGGTCTTTTGGTCTTCTATGAGAACAGCTGCAAACATAACTAAACAATCTTTAAGACTTTGTTTTAGTAACATAAGATGGCAGTAAGAGCTGCCATTAAGAACATTCTTGACTAGAATGTGGCTGAGATGACAATGAAGATGTTCTTGTTCTCTTCAAGAAGCTAGGGTATTTCACTGGAGCTCAGTTTTCAGGAGAGCATGGAAGGAGAATGCTCAGCTCTTAATGCTTTTGAGAATCATAGCTATTTAGTGACAGGGCAAATAGCTTTTTCCTGAGCTCTACAGTATAAAACTGTAAGATGACTGAACTCGTGCACTGCACTGACCATGCCTTCATTAAAACTACCTGTAAGACATGAATAATTTTTCACCTTATTTGAACTGCCACTCTCATCTACAGCCAGTAACTAACTATGTGGCAACCAAGGGCTGTAGCTTAGAAACGAGTAAACAGTAAATGCTGCAAGGTTGTTAAATCATGAAAAATTTATTTTCATTACATATATATGAAGGTAAAGGATGTCAGTCAATAGTGTTTTGAACAAGCATTTCTGACATGAATCTGTTAGTGGAGCTAGGCTGAAATTTAAAGTTAGTGTTTTGCCTTTATTTAGTAATTAATTTCTAGTGTGTATATATACAGAATTCATTTTCCTGTTAGAATACCCAACACAGTAATATTGCAACATTTACATTCTTCATATAAAATGGTGTCATGTACATTTTCTGTTTGGTGTAGATACATAAATATGTACAAAATAAACATTATTGTAATTCATATATTCAGACCAGATATTATTTTAGCGACATCAAAACCAGATGCACACAGAATCTAAGTGAGAATGGTGGAAAACACCTTTATGACATTAGTGACCACTATTTGCATATATGAAGTAGTACAGATAAAGGCTCCTCTTTCAAGCCTTTTGTGGGCATCCAATAACTTTAGTAAAAACAAAAGTAACCAAGAAGCATAAGTATATATATACACACACACACACACACATGTCATGATCAGATGGTTTACCAGGGTCCATCTTGATCACAAACGGGTAACAATGTAAAACACATTTGTTCAGAGCATAAAATATTGCACAAGAGCAATTTCTTTCGAGGAAAGTAATTCCTTTGTGAAAAGCAAAAATGCTTCTTATGCATTAAAGAAGTGGTATATTTGCAGTTTCTAAACCAAGGAACGTTCAGTAATACTGTCAGAACTGTCATCCATCAACTTCTTCCCAGTCTGTTTTATGGCAATGCTATGGCATTAGCAAGATTTGGCAAAGAGAGAAGGCAGATTGACAGCGCATCTTAGTTAGCACTGTCCAGACCAGATCCAATAGCTACCTACATCAGCTGCTGGATAGTTACCATTATCTGTCAATTTCACCCTTGAAGAAATATGAAAGTCTTCAAAGCTAGTCACAGTGATAATCACACAGTAGTAGAGTAAGATTCCGTTCTTCTCTGCTTGGAAACCATCTTATCTGAATTTCCACTCTGAAGGGCACTTTCCTCAGTATCACTGTCACTGCTGTCCACAACTGTGCAATCCAAAGCCATCTGGCCAGTCCTTCTGTGTAGATGAAAGTTCATCCCACTCTCCTGTATGGAGTTAGTCATAAAATCTTCATCAGAAGAATGAAATGATTCGTCATCTCCTGTGAAATGGTTGACAATGTGAATCCCATCAAAAGTGGGTTGGTCTGAGAAGTCTCTCTGGCCTTTTAGACACTTGATCTGTTAGAAAAAGTGGAAGTTAACAGTTAATCAGAGCTGAAGATTACAGCAGCACAGGTCCCCACGTATCCAAGAAGCGTCTCATTGAACTCTTACTGGATTAAACTAAATGCTAGACCTAAAAGTACCACATTTGATGATCACTTTGAAAATCAGCTGGAATCAGCACAAAGTGACCTCTCACTTCTGGTTGCCCAAGCAGAGAACTTGAAAGGATATCTTAAATAGTACTTAGAATTTTCTAAAATTCTCCTTCTCCCCCCAGAATATTTCCATTTTAAGGGTTAACAATCAAGGTACCTAGAACTGCTAATGACCAATTTCTCCAGGCCACCTACTCCAGCTTTAATATCCCCACATCAATGGTTTATAGTTTTCTACAGAGTTTTATATATATAGCTTTCTACAGAGGTATTTTTTTTTCTTTTGGTCAGCATTTTTGCCTTCACTTCTTACTTTGGTGGCTCCATTTTTGCCTTTATCACCTAGCTTCTCACTTGAGAAAAGCCCTCCTCTAATCCCAAAGAGCAGGATCCCAAGTGAATATTGCCAAGTTTGACCCAGGCACAGAAAAAAAACAAAACAGAGGATATGCTTAGTTCTGTCTACACTTCAAGTGCATGAGTGTCCTTTCACAGTTCAGACACAATGAGATTTCACATTAAATACAAACATCTTTTTGTATGGCTTAAGTAGACTGTATTTTCAAGTTTAAAAGAATATCAAACAAAGCAAAAATGACTGTCAGACCATGGAGACCTAAGAAAAAAAATTTAAAAGCACTGCAGAGCAATAAACTATTACAACTATTAATTCAAGCTACTCAAAACTAAAATGTTGATCTCTGAAGTCTGACAAGTTCCCTGTTAAATTAGTGAAAATAAATGCAAATCATGGAAGATATTTCTGAGGCTATTTTTTCCCCCTTAGAATTTCCCTTTTTCTAGCCTTTAGGAGAAGCCACCTTTGGGTCAGTTTGGTAGTCTAAGAACATTGAGATAAAAAAAATTTCCTGAGGATGCAGAAGAGCATTAAAAATGCATTACAACTAATGTCACTCTTGAAGCTTAAAAACAAAGGTGCAGCAAAGGCTGTTTTAAAAGGATTTTTCACAGTAAGACACAGAGAAAATAGAAAGAAGAAAAAAGCTGAAGTGCTTCTTAACACCACTCTCTTTATGTTTCAGAAATCTGAATAAATCCTTGCTTTGATAAATAAAAAGCACATGTAAGTCCTTGCCATTGACACCAATAGAAGACTGTTACCAATCCATTTGGGGAAGAAGGAATCTATATACTTACCTTGGGCTTGCACAAAAGGTAAGAAGAAAAAAGAAGTTTCAAAAAGATCACAAGAGTCAAATCACACTAGCAGACATCAAATCAGATGTTAGCAGCACGTAAAAGCTCCAGCGTTTAATGTGTATCAAAGTGTCTGTCAGGAATGTTGGTTATGTTCTGTGGGTCTAAACTTTAGTTGTAACTACACACACTGGGTTTTTTGGTTTCGTGTTTTGTTGGTTTTATTTTTAATTTATTTTCTTCATATACATATAGGCTGCAAATGTTTTATGAGAAACTTGCTTGTTTAAAGTCTCATGCTTGCAGAGTGTAATTTCTGACGGAAGCTGAACTGGCTTATACCAAATATTAGATGCTGGATACATACCTGGAATATATTTTCACTAGCTTATATACCCAGACAAAGCCTGATACACAGATTCTTATGTTATTTACTAATTATTCCTTAAAATGTCCTGCAGTATGATCAGGTTAGCTGCCACATGAAGTTTTCCTAAACAGTTATCAACTTTAGTCAATAAGAACATAAACCAGAAAAATAAAACTGAACGTCTCTCCACTCTAACCACAAAAAACCCCAACCCCTTAGCTGTACAAATAACTACAAATTTGGTATTAAAGGAACAAACTACATGCATTTAGGTCTGAACAGTTAAGTCATTGGGTCAGCCTGAAATTAGAAAGCTGATACTCTGTTGTTTTGAACTTTCAGAAAGCCAAGCCAATGACATCAACTGTTTACCTGAAGACTTGATACCTTAAGATTAATATATTCAGGTAAAAAGACAACACCATGGCTTTGTGGTTTTGGGCAGCAGCATTTTCAGACATCAAATGAGAATCTGTGTAAGATGCTATTGGTGAAAAAGATCATGAACAGATTTGCCAATTCGTCTGAGAAAATAGTGTGCTGTTATTCTAATAAAAGGATGCAAAACCTGTGACCTTCCAGAAACTCCTTTAGACCTGCAGCTTTACATATGCCTCCCCTTATTCCCAATTACCACTCACATCCAAGGAGAACCATATTTCTAGGACAACACATGAACATAGGGTAGAGAATGTGACAAGCCTGTCAGAAGTCAGGTAGTTCGATAATGTCTCCGCTTGAAAAACGGCCCCTCCAGCACATGGCAGGGATCGACAGGCTGGATAGCAACGCCGCTGAAAGGGACATGGGAGTCCCTGAGACCCAGGAGACCAAACATAAATCAGCAGCGTCCCAAAGCAGTGGCAAAGGCTAACGCCTTATACTGGGCTGTATTGACAAGATCACAGCCAGCACAGTTACACAGGAACTAGTTCTTATCTGGCACACTTGAAGCTGCATCTGTTCTATTCTATCCCGGCACTGAAGGAGTGAGGTAGCAAGATACTCACAAGTAGATTCAGTGGAGAGGTACCAGGACAGTTAAAGGGGCAGGAGCTCATGCTTACTCTGTGAGATGTGCAAAGAACACAGGCAGTGGGATGCATATTGCTGTTCTTAGAGCAGCCCTTTTGACTTTGGGAAACGGAAATGCTTTGCCCCTGCCAATATTACTGCTCTTCTTGAAAACATCATTTGAATCCAAATGCCTTTACATTAAATGTCAGTATATTCACTTATCACAAAACCAAGTTTTCAGCAGAATGTTACTTTTATTTTACAATTGGAAATATGTCACTTTTATCTTGCAAATATTGTTATTTCTCAGTTGAAAGTAGAGTCTGATTTGGATCTGGATTTTTTTTTTTTAATATATTTGATGAAAGCAAATAATCTTAAAAAAAAAAATCACAAGTACCCAACAGACTAAGTTGGGAACAGTTGCACACTATTTTCAGTTTTGTGTGATTTCAGAGCTGAAAACACTTCAGGGACACCTCAATGTAATATTTATTCAGGACCATTTTTGAAGGAGCCAGATTATCAGCCATTTCTCTTGTAGCTGAAAGGCTTTGTAACATCTTGTAGACAGCATACACTCCAATGTAATTAAATGCCAGTGGCTGATATCAGCTTAAGGCTCTAAACAAGAGGTTTCTTTAAATGATGAGTCTGTACTCTCAGAGAGTCTAGCAAGTGAAGTGCTGCACTCCTAATAGAAAAAGCAGTAGCAGTGTCTTACTGGTTCAGGACAGCAGTGGTTCAGACAGCATCAGCCTAATATTGTCTCCTGCAGTGACAACAGGACTTCCATGTAGTTTTGTTTTTAAAGCAAAGCATGTTTTAGTATGACCAATTTTTGCAATCCATTCCCTTCAGATTCCCAAGCACCCACTCACTCATCCATAAAATGTTGTAGCACATAGGAGAGTACATCTCTTCCTACCTGTTTCAGCACACTCTGACATTTTTAAAAATCTGCAGTCCACTTTCACAGCTTCCTGTGGCAGTAAGTTCCAGAAATTATGTTGTTTTAAACTAATCTCCTACTTGTTTCAGGAATCACCCCTGAAATCTGGTAATGCAGGAGCAAGTGGGGAAAAGCAGTTCTTCAGTCACCATACTGAAGTGTGTAATACCTCTCTTAGCTCCCCAAAACAGGCGAGTCCCAAGCCTTTTTAGCCTCCCAGTGCTTAAGACCACAAATTGCTTTAGTTGCTCTTCCTACAGACCTTTAAATTCTCTGCATCCATTGCCAGGTGTAGAGACCAGCCGTGCACAAAGGCTGTGTAGTAATGTAAAAAAACTCTTTTATTTTGCTTTTAATATACTTCCTACTGATGCTCAACATAGTCTTACTAGTTTTGGCTGCTGCTGCACACTAAGCCAATGATGTCAAAGGACCCTGAGGCAACTCCAAGATATCTTTCCTGATTTGTAACTATCAATTCTGTGTTTGTGATTGTGTAGATAATTGCTTAGATTTTGCAATTAATTAACCTTCTTCACATTGAAGCTCATCTGTCACCTTTTTAAGGGACACATCTTGAGATTCCTGCTGTCAGTGTTTGTATTCGAATGTTGAAGGGGAGCTTAAAATAGGATGGAAAGTACTATGCCAAGGTCTTGTAATTTGTGTAGTCAAGCATATCAAGATAATGGAAAATCCAAAGGAGAAGTCTAAGGGAGGGAGCATGTGGACCCAACCCAAACACCCTCCCAATCCCCATCCCAAACCTAAGTTCTACTCTATCCTTACCATTACACCTGGAGTAAAAAAAGAACAGCCCTTTTTCTTGCAGTTGTGTTGAGCAGAGACTTGCACCCCAGATTCTGTCACTTCTGTTCTCTTTTTGTACAAGAGCAAATAGTGGTTAAAGCCTTTCAGTTTTGGGTCTGTCCCTCCTTCATGTGAAGGGAACTAGACCCTCTGTCACCTCGACAAGTGACATTCAAACGAACCTTGTCTGATTCTTACTGCTTCAGTTTTGCAAGAACCTCAAATCAGATCACGTCTGCAAAAAAAAAAAAAACAACAAAAAACCATGCCTGGTAAACCCACATGCTTTGCTTTTAATTCTCAAATCCAGGTCATATTGCCTAGATGACTGCAGTTTCAACCCAGTTTTCACTACAATGTGTTCATGTGGTCTTCAGAACACTTCAAAATGTTAATAAGATTATGTGACCAAAATGTATGCCAGAATTATCCCTTCAAAGCCAGCTGAATCAAGATTATTATTTTTGCATTTATATCTCTTCTTATGACAAAGGGGTTCAGCACTTCTGAAGACAGATTATGTGCTACTGGTCAACATATGAAAATGCTTCAATTGTACATACCCTTAACAGGTAACAGCGTCTCTTCACAAATTTAGAAGAGCTGAAAAAAGGCTAACAATCAGATCCTTGAATCTCAGAGTAAGTCTTCTTACCTGATGTTGACTGCCTCATCAAGCCAGGCATGAGGGAGAGATAGTAAAGAGAAATGTAGAAGTTTTAGTACAATTCAGAAGTTCTTCCATGTTAAATCATAGATTAGTTTGAAGCTTGCTGATAAATATTTAATCTACTCATGGCAGGATAAGCAAGCATTGCACAAATGAGATCAAAATATGATAAAAATACAACCATTGCCTTGGGTGAATAAGAACAGTTTTGGCAAAAGGCAGTTATGTTAATTTTTATTTATAGAAAGATACTCAATTATCTGTATTTTTACTTACAGCAAGAGGAATCTAGAACTCTGAGTTCCCTCTTTGTCTCCTTAGCAACAGTAGGAAGTCTTAGTAAGATTTCCTGCTTAAACCCCAAATATGATTCAAAAGAAAACTAGAATGTGGCTGAATGTATGATCTAACCACATTTAGTTGGAGAGAAACAGGTCATAAGATTTTTCAAATACCTGCCTATAATGCAGAAAAACACTGTCAGTGTGGCAACATGAAGAAAGAAGTCAAAAATCTAATTACCAGCCAACTAAAAATATCTTATGATCTGTTAAACTGGAGCCACCTTTAACATGAATAACAGCAATTTAATTTGAGTTCTTAAAAATTCCAGACACTAACAGTCTACATTCCTTATCACACGTAACAAGCATGCTACTTACTGCTAACCCTCCCATTGTGATGAGATCACTCCAGTTCAGTACACTATCACTTCTCTAAAAAAAGAAAAGAAAAGAAAACAAAAACAAACCCCACAAAACTCTGCTAACCTCTTTTGGAAAAATGCTTGTATCAGAAAATGAAGTAGTCACAGCATCTCAGAGTAAATTAATGGAAAATGTTACTATTTGGGGTACAAATGTCCAGTAGAATGCAGAAGCATTTCTTCTGCATGTGACACAAAAAGAACAAACAATTGTAAAATCTTTTTCATGTTACTCTTTCATTTATATGGACACAACCAACTCCTGAGTTATCTTAAGCTCGCTGAAGCCCATTTTTAAACAGACTGTTGTACTTCCACAGTGAGCTACATTCATACTGAAACCATTGCAACATGAACATTGCACAAATGGAGACACCATGAGCAAAATGAATAGTTGCAGAAACTAATATTAGAAATCCTTTACCTAAAACAATTCTTAGCAAGTTTAAGGGTTGAGCTGAGTTGAATTTATTCAACTACAGAATCAGCATCCTTACATGAAAGGGACTGTGAGACATGCGTTGTGACAGAACTATGACAACATTTTAATGAAAGCCACTGTTTATCACTCTTCAAATGTGAACAGTCTGAAATGAAAAACACAGCCACAGGAGGGACATGGAAGTGTTGGAGTGGGTCCAGAGGAGGGCCACAAAGATGATCAGAGGGCTGGAGCAGCTCTCCTATGAGGACAGGCTGAGAGAGTTGGGGCTCTTCAGCCTGGAGAAGAGAAGGCTTCGAGGGGACCTGATAGTAGCCTTCCAGTATCTGAAGGGGGCCTACAGGAAGGCTGGGGAAGGATTATTTACAAGGTCCTGCAATGACAGGACAAGGGGCTATGGGTTTAAACTGGCAGAGGGGAGATTTAGACTGGATGTTAGGAGGAAGTTCTTTCCAGTGAGGGTGGTGAGGCACTGGAAGAGGTTGCCCAGTGAGGTTGTGGCTGCTCCCTCCCTGGAGGTGTTCAAGGCCAGATTGGATGAGGCCTTGAGTAACCTGTGCTAGTGGGAGGTGTCCCTGCCTATGGCAGGGGGTTGGAACTAGATGATCCTTGAGGTTCCTTCCAACCTTGCCATTCTATGATTCTATAAATAGGGTTGAACATAGCCTGCGATAGTTACATACAAAACTAAACCAACTTTAAAGACATTCTTCATTTTCCTCAAGCACAGGATGTTTTTACCCAAACATGTGGATCATATGCAACAGAGAATAGTCTTTTAAGAGTTTCCTCAACTCTCATAGCTCTCAAGATTATGTAAGATTATGTCAATAACACATTGCATATAGTATGATCACATTCTTTGTTTAGAAACAAACAGTGACACATTTTCCAAAGAATTTAAAGATAAATTTGCACAAGATGTGTTAAATTAGAAGTGTCTTATTTTATTAGACAGAAGCCCCAAATGGTGAGTGAATTTCCTGTTTCGCTTCAGTTCACATTATGGGTGTTTTTCTAAAGCCTTAGCTACAAATGCAGCCATAACTGGGATGATTAATTTGTAAATAACAGACAATGTCAGACAAGGGTCATTCTTAGAAATTAATGACAATTCCAGAAACCCAAACCAATCACACTAAATGGATGCTGAATTCAGGAACTCTGTTTTTTCCCCATTACCTTGTCACTGTTAAGCCTCCTGAGGAAGATGCCCTACCTAATACAGTGGACTCACTGTTTGAAAGATAACAGCTGAGGGGGATTGTATAGGCTTCTCCTCCTTGAAATCCAGATCTCATTCTGAAGCCATTTTGGATTCTCCAATGTTGTATTTACCTCTAGGGATATTGAAACTTAATTAGAACTTCGGAAATGCATTATGCTACCATTTGTTGCTTTCACAAAGGTGTGCTTTTTCTTTTTAAACTTAAAATAAATTTTAAAAAAAATTAAAACTCTTCCAGAATAACTTTGAGTCTTCTCATATTTCATAATAATGTCCTGGTTCAGTTTAAAATCTGACTAACTTAGAAATGTATACAACAGACTATTATATTCTTAAATAGGAAGTGTTGCTCTGGTGTTCTTTTTACTGCTCCTTTCCCCAAGATTTAACGTCATGTCAAAAGTTCTGAAAAATCACTGAAATTAGCTAGATTTTGTTGAAATTTAGTTGCTCACCACATTCTAATGGGTTGTTGAAAAGTCAGGGACGTAAGGAGAAAAGGAAGTACATTTTAAAATGCATTAAAATCTGTGGAAAATTGTTTCAGAGAAGTTCTGCTAGAAAAATAACTTGGTATTTCACCTGAACTACAAATGTTAATACCTGACTGAAGCATTTCGGATCTGGGTTTGACATAAATTAAACAAAATTAGCCTAGTGAAGCAAAAATCAACCAGAATGAAATTGCTGTTTAAAAAAAAAAACAAAAAAAAACCCCCAAAAAACCACACAGTATTAAGGTATTGTCATTTAAGAAAGCAGGAAATGTCTAGGTCATGCTCACAGATAACATGCAGTGAAAGCATTTAGAAATATATTTGCAAACTTGCTTCCTTTGCTTAGTAGTCAATAAAATCACTATTAAAACTTTTATTTCTCATGGAAGGTTTATTTTTAAGAATTAATTTTATCTTCTATGTCCTTTCAATATGGAATATAATTTCCTCATCTCAAAGTTTTCACCAGTGGATGTTTCAGCCTGATAAAAATGTCGATTTTCAGGGAGCCTAGCAACGACCTTCAAAATGAAGTTGTAAGCCAGTTCCTGTACAATCCCTGTAGGAGAAGCCAAGCCACATTCAGCTGTGTGTGACTGTCTGGGATCCACTAACTTAGCACATTTGAGCATTTATTTAAGACTGTGTAACGAAGGAAGTCTAAAAATTTTATTTTACTTTCATGGCAGAAAGGAGGTTGATTTGCAGTATAACTTAATGGGAGGAAGACAATATTATATACCTGAAGAGACATAAACTGCTTTTTAAAGAATATCAGCCATACTAGTATGAAGAAGGTACAAACCCAAATAGTCTCTGGACTGAGATTTCCCCCCTAACCCCGGTCATCTATTGCAAGATTAAAAGTAACAGTCATGAAGTACCAAAATACTAGATGGATCTGCTACACTCATCATTAACTCTTGAGAATCCAAGCTCATGTATGTAATTAACTGCTAAATTCTCCTGATAAAGGAAAGACCCACCCTTGGTTTTGAAACTAGTACTTCTAAAAGGATGACCCAGAGTAATACACTGGTATACAACCTGAAGTATTTATCTTAACTGAACTTTACTGACTATAACTAGACAGAGTTCAAACCACTGCAGTGTGTCATAGGTGAAAAAAAGCAAGAGAGCAGAATGAAATTTCCAAGATTGAGTCACTTCAGGCTTCTGGGGTTTTTAAAAGCACTTAAATATTCGGCCTCTGTTTTAAACTACCAGTTTCTCTAAGTCATATTAAGTCTCAGAGCAATACAAAATGGTTTACAAAATCCCTGTAAGTGTCAGGAGGTTTAAATAAATCTATTAGGTAGTTTACTGCATTAAAAGAAAGCTCATGTCCTGTTGTGCAGCTGTTTATTTCATATTTCTCTGAATGTACTCTTACATTTTCTGACTAAAGTTTTTATAAAAAGCAGGGTTTTCCCAACATTATCAGTAAAAGAGCACTTGAGCCAAAAAGAAATATGCTGTTAAATGTATGTTGTATATCATTTTAACCAGAGACAAGCCTGTTCTATTGTAAACGTGACAAAGACTAAAACTAGCAACAAGTGTTCAGACCAGAAGGTTTCCAGTGAATCAGAACAGGAAACCAATAAAGCGATCAATGGGAGGTCACGACTTTTTGATCACAGCACTGTATGGTTTAAGAAGTTGGTTTTGAACTAGGACTGTGTAGTCAACTTTGAAGTTCTGTGTGAAATGTGCATTAGAAATGGCAACAGCACTAATGAAGTACTCAAATTTTAAACTATTTTCAAGAGAAATCAGACACTGGCAACAATAAGTCAGATTTTTATCTACTGAGGGAATTTTTATAGAGTCTGACAAGATTGCTGTAGTGAGTATATAAAATTCCAAAAAGGTTTGAAGCTGACTTAGCCCTGGGAAGTTTCATAAATAGGTAGTTGTTAGGTGGAAACTTCCCAGAAACTCCTCCTACAAGAACTTCTAAAGAAAGTATTTATTTGGAGTAAGGACAAGACAACAAAAATATTTTAGAACAGAGCATGATCACACTGAATGCACTGAAGTTACCACATCCAAGCAACTACCAAAACTCAATGCTCCTTCTCCCTGTAGCATGCATTTATAAATAAAAAGAAGCTACTGAAATCTCAATCTTTAACTAGAAGGCACTGTTTCATAGGGAGACTGAAAATGTAGCTATTACAGGCAACAGTTACAGGAAATGATCATTTCGCACTTTTACTCTGTCCTTCTCAAGCAGGAGTTAAACTCAGCATTTTAAACCAGACAAATCGACATTTATTTTTTGCCTCTGATTGCAGAAATTACTTCTGTGAGTAACAAAAGAGAGCGATAAATGAATTTCTGGGGGTGTTTCCACCATGTATGCACTGTTTGCACCACACATTAAGATCATCTTACAGAGGCATATTACACGCCAGTTCATAGCATTCCTCTCCTCAGCTTGTTTCTCACTCTCACATCACGTATATATGGTTAAAACAGTTTATTTTTGCAAGGAACCTTTACTTGCAAGGAACACAGGTCACACAGCTGCAAAACTCAAGAGAAGAGTATTACTGCCACAATAATGAAATAATTATCTATAATCAGTTTGCTTACTTTGGCAATCTAGACAAGTAAGACTCAGTACAGTTAAAGCGTAGCTAGCTATATTAATCTCTAAAGCTGCAATCAAGAACTAGTAAATTGCTCAGTAAGACAGATCTGGAGTTTTGACAGAGAAAGACATAGTTATCAAAAAAAAAAAAGGCCAATTTTAATTTATTTTACCACTGAATCTAGTCTGTCAGTGGCATCAGTGAAACAGTTAAGACTTCTACTTAAAACCAATGCCCTCATGGAAGTGAACAAAGTCATATCTATTTCCATTTGAGGACAGCTTATGTCACTGACCTGGTTACACTGTTCACATTTAGAGGTTTCCTTCACTCTCGTGAGAGATAGAAGATTACTTTGTTGATAGTGGCATTTCTGTGAGGAAGGGACAGGAATGGACTGATGCAAAGATGAACATGTAATTCGTGGTCAGTGGAGTTCCATCATCAGGGAGTCAATCCTACCTTCTTGGGGAAGTGTAACATGTCTTTGTTAACTACAGTATGAACACCCATCGAGAAGTAATGGAATTAAAGATCAGATGCTTGTAACATATCTAGGGATTCTATTGTGCAACAACACTTCTGCCTTTTGACTGTTTGGTTAAGCCAGATAATAAAATAACTGGCTTTAGAAACTAAAGGAGAGGGTAGCTCTACTGGAGAAAATTATTGGAGAATTAAGACCCAAATTTGTTCAGTCTCACAATGCTGTAACAAACTTAGTATTATCGAGGAGTGTAGCAACCTTTAGTGAAGGACGAGAGGTTGAGTTAAAGGAATAAAACAATCCACTTTTCTAAAGCATATGGTATATATTTAACTATCCTGTGCAGACAAAGCTGCTACATTAGACTGGGTGCTTGCAAACCACATGACCTCACAAACACTATCTTATCACATCACAGGTTCCTCAGACTGACCACAACCACTTAAATCAGACTCTGCCAGCACAGAGACTCTGTAACTTTGACACGTACTAGTAAAGCAACTACATTTTTAGCTGTCCAGACGCCTTACAAGAACTTCACTTGTGGGGAGGGAAAAATCTGATGGTCTCTTGTCCTACTGTGCTTGCAAGATATGGTGAAAGAAAAGCACATGATTTATTGTGCTATAAACTTCAGCCATGAGTTGAAATGTTTACTTTGTAAATCTGAAGGCTAACATATTTCCTTTCAGGGACGATATTTCTTATCAAGTAAAAACATTTATAGAGTACCACATATTTTGGAAGCATTTGTCTAGTACAACAAACTACTAGGAGGTGTTAATGTGATTGTGGTCAGTATTGAGAAACAAGTGCTTTGCAAGAGTTCACACAGTACTTGTAACAAGTATTACAGTTTCAGTGAATATGAAGTAAGAAAAATGTAAAAATCGACTGAAATAAATCCCACCAAGATTAGTTGGTTTTATGGAAGCAAGTAAAGCGACAATTGCCAAGAGACAAGTATACATATGGTTATACAACACAGAAGGCAAAGTACACACTGCTACAGAAGGGGAAAAGCCAAGTTTGCAACAGACCAAGTGGAAGAGCATTATATCTCACGATAAATTTTACAGGAAGAATATTAGGCCTCTGTGGACTTGCTGTCTTTTGCTCTATTCTGATGAATATTACCTGGGTCTATTTTCAAGGTACTTAAATGCTGACAGATCTGATTTTTTCTTTTTCATCTGCCTGTGTGATCTGGTGCTAGCCATCACGTTATGTCTTCAGAAAAAACAACGCAACAACAAAAAAACCCCACCACACCCACAAACAAAAAACCATCTGGTAGGTTGAATTTTAATAAGAATTCACTTTCTCCAGTTAATCCTCTTATCTCCATCATGCAAAGTTATGTAAACTCATAGCTTTAGAAGTCGCTTAAAGATGCACTCACGACCACAATGTGACATAAGCACATCCAAACCAAGTAGCTGGATGCCAGCAATCCAAATACAGCAAAATAGAGCTCAGTTATTTACCCTGCTTCTGAATGTAGTGAAGTGGTGCTTCAGATAAAAGAACATCTGATTTGATAAGCACTGAATTTGACTCAAAGGAAGCCTAGTAACAAGATTAAGAAGAAAGGAATGATGCTTCCTGCTGGCATTGCATCATTAAGCCCAAATGTTATTTTGAGAGAAACAGGAGCTAGGAATGCCACTAGAGGTGGTAAATCCATGTTGTGCTACTGCAGCAGGCCACAAACAGCATCATAACTTTGTGCTCATCTATGGCTTTTAGAGGAGTCATTTAGCTGCTTATGAAGCTATTCCCTCACCTCCTTAGGGAGGCTGACATGTGCAGGAGGTCAGAGCCACTCACTGTACCATACTGATTTGATATTATTAGCTAATAATAATTAAAATACCCCAAACAACACAAAACCCCCCAAACAATGAAAACTCCCAACCAAACAAACACACATAGAGGAAAACTTTGGTAGCATTTAAACTTTCCTTCTGTATACTATAGTGCACTTAATTTTATTTAGGTGTGGTATTAGGTGTTTTTTCTAATCCTCCACTTTGACGGCTACAATTTACTTTCCCTTTTCGTTTCATCAGCAAAACCCCAAAAAGCTAATCCAAGTTGCAAAATATATCTCCAATTCAGCCATATTACCAATTACTCCTTTAGTCATAACATGCATTATTTATCCTCAGAGTAATTACTTAAAGTGTCCTGAATTTTATTTACACGAGGAAAATTTTATCTCCAACTTTTATATCTCTTTTCATTTAGACAATCTTAAAATGTTAGCTCACCAAGAGCAAGATCAGACTAGAGATAACACCTATATCAGAATCTTACTGGCTACTTTAGGTTCTTAAAACATTGTATTAGATCCCTTCCCAGATAAACTATGTGTATGTAGGATGGAAGTGTAGTAAGCTAGCAGTCACTACTCCTTTGAATAGCCAGCGAGTTTACAGATACTGAGAACGGGAAATACTTCTACAGAAAATCTCTATTTTCTGCACTATTCTTTTTACCTAATGTCCTCTGTTTTTTTCCCCCTGTATGAACTGTTCATTTTCACTCTTATTGCACATACCAGATCAAAATCTAGACGCTTTCATTGTAGTTGTTAAGTGGGACCTGTGTAAATCATCTTGCCACCTTCATCTCTTGCCAATAACAAATTGTGAAGGGATCTACCTCTGGGATACTATTTCTGGTGTTTTGCTGATCTTTCTTCTCAATATTCCAGAATTTAATCACCAGAACTTCACTTAAAGCCTTTTTT
Source organism: Eubucco bourcierii (assembly GCA_013396675.1). Taxonomy (NCBI): domain Eukaryota; kingdom Metazoa; phylum Chordata; class Aves; order Piciformes; family Ramphastidae; genus Eubucco; species Eubucco bourcierii. The sequence continues at coordinate 659,310 of VWZE01017665.1, forward strand.
AAAACATCAAAAAAAAAATTTCAGTGCAATAGTAATTTTCCAGTCATCTGTCATCTTGTTCTTTTCCATTAGCCTTTCTGAAATATTGTTAACATGGGCAAACTTGTAGGTTCTCTATTTGTTGGAACAGTGCACCACACTATCATCAGGATTTTATATTTCATTCAAATACCAACAACATGGGCATAATGATTTATGCATTAGAAAACAATCTCACCCTTGCTTCCTCCCAAAATGTTTCAAATAATTATTTGATAAAAGTATATCACATGGCAAAGGAACAGGTAGGAGAAAACTAGCTCTGTATTCCGTGCATGATAAAGCTGTCCACTAGTGTGGATGGCCCATAGACAGTAGAATGGAATAAATGGCCTCATGGAATAAAATGCTCTGCAATCCCAAAGTGTAGGAGCTGCTTGTTTTGTGGACCTCAATATGTATTAGGTAGAATTCAGTTTGTAACATGGAAAATGTCATAAAATTAAAACAAACCTACAGTGGAAACACTGTAGATAAATAAGGAGCTGAAATTTAACAGTAAACCAAACCCAAAGCATTCCCACAAAAATCAGCTAGTGGTATGACAAACAAATTTTACAAACACGATTTAAACTTAAGCACTTCAGTCCAAATCACAAAGTCTGTAAGACTGGAAACCACTTGCTTTTGTCTCCAAAGGTGTCTTGTGGTCTGCCAGTGTAGTTTGTGGGTAAGCACGTCAATTCTAATCTTTTGTACCACTCCTGTAATCTAGGTAACACACACAAGCCTTGCAACATCCAACAGGAAGCAGAGACAGCTGCTGTGTAATATATAGAAATTGACTGTATGTACAGAGGGATAATGCATGAAATGCAGAATTTCACCAGTTTATAAATCATTTAATTCCATTCAGTTTGAATTACTGGCAAACTACAAAGAACCTCCTTCTCTTTTCCCGGTATGTGATTTATGTAGAAATTAATAACAGTTAGTTCAAGATTTATCTCAGTCCTTAAAACTTCACTGAATGCTCTTAACAGTCCAAACTTTCTATGTATTCTTTTCCACATACTGTAACTGTTTTGCTTCAGCACTACCTACTAGAAGTGTGTCACAGTAAAAATGAATAGTAAAAGATGTTTCACAAAGTTGCTTTCATTTAACATTTAGTGTCTAAACAAAGGCAACTTCTATAAAGTACCAGCACTCTTCATTCAGCCTGAAAGTACATAACCCAAATCTAGTAGTGTTTGTATTCTCATGCCAGTTATGTTACATCAGATAAAACACAACTGCAAGGTCAAGTGACAGAGTGTAGTGCTCAACAGACTTTATTTCTCGTGTCAAAGATGGGGCAACCAAGCTGGTACACTTACTGATAAGGGTAGCAAAGTTGCTTCATGGAAGCAGCAGCCTGTCAGGGTTGCACTAAGACAGAAGCTGTCAAGAATGCTGTAGAGAAAGCTTTTGAAATTGGATGGGAAATAATGGAGAAAAGAAGAAAATGCAAGAGGGAAAGAATTCTTTTAATGAAAATACCAAATGGCAATGTGACGTGAATTTCTGAAAAGGCAGAGTGTCTGAGTCTAGTGCACAAAGTTCTGGAAAAAGGTTTATCTCATAACTTCCTTTTCGTGACCATCCTCAAAATTTCAGCTTTTTACACTAGTTTCAGCCTTCAAAATTTGTCCCCAAAGAAGCAACTCAATCAGTATGGAACACAGTGAGTGCAGCACTAATCTGACACCAAATATAGACAAGATTGACAGGACTAGCTATTGGTTAACAAGAAATATTGCATTCTCCAAGTGTCCTTCCATTATGTACCAGTTGCTTTTTGAATACTGATACATGTGTGTAGAACTCAGCATTTTAGATAATAATAAAAATTACCTTAATTGTTTTGATTCTAACTCATATTTGGTTACCCAAGTTAGTGCAAAGAAAGAGTTGTGTAAGACAGTGTGCATAGAGCAGAAGTCTACAATCCAAGTCTTGTAACAATGTTCTTAAAGCGCCAGATTTTGTCTGTTCGGTTTTGGGAAGTGTTCAAATACAAATTTAAGACCTACTGTGAAGAAGTCAACATACAATTCTTCTTACCACACTACAGAAATTGACTGGTTAGGTATAAAAGGAATCAGGCAGCTATCTTGTTAGGACAAACCAAAAACCCAATATAGTAATTCCATTTAAAGTTATTTTACTTCATTTGAAAGGTAAGAAAAAACTTCACTATTTAATTTATCTTCTCTATTTAATAGTAACGTGCCTCATTGGTTCAGTTTTGGATGCCATAGTGCCCATGTTGGCAATGGGTAATTTTACTCAATAACAGAAACACAAAAACTTGAATTTACTACAAATAAGTCTTCTTAAAACATGAGTTGAAGACTGACTGTAGCATTATTATTCCTAGATGAGCAACAGAAACAGTTGAAATGTATTCTTTGGGTTGCAAGCTGCATCATATTTAAGATGCATTCAAAATGTGAAGCTCAGAAAAGGAAGATTGAAATTATTTCAACAAGTATACTCAGACTACAACAAAGGGAACTGGCTGGAAGTTTTAAAAATTATAAGCATAAGTAATTAAAATTAATCATCTGAAACTGTACATAGATAATTCTGATACGTAGGTGATTTAAGTTACCACACTGGTATGGGTGAGAGAAATATCTTTAATCTGAGGGTCAAACTTTTCTTTCATTACAAACTCAAGAGGTGTCACTGCAGCACTAGCCTGTTCCACCTGTGCTGTAGTAACACCACCTCACCACCCCACATCTTTTAGTGAAGAGGATTCAGCTTTAGATCCTAGGCAATGACACCCCGCCCTCTTGGCTGTTCTCTCGTGCTCACATTGGTGTTCTAAGGTTTGCCCTGAATATAGCTACTAGCCTGGTAGGCACACACTGATGGAACAGTAGACCTTTGACTGGAACTCTGCAATTAGGATAAATCATGCTGTTGCTATATCTTGGTACCATTACAATCTGATGGATCGTATCACAGAACTGAATTAATAGTACCTAGCTCTTGCAAGTTCCACTGATACAGGAACACACATTCAGACTCCTAGCCAACGACATGAAATACAGTTTCATCAGAAACCCAGAATAGGGACTTGTCTTGCAGTTCCCTATATTCAATATAGAATTTGCCCATTATTTTGTTCCATCCCTCAGATGGAGAGCCTGCAATTCTTCTGATGTATAATTGTGCAAAAATGCAGTACTGGAGAGGAAAAAAAAAAAAAAAAAGTTCTGTAAGTGGCATCAACATTGATGGCCACAGCATAACATTTAATCTCGTTTCACACACACCCATTCCACCCCTACCTTAAATTAGAACTTCCATTTACATCCATTTTAAAGTTCCACAATTGCAGTATATTAGATGATACCTATGCAGTCACCAAGAACTCTGTTCCTTTATGAGTGCTTTTTACATATTAACCAGTTAGGAGGTTGTGGTCAGCATGTCACATACACCATCACCCTATCTTCAGGAAGATGAATTTGCAAGCTCGTAACGCTTTTCTCAGGTTTTGCAGAAGTAGAATCAAAAAAAGCAGCTAGCCAAAAAGCAAAGAACATGGCCATTAGTGGATCTATACATGAAAACACTTCAGGCAGATCTAAACAAGTTGGGTTATTTAATTGGTGTTGAACAAAATTACAGTAACTCTAACATTTAGAAGTTGAGGTCAAACATTTTTGTCTCTCCTTACTGCCATTTTATTCAGATGTTGCTGCTTCAGGGATCACTGCAAGCAAAGTTCTTTGCTTAACAGCTATATTAGTACAAGACTTAGTTGTTATTTATTAGAACAATTTTACACATTAAGTACTACATACATTTCGAGACTCAACCTTGCATTGCCTCAAAATCAGCTCAGATTGTGGTACCTAAAGCAAAAGTTTTCCTCCAATAATTTTGTTTTAAAAACCAAACAAATAGATATGCAACAGCAAGGGGGAAGAAAAAAAGAAGCCATTAGTAAACGAGGACTTCCAGGCTTTAAGAACTTCTATGTATGGGAGCATTCATAAATGCTGCCAAGGTAGAACTTGTCTACTACATAGGGAGTTTCTTTCTACTGTTTCTATTTGTCCTAAAATAAGATGCTTTCCTACACTGTTCACCTACTTTGGAAGTTACAACTGAACTGTAACAAACCACAGGTGTAAAAGAGGAGTGCTCAAACTGCTACTGTTGAAACTGATCTTCTCCCTAGCTGCTATGTTCTTTCAACCCGACTGAAGCATTCATAAAGATTTGTCTAGGAGTAACTGTTTAGGAATCACTAGCATTACTCACAAGTATCATTGTTCTGTGAGCTAACGAACCTCATCTTCATTCCAACCTGTACACATCAACTTACACACAAACACAGACACAACTGTGAGAACTGAGCTGCCCAGCCAGGCATATGACAAATGCTTGTATAAATTATGCAACAGCTTTCCAACAGTAATTCTACTTTTCCACCAAAGCAGTGGTTGCTTACCTTTTAAACCTACACTCCACAGAGGAAAACGTCAATACAGAGCCTTATTTATTCATAATGTAAAATATGCAAAATAAATATCTGGCTTTCTGGGAATTCTGCAAGCAACTTATTTTCTTGCAGGGTACCCGGCAAGCTAGTCATTGTCCTTTAATGAAAAAAGCCAGGTTATTGATTTTAAATTTGTTTTTAAGTGAGCTTAATGATTGCTAAAGGTGCTGGACTAATGGCCACTAGAGACCATCCTCAATCTATAGCATAGAGAGCATTCCAAGATCCTCAACTGTGTTATAACTCTCAGGGGATTGGTCCTAAAAGGTTGAGTCTGCTAAGACAGTTATGAAAACACTATCTACACTTAAATAAAGAAAAGATGTGTTTAACAGAAACAAAAAGGTAACAAATAATGAGGTTGCATTGCTCTATGACACTGTGGCTTTAAGCAACGCTATCAGAGCTGAGTAGTGGAAGACGCATGGAAAGAGCAGCAGAGTAGAATGCAGCACGTTGCACACAGCGAGTATTAGGTAAAGACATTTCTTCACAATGCAGGATGAACTGAAATGAGCCAGCAAGCACAGGAGTTACATAAGCCATTTCAGGACCTTCTGATTTTTTTAACTAACGAAGTTACTACAACTATTAGAGCAAGGAAGTTTGAAGACAAATTTCATAGGTTGAAGTTTTGGCAGTTTAAAGCTTAAAATCTGTTAACTGATATTAAGCAAGCATCCTTTTTCTTTTTAAGCAATCTCAGTATACAACCACATAAAATGCATCCTCACAACAGCAAGAACCAGAAAAAAAAAAAAAATCACCAATATCTGCATGTGGACTCTTCTACTTGCACAAATGCAGCTTATTTTCTGAGTAAGTTAGTCTTAATATTTGTAGCAAAGGCATAAAGGGGCTTATTTTCATGCACACGGCTCCAAACGCAGTAAACGCCACGCAGTGAAATACGATCAACTCATGAAATTAAGGAAAGCATCAAGGTGGGACATAAATGCTGACCTGATTTAATGTTAAGCCACACAACTAAGCAATTTTTTTGGTTTGTTTTCTTACATCCAAAAATAAAGTATAGAAGTTAGTTTTAGTGCATTCGTTGGTGAAATCAGGTACTGAAGTTGCACTCTTAGATAAGCAGAACTTGTTACAACATAAGAGAGAGGAAAAAAAGTTACAAGTTATTAGAGACAGTAGTATTTTATCACTTACCTCATGATGTAGCTCAGCTATCTGATCTTTCAGTTCTCTGATGTACTGGTTAGAATCAGATTTATTAAGCTGCCCTTGAATTTTCCCTTCTTCTTTCTGTTTTGGTCAAAAAATGAATCTTATTCAAATTATTCATGAATATGTTACATTAAAAAAAAACCCACAACAAAATAAACTTATTTAAACCGTCTGCATATTCTTGTCATGAACCAAAGCTATTCACAGACAACATACAGCAGTTTTCATCTAGTTGAAGTTACAGCAGGCATCTAGGGGTGTCAGCAACCAAGCTGACCCACTCAGTACCAGCCATGGTACAGACAGGATGCTATGGAGGAGCAAGAAGAATTATCAAAGCTTCACAGGTTGAACTCAAATCCAACATACACGAGATGGCATATGCAATTTCGTAAAGTATCCCTACAGAACTATCAATAGGAACATATCTTAGTGCACATTATTGTCACTAACAAAGTTTTCACTCAAGAACAAGCAAGTGACCTTCATTTCTGCCAAGTAAACAAAACATGGTTTTTTCCTTGCAATGTAGGACATGAGTCAAGACATGCTACACATAACAAGCTTTTTCTCCCCTAAAAAAGTTTAAACACATAAAATCTTGTGGTATTTATCATATAGGAGTTCCAGAGAGCATTAAGTGAAGTTACATCCCCTAGAAGTAATGCTGTGGGAGGTAAAAAGAACAACTGGCAAGTGAAAAAAAAAAAAAAGCCAGAAATTAAAAAGTAACATAAGATTTCCATCATTTGTCAACCAAATGCAGCTTGTAAGTTTCAGGATGCACACAAAGGTGTCATCTGCACTCAACTTTCAGCCTGTCTCTAGAAGGGAATCCTAATGTGATTCCAGCCAACTTGGTAGATCTGAGATATATACAACCATCCTCAATGGAGAAGGCAGCCTGTTTTCAGCTTGCTACTAGTGAGTTATGGTCAGCTTTGGTTCTGTTTTCCTATCTGAGTAATTTCTGAAGCAGCCACAAGCTTTAAAGGGACAGAAGTACCTTTACGTGATATAAATCTTGACTGTAAATCAAATAGTACCATTACATTACAGAAATACAAATATAATGGGTATATCTGTTTTTTCTCCCTGTAGCTCGTTTTCCTGAAGTTTTAATTATAGTTGAAGAAAGCTACCAGGCAAGTTCAAGGTCATTTACAAACAGAATTTAAACAACTTTCAGACTGAAATGTGTCCATTATAGAAATAAAGCTTTATTATAGAAATTCTTTCAGGATATCTATTTCAAATATCAGCATTGGAACAGAAAAACATACTAAAACATCAGAGTGAGGGACAATACATCCCCGTCCAAACCCTTTTCCTGCCTGAAGAGAACAATCCTGAACACTACAAGTGTTGGCAATCTCAAAGCAGTTTCTTTAATCTCAGACTTCATTTTTCTTGCAGCAAAATATGCATTTTGTTACTGAAAAACCAAATTTGTCACATTCACTACTAATTCATAGAATTTGCAAAATGCAGGCAGATCCTTCACTACATAATTCCATATTGAATCTACTTGCCAAGGCAACTTAGTGGCTTGATTTCATAAAAAATATTGATGTTAAGATTGGTAATTGTTCCTGTCCTAAATAGGATAACAGACACCCCAAACCCATTACCTCTGCCTACAAGGTTGACTTCTGGTATTGGAGAAACCAAACCAGAAGCAACATAACTTGTAGATTAAAAATAATGCTGTTTACATCTGTGTATAGGAAAAGCTTCACTGATATGAGAAACTAAGATTCTAGACAATGAAAATGAGTTGATCTGTTGTGGAAGAGGGAATGTATGACAGAAATGCTTGCCCACATCCTTTCCCTCTGTTTGAAAACAAGGCTCTTCCATTTCAGCCTCTTGTTCTATAGACACCAAAATGCTATGTAACCATAAATCGTGAGGCCCAGAATCGCACAAAGTACTTCAGGTGAGGCTACACAAGTTATTGAACAGCCTCACTGAAATAGGAAAAAAATTAAATAGTTTTCACATAGCTTGAGTTAATTTAATGCTTCTATTATAGCATTTACTTCAGTAGGAACCAGGTCTTTCATTCTGTTTTGGTTTTATACTGTGATCAAATGTTTTTATACTATTGTGCTTGAGTATCATTGTACTTCTGAAGAAAATACTTAAATCACTCATTCAAAAGTGAATGTTAAGACTCCACTTACAATTTAAAAGCCTTAGAAGTATGAACATCACACATTTTTAAAGGAAATAGCATAAGCAATTAGTAATCTCTCACCTTTTTTTTTTTTTAAATCTAAGATTATACACGTAGGATGTGGGTTGTTGGCTTGAGCCTTTTTTCAGGTGGAGCACTACTACAGAAAATCTGTGTTATTTGGGGAGGTCATGACACAAGGAAGAATGGCTGGTCTCTATGCAAATAATAGCTGTTTCAAGTCTAAAATTAATATATAGCAAAAAAGCCAGATAACCTATCAATAAGCAAAGTGTGAGTATTATCAGAATAGCTAAGTAATGCAAGTCAGCCAACTCTGAAATCGAGGCATTTTGTTTACAAACTCCTCACAGTCCTATGTCAATAGAACTCTATATGTATTTTCCTGCAGTGCTTGCCTCCTCTTCCCAGAAGTTTTTTAAAAAATACCAGTTGGTATTATAATGCAATCAAAAGTCCATCATCTCCATGTCCCTGGGTTTGAAGATCAAAAATTCTTCCCAGTCTTATCTCTAACAGATGAGCTGCACCACCATTAAAAATCCTGTATCAGGGAAATATACACACCCATGGTCTGGTATCACCTCTGCTTAAGCAAAAGGTACTTGTAACAAGCAGCCAGTACACAATTCAACCTCCTGCTTCAGAGACTCTGTATATAGAAAGGGAGTAGCACGGGCAGTGAAGCAGGAAATAAGCCCTACAGATTTAAAAAACAAAACAAAACAAAACAAAAAAAAACCACCAAACCCGCACAGCTGCTAAAACAGAACTCACTTAGGCCCCTACAGTTTCAGAAGTTCTCACCTCTTTCATCCTGCTCTTAAGTACTGAGGTGATTGTTCTCATGTGCATACCAAGAGCTACACTGATTGCTGCAGTTTCCAAAAATCAGCTTCTTAGAATTAGGAGTTCTTAACCATGGAGATTCATAGTTGTAGTATCATGTTTAAAGCCTCCTTTTTTTTGGCTTTCCAAGAAAATCAGCTTTTCTGTATTTCAAAAGAGGCAACCAGTCTCAAGAAACACATCTGATGCCTGCTGAGAACTACTGAGCATGTGGAAATCTCCTAAACATAATCGGCATAGGACTAGTATGAACAGCTGACAACACAAGGAGACACTGCTTCAAAGAATGCTGATCTTAAACACCTGAAACCAGTATGGGTTTGGGTATGGTACAGCCAAAAATCAGGTATAGTAGTTCCAACAAAACAAAGTTAAAATAACAAATAAATCAATCACTGGAACACACCCTAGGTCTCAAGCCTGCTTTTGCTGCTTGACCAGTGCCTAAGTTTAAGATACAGAAGATCAATGCAGTCAGAATTCCATTTCTGAAACACACCAGAGTAGGAAAAGAAACACGCATCAAGAAGAAAATAAGCCACTTTAAATAATAAGAAAGCATCTAGGGTAGTTTTCACTTTTGTAACTGCTAACTTAAACACACAGAAAACCAAGCCCAGTGGTTTTCTAGGTAGCCAGAACACAGGCACACCAGATGATGCGCTGTTACCTGAGAAACAACAACCATCTTTACAAAAAGTGTCTACAGGGTTAGACATTTTCCTAACACTCTTAGCTTGATCTCTCCTGACTTAGAAACATTTACTTGCTAACAATCCGCCTTAGCCTCTTTTCATGGGAGGCTTTTAAATTCTTGCTCTACAGCAAAAGACACTGCATTAAGAATGTAAGTAAAGTTTATTCAGAAGGATAAATGTGGTAACTAGTGTCCTTTCAGTGACTTTACAGTGACTCATTCTACACTTTCAGAAAACACATCACTAACATCACACACCAGTATTGATAAGACTAAAAAAGTTTCCTGTAATTTGAAAAGATGGAAACAATTTCTTCACTCAACAGTCAGTACTTGGAAAAGTTATTAAACAGAGGTCACAGCAAGGCTTCCTTCTAACGAAACAGTGCTAAAAGTTTAAACTGTGGGGGAGAGAATTAGCATAATCATGGATTTCCTTTCCAGTTGTTGTCAAAGCAGTTTCGACACGGTTAGATAGGGTAAATGTAACAAAATTCTCTGAATCTGCCCGGAAACACATCAGGAGGAAGTGATGTTATCCCCTGTTCCAGATCAACCTAGCAAAGAAGAATGAATTCTTACAGATAGTTTTAGCTTTAAGATGACTCAAACCTAGAACCAGATTTCTGTATTACAAGTGTGCTCTGCACCTCCTCAACTCAAACCAGCCATAGGATTAAAGAGGATGCTACAAGTAACCAGCCCAAACAGTGATAAAGGAAAAGAGACTAAATTAAATGCAGAGTATACTGCAGTTGTGTCAGTTCTTCTTCCTCAGTCTGCCTACACTTCCACTAGCCTGGGGTTTCTCACTCAGTCCAGCTGATTGACTCCAGCTTTTACTGGTTTAATCTTATCTGAATTACTCTTATTTAGTCTGTGCATCCTTCAGGTATTGCAAAGGTGGTAAAAGAAAAAAAAAAGAAAAAAAAACACACCACAAAACACCAACAAACAACACGAAAAAAACCAAAGTGACCAACAAGATTGCCAATGCAATATGCAATCAGAAGGTACACTTGCTATTAGGTCACAGGTGTAGCAAAGCTTGCTAGACTTTTTTTTGCAGCTTTAGGAAAGCACATGCAAGCAAAAAGCAATAGGGCTTTATAGGGTTTTAAAGGTTGATATTAAGAAGTTACAAGCATCTGCTTACTGCAGTTTGAAGCTTATTACATCAGTTCAGCTGAAAATAAGAAAGACTAACTCCTGAAGGAATAAACTTGAGGTTTTGCTGATTAACTATAGACATACAGGGAGACGGTATCCATTCTCTAGCCGTGGTTGTCTACATCTCACAAAAGGGATCAGAGAAGGCATGTAGTTTCGACTAAACAAGTCATTTAGCTATGGCATGTGAGCCCTCTAACCTTTGCAAGAAAGCAGAACATATCCTGTTAAAGACAACAGCTTCTCCCCTGTGTGGAGGTACAAAAACCAGCAGCCCGGCCATCCAAAAATCCCTCTTTCACTTGATAATTTGCTCAAATGCCCTGGTCAAGGTCCAGAAGCCTGCTAAATACTTCCAAGTCATGCTTACTTCCCAAGGGTTTTATAAGCTGAACTGGCAAATGAGAAGAAAGGAACACTGACAAAATAAACCTTTGTTTATACATAACTTCAGGATTTTCTTTTGTCGTTTCTGTAGCTTAGGTATATGCAACATAAGTTAAACTTCTGTTACACTTCCAATTTCATGCAATTTTTGCTGAGGAACAACTCCTTAATTTCTTTTGATTAAGTACACCCTCTAGCATTAGGAACTGAATGCCTGAAGAATACACCAAAAAGAGTTTCCTAGTGTCATCATAAACTGACATCTTGCTGCCAAATTACATCTGCTATTAAAGTTCTATCTCCTTCTCCCTCTATCACTACTACTAACCAAAAAGAAGAGTGACCCAGAAAGTGTGATTTAAATCTAGCATTTGTGTAGTGTCAGATCAGTTCTTACGTGGGAGTAGTGATACTCTGTCGCAGTGTCTTGCATCTACACCTACATGACCATTTAAAAGAAAACTGCACAAATTAGGTTAAGCATTGCTATGGAACATGTGGACCTGGCAGTGAATCCCTAGACCTTCTTAGAAAAGCACCATCCCCCCCAAAAAAGGGAAGGTTATGTGGCAAGTTAACTTCCTCCTTTCATCTTTATCAGCTTTGAAACCATATGACAAGCAGACCTATTTGTGATGCTGGGCGTTAAAAGCACAATTACTGTGAGACTAACACCTACGCTCCAGTATTTCTAGTATTAAATATTGCATTTAAAGGCATAAAACCCTTAAAATGCCCTCTGGTCCCCACAAAGTCACAGCAATTCCAGCGACAAGCTAAACGGAAGAGAATGGGAGGCAGTTCTTTCTCCAATGATAAAGTTATCTAGAGTTTCGATTTCCTGAAAAAGCAATTTTTGTTTAAGGTCTACCATCAGCTGCATGCTTTAAATTTGAAAAGCTTTATTAGTTAAAGTTTTCCTATTCCATTATTACTTCATTTTGGTACAGATGTTTCAAAGGCATTTGAGCATTAATACTCAGAAAAGGAAGTTTTGATTTTAAGTTCCATATTTACTGGCAAAGCACACTGGTCAAAAATATTTATTTGCTTACTGAATCTTACAAAAAACTAAGTCACAGACAAATTAAAGCAATCCAAATGCGACTAGAGTCTCGAAAAATAAGGAAACTGGCATTAGAAGAACTTCTTCCTATTAAATCGTTTTTGGTTTAAATCTCTTTACACAGCTAACACTCCAAATCTGTATTTCACAACTGGTCTGCAATACAACAGCTTTAGTGTAAATCTGAGATCGATAGTTTACCAGAAGTCTAAAAGGGCAAAGTCATTTAATTAGAAACATGAACCATGGCTGCAGGATGACTTCATACTCCAGATATTCTCATTTGTGCAGAAAAATCAAGAAGCCGATGAAGAGAATACAGACCAAGAAATCCTTACCAAGTAATCATCTAAGAACACCAAAAAAAAGGGAATTTGAAATGCACTGTAGTAGGAAACAAAACCAAGGCCACCTAGAATATGAGAAAAACGGAAAAACAAACTAAAGATTGCATCATGCAAAGTAATAATTGTGAAAAGGAAGGAGAGGTGAAGTGGATAAACAACTGAACACGAGACAGTGCAATACCGTGATAGAACAGGGACAGTGTAATCTTTGGATGCAGCAGCCAGAGACAAGAAATAGATTATGTTCTCGCACTTAACTTCTTTATCTGTCTCATGACAGGATATTATAAAAATCTGCACGCAGTTCTGACACCCATAGCTTAAGCAGAAATACGGGAAGTGAGTAGGAAACAGGTATAAAATGATTAAGCGCTGATGAGTTGACAAGACAAACAACAGAAAAACAAGTCAGATGTATTTATGTGGAAAAACAAAAATAATTCTAATTGGGTGACAGCTATCAGGAAAAAACAGTTGATCATTACAGTATTTACTCTTTCTTCATTTCATAAAATCAACACTAAAGTACTTTTTGGGAGAACTATATCAATAAACCAGTGGAAGCATTGTGCTGGTTTGAGGCTAATTGGAATATTTTAATAAAGAAAATTACACTATAGGCTGTGAAAGGAAAACATGGTGATGTCTACTTCACTCATAGGCTTGCTGAAATGTATAAGAATTCAAAACATAGTTAAGTCTGTCCGCAGAGGCACAGCGTCTCGGGCAGTCTAGCTTCTGGTTCCTCTCTGTCAATTAATCTTCACTAACGACTTTCTCTTCTAACCTCCCTAGCAGATCCTCCAAGCTCACCCTGCACATAAGGCAAACCTTGGGGTAAGGCATAGGGGTGGTTGGGAGCCCCTCCTGGGGTCTTTGATTTCTGGGAGGGGTGCCGTGTTTCTGTATTACCTTTAACCTGGGTTTTTCTGTAACTGTTCTGTATATAGTGTATATCTCTGCTTGTACATTGTGCTGAGCTGTAAATAGAGCTTCAGTCCTTAACTTCCAGCCGGTTGAGTTCTAGTCTGGGTCATTTTACAAAGTGCGGGGGGCAGGAAACTCCCAAACCATCACACGCATGACGACTTTTAAAGTCTGCACTAAAGTAAAAATTCCTCACCTACAAAATCACAGTTTGAAGTAACCTTTAAATTTTGTTATTTTTAACTCAAATGGTAACATACGAGTAGCTACTCAGCTACTCTTGTTATCTTACTACACGATAAACGATTCATACGCAATACTTACTGTACTTATCTAACATACTGATCACAACATTATCTAGGCATTATGTGATTAAAAGAAATGATTTATCTTTCAATACATTTAGTGTCTGCTGTGTTAGAGGAAAAACAAAGCAAAATTTCTTTATGCGAGCTCCACTAAATTTATTAGTACATTCCACAAATGGAGAAATTAAAAAGTTGCAAGTAGTTGAGAAGGCGGCTTTGACACAATAAAGTAAAATCATCACTTTGAAAGAAAGATTTCGAAGGGAAGAAAGCAGTCATTACAGAGTTTAAAAAAAAAAAAAACAAAAACCCAAACCAAAACAACTACCAAAAATCCTAAAGAGTAACTAGCTACTAAATTATGAATAATAACCAAGAAAAACTTTGCTGATAGGCGCAGCATAATTCAAATGGGACAATGGCACATAAGTATGGCAAGGACAGATTACAGTAAGACATAATGGCTTTTCAAAGTCAAGAAATGAACAGTCATTTCAGGTTCTCTCATCAAGGGAGAAGTGACTTCACAGGACAGTGAAAGCTCCAAAAGGAATTGAAAGCATAAGGAACAACACAGAGGCCAAAGGATGCATCTTCAGATCCTACAGAGACATGGTAGGAGTAAGTAACATTTCTGGTTTCAAGATTACATAAAGGGAGTAAGTTTTACAACAAATCACCCAATATTGGTGATAGCAGAAGAGTAAGTACAGAAAAGAATGGCTGTTGGCATCAAAGTGTAAGCATTCATTTTTGGATAAAGGTTTCCATTTCAGCTATTAATTGGTAAAAATTACCAAATTACAAGACAAAAACCAAATACAGAAGTCAGAGTAATCTGCAGCATGGTGCTTGTACAGAGGTAACTATTAACAGTTCACATTTGTGCCCAAAAGACAGACTAAGGCCTTTGCACATATAAAGGAGGCACATTCAGCACTGTGGCATTACACAGCTTTGCAAGATGCTTGTATTCACAGTAGGTTAATGCGGAAAGAGAGCGGAAGAAAAAAAAAACAACACAAAGTACAAAAAGTAATCAGGATCAAGTCACACATTTAACACACTGCTTGTTACCTGGATTTCTAATTCAGCAATATGCTGCTGGAGTTCAGCCACAGCTGCGATGCGGTCTGCCTCACGGAGTCGCACTGCCATCACTTCTTCTTTACTCTGAAAGAAGTCATAGATAGATACTAACAAATAACATCAGCCTTAGTTGATAAAAGACTGTGCACTGCTGACCCCAAAATCATGTAGGTAAAGAAAACTTGATACACTGCTCAACAGTATACTAGAGGGCATACTCTAAAGAATTCAAATTGTATTTTAACCCACAGGACTGTGCAATCATCTAATACCCAGTGCTGTTTAACATCTTTGTCAGTGACATGGACAGAGGAATGGAGTGCACCCTCAGCAAGTTTGCAGATGACACCAAGTTGTGTGGCACAGTCGACTTGCTAGAGGGCAGGGATGCCATCCAGAGGGACCTGGACAGGCTGGAGAGGTGGGCCCAAGTCAACCTCATGAAATTCAGTAAGGCCAAGTGTAAGGTCCTGCACCTGGGTAGGCACAATCCCAAGCACAAATCCAGGCTGGGTGGTGAATGGCTGGAGAGCAGCCCTGAGGAAAAGGACCTGGGAGTCTGGGTTGATGAAAAGCTCAACATGAGTCTGCAGTGTGCATATGCAGCCCAGACAGCCAACCGAGTCCTAGGCTGCATCAAGAGAAGCGTGGCCAGCAGGGCAAGGGAGGTGATTCTGCCCCTTTACTCTGCTCTCGTCAGACCCCACCTGGAGTACTGTGTGCAGTTCTGGAACCCTCAGCACAGGAAGGACATGGAAGTGTTGGAGCGGGTCCAGAGGAGGGCCACAAAGATGATCAGAGGGCTGGAGCAGCTCTCCTATGAGGACAGGCTGAGGGAGTTGGGGCTCTTCAGCCTGGAGAAGAGAAGGCTTCGAGGGGACCTGATAGTAGCCTTCCAGTATCTGAAGGGGGCCTACAGGAAGGCTGGGGAAGGATTATTTACAAGGTCCTGCAATGACAGGACAAGGGGCAATGGGCTTAAACTGGCAGAGGGGAGATTTAGACTAGATGTTAGGAGGAAGTTCTTTCCAGTGAGGGTGGTGAGGCACTGGAACAGGTTGCCCAGGGAGGTTGTGGATGCTCCCTCCCTGGATGGGTTCAAGGCCAGATTGGATGAGGCCTTGAGTAACCTGTCCTAGTGGGAGGTGTCCCTGCCTATGGCAGGGGGTTGGAACTAGATGATCCTTGAGGTCCCTTCCAACCTTACCATTCTATGATTCTATGATACTCATTAGAAACTATAATATACTTTAAAATAATGTATTTTAACTATGTATTTTATATATATAGTCAAATACATATATTTCTATATATATATATTATACATATATTAACTATAATAAACTTCTTAAAACAATCTATGTAGATTTGAAAATATGTTAGTTTCTAGGTCAGGAAAACATCTTCCTCGCATTCCAGAAACATTGTATTGTAAATTACAAGGGAGCATCAGTGTAACATAAAAAGTGTTTGCTTCAACTTTTGACTTTATACATAACATGTACAGCTGCCCCAGAGTCACTTCATCATTCTCTGTCTAAAAAATTTAAAAAAAAAAAAAAGCACAAAAACTTAAGAAAAAAATGCCAAAAGGCATAAGTATTCTTACCCTCACTTAACTCCAGCTAACAGTCACAGTATACAGCAAAGATCTGCATGACAGTTTAAAATAAAATTTCTAACACCTACAATCTGCAATCAGACCTCTGGTATAAGTTTTACCTATAAGTTCACCCATAAATTATAGATAATGAGTTTGAATATGACATAAGGAAATTTCCTTACTTCTGTTTTATGAGGCAAGATCTCAGAGTGCAAAACTACTAATATTATACCGCCAGCAGCTTGGTACTACCATAGAGAGAAAACAGTGGTAGATCCTGAATGAGCAATCCTTTCAGCTAGAATGCAAAGAATTCTGGTGAAGACACAGTCTAGGTTCAATTACACCTACTATTATGGCAGGCTGGTGTAACTCCACAAACTGCAACTAGTGTAAAACAGTTGTAGTATTTCAGTTATTGGAACATATGCTTGCAACTGACAGTACTTCGCTAGATGCCATTAGACTATTTGGTACTGAACATGCCAAAGTCTATCCATAGTAGGTACTCGAAAACATTCTGGTTTACGAAAGACTCCTGCAGTGAAGGTACATCATCTGCAGGATCCAACTGACAGCATTTATAATCAGTGGGATCCATTTCAGAGGAATCCATCATGTGCCAACTACTATTGCTAAATTCTCATGCATGATTGCTTGAATGAAGTCAAACCCACAAGTCCACAGGATTGCATGTATTTAACTGAAAGCTAAAGGACAGGTTGGTTTAGTTTGACGTTGGTATCCAAGATAAGTCGGTAGTGTTGCTCTACATGATACCGATGCTTTATTTCTGAAACGGAGTTTATATAGTAGGGAAGACTGGGGTGGAAGCAAAATGCTATGCTGTAAATTCTTAAGCAAAACTGATTAGAAAGATCAGTGTTGTGTTTCAAGAAACAATTTGAAACCTCTCCATTCTGCGTATATTTTAATATATAATGCTTAGACACTTTCCTAAATAGAATCACACTTTGAAGCAGAAGTTTACCTTTGTGGGACCACAAAGCAGCAGCAGTGTCAAAATCTCAAATAATTTTTCCAAGATGGTAAGTTCAAGATGGTATTGTCTAACTAGTCGAAGAAAATTTTGGTTTTCATGCTTTTTACTGCTCATTCAGGACACAATTCTATCCAACAACAGCAGGTGTGGCTAAAAAGTATATAAACAGTACCACACAAGTAGTCTATTCATAATGTTGTTTACCTTGCATTCAATCTCTGCTTGTCTACGTTTTGCTTCATTCAGCTGAGCAAGAAGTCCTTTATTCTGTGCAGACAGATACTGTACCTTCCCCTGTAAGTTGGTAACCTCTTGCTCTGCCCTTTGTAGATGGTTACTATTGATCTGATTCTGAAATTTATGGAAAAAAAGGAGAGGAAATGCAGGTCCAGGAAAGATCTTTGATATTAATTTAACTTTCTGAAGTCTGACAAGAAAGACTTATAGTTCATTTACTTTATATAGCAAATGGTACACATTTTATAGCATATATAGCCCTATTTTTTTTCCTATTAAAAAAATTCTCATGAAAAAGCATTCAGAATTTTCCAAGTGTAATCAGAAAAAATTGCATGACATTTGATTTATAACCTGGAAAGTCAAATTGTTTTTAAACAGTTGATTCACTGTAAAAACATTACTACACAGCTTCTGTGCATCTGTTTCTCCAATCTCTTGCTTCAGTAAGGCAAAGATTTTTTTTGTGAACTTGTATCCTAAACATGGTAACATGCTGATGTATCCAAGAAACATCAGGTTCATCAGAAATACGTGCAAATTTCTCTCTCCAGTGAATTCCTGAAAGTAACACAACACCTTAATTAAGATCAGTGTATTAGTCCAAGTCACACCATTTTTATGGAAGCCATGCACAGACCAGCACATAACATGAAAAGCAACGCATTTCTATAAAAATGACACCTGAACAGCACAAGCAGGTACAAAGAGTTGACCCACACCACAAAAAAGTGGGAACTACCTAAACGTCCTGTGACTGTAATGGGTGATCCAGACAGCGGCATACCTATGCCCCCTACTGACTAAAACTCCACATAGGTGGGGGAAAAGCAACAAACCAGAGGTTAACAGTAATAAAACAGTACTGACTGACACTTCAGTTTTAAAAATTAAGGCGAGAAGAAACTTATATTCAGAAATCAGAAATAAGCTGCCATATGCCTTGCAGTTAATTCATCTCTTCAGCAGCACATCCTTATGTGTTCTCCTTGTTTCTGGAATTGTTGAAGCTTGTCACCTTCAGTTTTTGTTTAGCCTTTGTTTGTTTAGCCTTTTGAACTTCAAGGAACCCTTGCACTTAGCAGGTATTTAATGGAAAGAGTTATCAACAGCCTGACAAAAAAAACACTCTTCAATCAATAGCACTGTGCTTCCCGATTCAGTTGAAAGGTCACTAAAATAATAATATGAACTCAATTTTAGAGTAAATGAATACCAGATTTGTTTAACTAGCAACAACTTATATCCTAGTTACAAAAAAGAGATATTTGCAAACAAGTTACTTTTGCCTTTTCTGCAAAAAAAATCTCAGCAATACTTTCCTTCTCTGGATGTGAAAAGTAAAGCTTTTGGTAATAAAGAAGTTAAATATCTGACAACACACAGTTATTTTTGCCGAGAGTCCACAGTTGAGGAACCAGATTCACAACCTCAGTAGATAAGGCAATTTCATCAGAAAAGAAAAAACGTTGCCACTTAGAATTACTATTGTCAGAATAATCAATAAGGTTTGTAAAAATTAAAACACCAGTTACAATTTCATGAATTAAGATTAACACCCATTCACAAGTAGTCCAAACAAGAAATTCAAAAAGCTTAGTCCTGGAGAGACTAAGGAAAACACGGTAAAACCATTTGGACTATAGGCACTAGACTCCCCATTCTTGTCTAACAGCATTTTGAAGTGCATGTTGGAACTAAAGTTGAGCCTGTAGGCAATAAAAAAATATCATCAGACAGTTACCATTTGACAGCAGTTTGCCAGCATTCAGCCCAGTTCACATACCCTGGTGTTCAATAACATACCTGTGTTTCCATCTCCATCATTCTTTGTTTGGTCTCTTTTAGTTCAGCCTGAGTTTCTGCTTCTCTCAATCGGACTGTCATGAGCTCATCCTGTAGCTCGTTCACCGCGTTTTTTCTGGGAGGATCTTTCCATCTTCCAGTGGTGCGAGCCAGATGACGCTAAAAAAACAAAACAAAACCCCACGTCATTGCTGATAATGCCTCATCTTTCCTGGTGAGACCCTATTTCATTTAATATCTCAGGATTCTATGGGGGACATAGTGCTATATAGTGCTTGTTTGTCCTGAAAACTAGGAAACCATGGAAACTTAATAGTTTAAAAAACAGATAATTAAAACATTGAAGATGTTCCAATGAGTCAACGAATGGCGTGTCTTTCCTGAGATTTTTGCTTTATTTCTAACCCTCACTAACATATAGTGAAGTAAAAGTACTTACCAGATACTTCCTTTCTATCAGAATGGTGAGTTAGTAGCACAGACTCTTTGCCATCAAGTAAGCACCAATTTCTAACATACTTTTCAAGTAAAGTTTCTTGTTGCAGTTGCATTTAAAGGTTTTCTCACTTCAGCAGTGCGATCCACAATCTACTAGTTTCTACTTGATCTCTGCATCTCCTTTTGTAATCTTTTGCTTTATCATCATTCATTGGGGAAAAAAACCAAAATAAACAAAAAAACCAAAACAAAACCAAACCACCCTGAAAAAAACAACAATAAACACACCCCACAAAACCCAAACGTCCACAGTTGTTGAAAATGTACCTGCCAGTGTTCCTCCAAATCTTTGACTTGCTGCCTTAGTTCTTTCAGACCTGTCAGAGCTTCTGTTTCTCTTAATTTTACTGCAATCAGTTCTTCATGTAGCCTAGCAACATTTTCCTCATCAGGCAGAGTGCTGTTCCTCTGCAACAAGGACATACATTTGAATGGAATTGTGCTTAGCAAGACCCACTCCAAGAATAGAGACATGGAATGATAACTTATTATTAATCAAACTTTCTTAGTGACACATTCCATGCAAAATAAAATGCATCAGAAATCTATGTTCCTGGATATAGGAAGTGTGTAAGTATCTCCCAACTGTAATCTACAGGAAAAAAACAAACCAAAACAAAACCAAAAACCAACCTACCACACACTGACTAGCTAGTTATAGGTATTCCAAGTTCCAGGTTTCCCACATTGTATCCCTAACAAAGTACTATTTGCACCATTTTGCACACATTAAAAATATGGAGAGAAATCTGAAACATTTTGATCTAGTTGATATTTTATTTAAAGGAAATGAAGAATTGAAATAATATCTTTAGTTCTAAGTTTTATTTAGACTTACAAGAAAAAATAAATGGAAATATATTTTTTTAGGATGTAGCTCACATGCCTTTGAAAAGGAGTAAAGGTATGTTGACAAAAAACATTCATTAATATTTATAAACAATAGTCAAGAAGAGGTCTTACAGATGAAAGTACAGGTATGTAAAAAAAAAAAAAATAGATGAGGAATATGACAGACTAGAGACAGACAAACTGGAAACCACATAGCAGTAATGACAGAAAAAAGTAAAATAAAGGGAGTTTAAAAAAAAAAAAAAAAGAGGGTAAGAAAAAGGACATAATTTGCCTAATATCCCCACATTGAATCATTGGTTACCATGTATCAAAGCTGAACTGTGCTTCATCACTCTCTACTGTACTTTGAGCAAAATCAACTATTTTTGTAGATATGTAATATTTTGACAGTTGCCACGTTTTCTTGAGGGAGTAAAATGCATTATTAACATTAAGACAACACAGCACAATAGCAAATCGTTATCATCTCCATGTTTAAAAATCATAGGATTAGAGTATTGACAAAGAAAGGGAGTGATAGGGTGAATGTTTATATTACTGTCAGTAAAGCCATTTAAGTCCTGGGTTACTGATCAGAAATTTCGCATATGGTATGGCACATCACTGAGAGTTGTGAAGAAATGCATCTGTAGGAATCTGTAGAAGTAAACTTCAGTCACTTCCTTATGTGTCTAACTTCATAACGACAAAAAGAAATGCTACCTCACACCTGAGTTCGGCTGGTATGCTGGAACTGGTTCCACTACTCCAGTTTTGATTCACATTTAAGTTGTCAGTGTACGCTACTTTCACGCTAATGAAGGTTAAGTAGAGATCTCTTTTTGAACTCTGAAAAATACTTTAGGTTCTGACTTCTTAGCAATGCCAAGTACAATGAGAACTACCACACTATCAGCTCATCAGACTTCCATCAAGCCCATCAGATGATTAAAAAGTAAAGCACTGAGTGCAGTGAGTTAATGTAATTGACTAGTAAGTTCTAGCCACATTCCTGAGTGTATATATATACATAGGTCTTCAAAATTTCCATGAGGAAACAACTTCAAAAGCTAATGCAATGGGATCTGAAAAGCCTGCTTTATGTTAGGTCGATTCTTATCTTTCTTTTTTTTCCTATTTTACTTTGTACTTTTTCTGCAAAGGAAGGTGTTTGACAGTAAGATTGAATATGGCTCAAACTCTGGCATACTTAGTTACATACTTAGTAAGGTACAAGTTGGGCTAGCACTCAAACAAGCTGATTCTCCAGTTTTGATACTAAATAGTATTCTTTCCCTGCCCACAATAGTCAAAGTAGGAGACACTCAAGAACTTGAGACCTGGGAAGGGTAACTTTGGACTCCTTCCTCTTCGCCTCCCAAACTATTTAGTTTCACATCACCTCAGCGCTAACCCTAAGCCTCCTGGTGCAGGATATAATCTTGAAACAATCCAGTTTTACTGTAAAGACTCCACCAGAATTCAAATTTTCCACTGCATTGAGCCTCCAGGATTAGGAGAAAATTGACCTGTCTTCACAAACCTTTTCCAGTGCAAACAGATTCTTTTTTCTCCCCTGTATTACCTTCAAGTTTGAAAAGCATCTTGCAGTCATGAAAACAGTGAAGAAAAGATTCTAGAGCACAGTTATGCAAGGAACTACAGGGACCTTCCTTATGTTCCTAGTGCTGTTTTATACAGAGGGTCCTGGTTTGATTTACCTTTTCCATCTCTAGAACTTTATCTTGCATCTCCTTCAGGGCACAATGGGATTCTGCTTCACTCAGTCTGGCTTGGACCAGCTCTTTTTCCAGTTGTAGCACAAAGTCTTCACTGTATCGTGAACTGCATTTATGCTACAAAGTTTGCAGAAATACATTTAGTATGAAGCACAGATGGTTTGAAAGGGGTTTTAATATGCCAGATTTTGAGTGAAAAGTACATTCAAATTCTTAATATTAGAAATACTAGGTTAAGATCAACAGAAGTGCTTACCTTATACAAGTCTATTAATATGTCCACCCACACTGCTAACAGTAAGAGTACTAATGTTGCATGTCTCAAACAGCTGCACCTCCCAACAGCCAGATACGCGAGACCAAACCGAGATCTCCATTAGTATTGAGAAGCAACAACTTACACTTCCTTCTTTCACTGTTACCTAAATTGAAAAATTCTCAAGGTGTCTGTGATTATTATACACAGAAAAGACGTTTAGGAAAGATTATCTAATTACAAGGTTAATATGTGTATTTCTCTTGACCCCTGCTCACTTAAACTCATATTGAACAGAAAACTTCCATAATCTTGAATTGAAAATGAAGTCGTGTATGCTAAAATGCACAATCACTGCAATTTGTCCTTTCTTCTACTCATGTCTCATTTGTTCACACTATGGGTATTTTTTCTGAGATTCTCTTCTAGAGATCTATGAGAAAAAAAAACACCAGGCACTAGTATAGTCCCTTCTAGACAGGCAGCAGAGGCCCAAGCTACAAAGAAGCATGGTTCTTTCTATATAGGACTTACTCCAAGAAAATGCTCTGTCAGCTCTGCACATTCCCTCAGTAATAAAACAGCAACTTGAAAACTGATGTAGTACTTCCCAAACTTCAGGGGGAAGAGCAAAACTCGCTTTTTTTTTTTCCCTCCTCAGATAAGTTAACTCATTAACTTATTCCTTGACTGTTGATTAGCTGGAATTAAAAGTAAGATCTGTTCTTTCACCCACTAAAGCACAATTTCCATCAAACTGCATTTTTCATCCAATCAAAATAATACTAAGCATTTGTATTTCAAAGTCCTAATTAAGTTTTTCCTCCAGTTGACAGTCAGAAAATACATTATATTTCTTTATTGGGCCACTTTAAAATTACTTAGAGATTCACCACAGTTTGTCAGACTTAGCTGACAGGTCATGCTATCCTACATCAGCATTTACATTTCTGGTTTAGGGGAAAAAAAAAAAAGTTTAAACCCAGAGAACATAGTTGCGTAGTTACAGTGTACACAGAGTTACCCTGCAAATTAAGTTTAAAAGGAAAATAATTTAATATATATCTTTGTTACCTTTAACTACATTGTGAAAAACATAAAACTGAATAGATGACGTTTTATTCAATTAAAACTGCCATTTAAAAATCCATAGAATATTCATTATGCCAAAGATACAGTTATTTCTTACATGACATTTGCATCAAACAGATTAGATTTTTCATCTAAAAATAGTTGACAAAATGAACAGAAAAGTATTCAGTTCCATATACTTCTGTTAAGAGTAAGACATTTCTTGACCTTTACACAAGCTGAAGGCAAACTAGAATGAAGCAAGGATATGCAACACGTAACTACCTGGCAAAGAAAACATGTTGGGTTTTTTTCCATTTATTTTTATACTTCTGCATGCTAACTATGCCTTTCATCATTATTTATAGGATAATCCAAATTCAAAATGTACACTAGCTCTAGTCTTGAAATTATAAGGACATTGAGGTACTTGAACATGTCCAGAGAAGGGCAATGAGGCTGGTGAGAGGCCTCGAGCAAAAGTCCTATAAAGAGAGGCTGAGGGAACTGGGATTGTTTAGTCTGGAGAAGAGGAGGTTCAAGGGAGACCTTATTGCTGTCTACAACTACCTGAAGGGTGGTTGTAGCCAGGGGGAGGTTGCTTTCTTCTCTCAGGCAACCAGCACCAGAACAAGAGGGCACAGTCTCAAGCTGCGCCAGGGGAAGTTTAGGCTCGAGGTGAGGAGAAAGTTCTTCACTGAGAGAGTCATTGGCTACTGGAATGGGCTGCCCAGGGAGGTGGTGGAATCACTGTCCCTGGAGGTGTTCAAGATGTGCTTGGATGTGGCACTTGGTGCCACGGTCTAGTCTTGAGGTCTGTGGTAACAGGTTGGACTTGATGATCTTTGAGGACTCTTCCAACCTTGGTGATACTGTGATATATGTCTGCAGGGAGTTATAGGGGAGAGAATGTATGCAAAGTAATAAAAAGCAAATACAGCTCATGCAGGCAGGCTTTACTGTCACTGAGACTAGCCATTTGAGCTCCTGTCCTACTTAACTGTGCAGCTGAAGCACAAAGAATACTATAAGATACAGTCAAAAAAGACTGTAAGATATTTAATACTAATTCTCCCTTATAAAACACTAATTTGCACTATATTCAACACACATACTGTCCTTTTCTCAGCAAGCAGCAGAGGTAGCCCTATTTGAGCATAAGGAGTGCTCAGTGCTGATGCATACTACAATTGCTTCATACGATAAAGGAGCGTGAGTAACATATATGTAACAACATGCAGATGCAGAGAACAGGCAACAGCTCGCTCTCATTTCCTGGTTGTTTGTACACATTCATCAGATGATACACACAGCAACTTAAATGGACTCCATGTTTCTTGTTCCAGATTCTGCTTCTGATATACAAATGAATGCAGTGCACTTCTTTTTCCTCAGGGAAGAAATCCTCTTATACTTTCCAGGAAATTTAAAGAAAACAATAGATTTGAAGAGCTAAATACATCCTGATCCTGCAACAATAGTTGTGTCCTCTAAAGAGATTTTTATAGACCAAAACTAACTGACATTTGTCAAATAAATGAGTGTGTAAGAAAATTACTTATCCAGCTTGAGGCACAAGTCAAGCCTTTTGAAAATTTGTCCTTAGATTTCACCTACCTAAGGAATATCTTAGGAGGACATCTCTATTTAGCAACAACTAACTTCATAAATCAGTCCTGATTTGCCAAGACTGGCCAAGATCAAAACAAGATGTAAAAACTAATATTCACAAGTTCAAATTTCTGATTTTTGCTCCTTAGAAAGACAACACAAATTTTGTCATTCTGTATATAAAGGTAACACAAGTTACAAACAAAACAACATTTGAAAGTTACTTTAAAACTGACTTCTCCAGCAAAAAACCTGCTTTTGTGTATATGCCTTAAGCCCCAGGAATTGTAACAAAAACTGCAATGTGAATCCAGGTTTCCAGGCACCAGCCAAAAACATTTTATCCAGAGTAACACTGTCGTTCTTAGCTGTGTTCAAAAGATGTCTGCAATATAAAATGCTAAAAATTTAACTCTACAGTCATTTACTTTTGAAAGAAATGGTTCTCTGTTGGCTTCACTCAGCTGGATTTATTTTCTCCCAGCTCTTCTTAACATATCAGAAATAGTAAAATCTCAGACTCATAAAACCATTGCTAGTATTATTTTGGCCAGTGACAGATTGCTATATATAATTACGAAATGCATTTCCAGTACTCTGCACTGAAGGACAACAGAAAGACTGTTGAGCAACTGGCTAGTTAATTTTATTTTAACAGCACTACCTGTAGTATTGGGTACTTCACTGAATACAGTATTTTTATTCTCTAGTTTTCTAGTTGCAAATCAGAATGTATCATAAAAAAAGTATGTTGTAAAATAAAGCAAAGCCTTCCATAAGGTTTCAGCATTGATTTACAAGCATATATTCTCTAAATCAATTGTGTGCTTTGTTATTATTAATAATTTTAGCACAAGTTCCTGAAACAAATTATGTGTTATGAAGTTGTAACTATAACCAAAGACATGGCTATAAACTACCTTGCAAAATGCACACACTTCCATGTGAGTATTTAGCCAATTAAAATTTTGTCTTCACACAGTACGTTTGAAAAGCCTATGTAAAAATAAGATGTGAAGCACTTTTAGTTTAAACTGCCTCTCATTTCTTAGATTCCATTTCCAAGCATTAAGACTGATGAATTGGATAACCATTGAATATTAGGATATTAAAAACTTAAGATTTGTGTTTTCAAGGTGTCATTAAATGGAAGAAGTTACGGTAGTATTTGTTTTCATAGATCCAGTAGAAGTCACCTTTTTCATTTAGAAACAATGAAGGAGGGGGGAGGAGGGGGAAAGTAATGGGGAAAAAAGAACCCAAACTTCAGCAAATTATCAGGACTAAGTTAGAACAGGCTGGTTATTCTCACTAACTTCTTGAACAGCATTGTTCTGAGCATGCCTCAAAAAGAAAACCTCCTGTATTCTGTTGAAGTCCAGCACAACTTCCTCTACACAGTTCTTGATTTCCTAACAGTATGAGGAAGAAACCACCTTCCTCTTAATTTTTTGCTTACCCACTACAGCTGTGAAGCCTTTACAGATTTCTTTAAATAAAGATTAGACATGCCAAAACCAGATTAGTATCATTCTTTCCAAAGCCATTCAGAAAAATGTTTAGGTAGTTGAAGCACTGAACTCCAAAACTTCTTGGGTTTACAAAAACATCAAAAAATTCTTAGGTTTACAATTAATTTCTTTCTAGTTATCAATATTAAAAAAAAAGTACAAGTTGTGTATGTTTTTAAAAACCTTACATGGAGCGTTGCTCTCTACTAAGATGTAAAAGTTTGCATCCCAAGTAAAATTAAGTGTGAAGTCTCCATTTCAAATCATACTGTTTCTGCCTTCTTTTCTCCTTCCTAAGGACCCTCGATACATTCAGAATAAGTAGAATGCATTTGGTGACACTCAAATATATGACTTAGTATGATCAGTAGTACTATTTTCAGATCATCTGGGAAAAGTACTACAGCGTAACTTCCCTTCCTTTCACTAAGAAAAAATGGTGAGAACCTAAGAAGATTCAACACTTTGTAACAAAGTGATTCTAGTTTATCAAAAAACTCAATTACAAATACTTCAAGGAGAAATTAAAAGTTGCATTTATATTTGGACTTCTAGTGTTGGACTCCAGTCAAAGGCACACTCTACCCATCTCTGTATTCAGCCCTACAAAGAGGTGATGCCATGGAGAATTTTCCATACACACAAATCTTGTAAGTTCTTCCAATACTTAACCTTCAAACCATCCAGCTTGTGCTGTCAAATCTCCTAGAACAGATACAATAAACCCCAGATACTTAAATACAAACAAAGAATCTTTTCACAAACTATATGGTAGAAAAATACATGGTTTAGATAATATTTTTGCTACGAAAAGAACAAGAGACTCTACTCTTATTTCTCCTGACTCATGATTTACAAGCACAGCACTGAGTTGTGTTTTTTGGTGGTGTTTGGATTTTTCTTGTGGTGTTTGGTTTTGGGGATTTTTAAAAATCCCATAGCATTGTTCAGAAGAGGCAATCCTTTTCATACATTCCTATTCAGAAATTCATACCCAAACGTTATGGTTTCTATTATTCTGAAATAAACATGTGGAGAACAGAAGAAGATGTATATTATAAAATATGCCAGATGGAAGCTGCACCTTTCAATGAATACATGCAACTATTTATAAATTCACCATGCAATCATTTTTGCTAATCATAAATAAAACTGTAATAACTGGAAGAAAAAAAATTAAGGAAAATTTTTTTATCATGGTACTGAAGTGCAAATTGGTAAGAGTAAGTTGCTAAGAGTCAAATGCCAAAATTAAAAATAAATTAATGGGTTTCCACCAGGTGGTGCCCTCAGCACACACAGCTGTTTGCTTTTGTCACTTCTGTTTCCATGCATGAAAACAAAGTTAAAAGCCTGTTCAACTATATTACTAACACAGCAGAATCCAAGGAATTACTAATTGAAACTACTTCAGCACACACTGGTAATTCATACAATCCTCAAAGCCATAATACCATTCCTTACACCTCAGAATTAGTCAGCTACTAGGCAGAAATCTCTCATTATCCACATGGATTTACAGCCTCAATTTCACACACAGTCGAACTAGTTATTCTAGTCATATTTGCACTGAAGTGGAGGAAAACAAGGCCACACACATTCAGAGTAGGAACTGTGGCTCTTATTTTAACTGTCTTTATTGTGTTTTACTTAATCTCCCTTCCTGCCGTACCTGTTCAATCTTCTGCCCTCACAGCTCCACTCCAACCCATTTTGCAACCTACAGCTACCTATAGTTTTGCTTAGGACCAGTTGCCATACCTAACCAGCCTGTCAGGCTTCCCCCATCATTGCTACTTAATAAGGGTCACAACATAATTAAAAACATTAGATTTAAAAGTTGCATTGGCCATCAATACTCTAATAGTTGTAAGTTAACAAAAGAGATGAAAATGCTGTATTTGAGTACAGGTAAGTAACATGGATTTCTCAAAAAACACATTCCAAAAGCATGGGCATCACTGTAATCAGACAGCAACAGCTAGGTAGCAAAGTCGATAAAGCTTTCTTGGTTTATTTCACTTGATTACAACATATCTGGCATTTTGGAAAGCATTGCTAGAGCATCTTCATCTCCACATTACAGAAATAGTTTAAGCTGTTATTTCTTTTCAGTCTAAAAGTGAATCTCATCTGTACCTTCCAAGACAAGATACAAGTATCTCTAGAGCTTTGGTGGAAGACGTGAAACAGATTGCTACAGTGCATGTAAGGCATCTGGTAAGCAGCTGCAGTATGGTGTAGTCCCAGAAAGTTATTTAATACACTTGCAATGCCCCAGGCTTCAGACAAGTACTTCAATACCACTTCCTTAGAACAGTATGAGCATATTCACATCAACACTAGCGCATGGTTATTCAGCAACTGAAGATTACTGAAACTGCTTCCTTTCCCCTCTCAAGATACTGAGCAATTTCTAAGTAGCTTAGAGAACATTAACTTCGGTTTCACAATAAAGGTTGAAAGCTTGCACATTATACTACCTAAAACACACACAGTATGTACAAGCATAGTATACATACATCTGCTAAAAATTATTTTGCTGTTCTACCTACACACCTTCTATTAATGTACTGTAGTGTCAAACTCAGGGATAATGTCCTTTTATTTTCACAAGCAAGAAATTTAAGCATGCTAGTTCAAAAATGCAGGTACAGAGAAGAAACGTTAACATGGAAGAGATTGGCTTCAGTGAGAGGTTATGTAAAGGCATTACGAATGAACTCTCAAGTTTGAGCATTGAGAGTGACATAATCTACAATGGCTAGATTCTTACCATTAAGAGCTACCAACACTTGTGTGAAAGTTTTTTGTTAGTTTTTTTTGGTGGTGATGGTGTTTTGGGACTTCTTTTTTTTTTGGCTTGGTATGTTTTGTGGTGGTGGTTTGAATTTTTAAGAAAAACTACTGTCTACAACTCATGTCAATCCAGGGTTATGAATCTCATCTATCAGTACAAACAGACAAAAACATAATTTAGTCCAATTTCTGTAATTTTAGGAATGAGACTCACGATGAACAAGAATTTACAAGGACAGCACAGAGACCATGTCATGATGAGGGAAAAAAAAAAAAAAAACACCACACAAACACAAGTGAGTGAAAAAGATGAGATGATGTGCTGCCAGGCTCCTTACCCATTGCTGCTGCTGTTGGAGCTCCCTGATGGTATTCTCAGCTTGCTCCAGTTTAGTAATGGCCTCATCACTCTGCTGTTTGATGGTGGCCAGCTCCCGTTTTACAAGATAGTTTTCCTCAGCCTCCTGGGCCCTTGTCACTTGTCCCTTAGGACATAATTTTTTTTTTAAGTATTGAAAGGACAAATCCAAGAAAGACTGCCTTGGTGATGTTTAGCTGTTTATTTCATCAGACCAGGTTTGCAAACAGCATAGCGTACAATTGGTAGAAATTTTAGGACAAGGTAGTATTTTATTATGAAGTTCAGCATTCATTTAGCAAGCACAATTGTGTACTTGCATTCAATAAAATTCCTTTCATGCAATATTATTCCAGTTGTGCATGCACAGAATTAAGTTCACAATATTCTGTTTCAGTGTTAGTGTCATCAGATTCATTTGCCATAGGAATTTGTACCAAAAAATTACAGTAGGTTAGGGAAAGTATTATAAACGTGCAGATATTTGGTTTATATATGTTTTAGTAAACAAAATTAAACAAGGTTCTAGCAAGAGATTAGCTCTACATTTATTCCAAATCAGCAAAGCAGGGATAGAGTACAGCATGCAAATATGCATGCATTAGAAGCCCTTTGGGGTTTTTTTTTTGAGAGCAAGAAGGAGAGTTATACAGTAAAAGTCTAAGACACTATACCTGTATCAATCTATCTGCCAAGGAAGCACTTTCCTACAAAGGAAAAATTCAGATAGGAATAAGGAAAAAAAAAAAAAGGAAAAAACCCCACACCACAAAAGGGTGACACTAGTGACAAAACAGACAAGAGTTGAGAGAAAAGAAAATGTTCCAGTTGTACTCGTTTTCTGTACAAACTGTTTTTTGCAGAAATAATATCTATATTCATATATATGAACACAACTCAGCCTAGAACTCTCAGGGAGCAGTCTTTTCTGTGACAGATTTAACGCAGCCCATTTTTTATACAAGAAGTTCTCAAAGCCAAATTTCTCTAACATTTAAAATACACCGACAGGAGACTGGGTATTTTTATCCAAATGGCTTGCTTCCCTAATTAACAGAAGTCACTGATACATTAGCTGATATGATCTAGCAGAGAGATTCAAGACATGGTCTATGGTCTGTCCACAGCAATAAAGGCTTAACTCAAGCACAAAAGGACCTCTAAGCACTGAGGCATTCATGCAGAACTAAAGCTTCCAAGAAGATGAAGCAGAAAAGTGAAGTGGTGCAAACTGGCAGACACAAGTAGAAAATTTCAACAACAGCCAATATTTTGTTATATTAAACTCTTTCAGTAACTCAGTTGAGTAGTTCATAGTTTTTCTTTCCTTGTTGAAGTTTTGCAAGACATATTTTTATTTGTGCATAGTGACAAGTAATACATTTCCCCCTCTAACTGCACAATAAACTTCGACTCTATCCCATTTCAATATACAGTTTTCACAGATTCTGCAACAGAGGATATACATTTTCAGGCCACCTTTGTCCTTGAAACTTACCAAAACCGAAGTTCAGTCTGCTTGGTAGGTGCTATTACTTTGAAGTTAAGACACATTTGCCATTTAGGTACACTAGAGGAATCACGACTACACCAGGTAGGTTAGGATAAGGAAAAACGTTTTAAAATAAAAATAATTTTTTTCAATATAAGAACTGATTGTGTTCACTTACACTTTATGATCTGTTTTTCATATGCTGTGATAACTATCTTCAGAAATTTTTATGAATAGACAATACTCTTCCATTTTGAAATATTCTAATTCAAGTCAGAATGAGATATTCTGATAGTGAATTCTGAAATTTTAAGTAGAGAATGTGCAAGAGCACTAGCATCTGGCATGTCATCATGGACTTCTTAATAAATGAAAGAAAGAAACTGATTTCAAACCTCTGTAAGTTAAGCATAAAGCAGATATTTACTGTTATAAATCTGCCAAGACCATAGAAGTGACTCACTACAGCTTCAAATTGCTTAAAAGAGTCTGCACTTTTCAGTTGTTTTTATCAGCACTTCACTACTAGAAACAAAGATGTTTATAATATTGTATTTTTGTTCATAACTTTCACAACATGTCCTCATTATTTGCATGCTTCTGAAGTAAATTCAGAAATCAATTCATTAGAGTTTGACACACACTGTTTTTCCAAGAAACTATAAGATATTATTGCTGTCTACAGTTACCTGAAAGGACATTGTGGAGAAATTTGTGCTGGTCTCTTCTCACAGGTAATTAGTGATAGGACAAGAGAGAATGGTCACAAACTGCAACTGGATAGGTTTCAACCGGACATTAGGAAACATTTTTTCCACAGCAAGAGTGGTCAGACATTAGAATGGGGCTGCTCAGGGAGATGGTCACCAACCCTGGGTGTGTTTTAAAATCATCTGGATGTGGTGCTTGGGGGTATGGTTTAGGGTGAATGTTACAGAGCAGGGTGATTGGTTGGACTGGGTGATCTTGGGTGTCTTTTCCAACCTGAATGTTTCTGTGATTCAATTATATTACTCTAAAAGTCAATCCACACCATTTTCTTTGCCTGAAACAGTAACGACTCTTCTCTGCAACCCATAAGGCCGCTCAATTTGTTTTGTGAAAAAGACAGGTTTTGTTCCTGGTTGAACAGCTAAGAATGTTCTTGTTCTAAAGCAGACCAGCTCAGATGCAATCCGTCACTGGAAGCACAAGACTAGAATGTAGGAGGTCATCGGAAAGCAATATCTACTACGTGTTGGCACGTTGACAAGAGTTTGTCACGCATGCTTTTAAAGTTAGATTCAATTACAGAAAAAGCCCAAACACAACTATGTTCCAGAATAAATTTGCAAGAAGTTAGTCTTAAAGATACTGTCCCTGCCAGGTATCTAGAATTGTTGTGAAAATTCAAAGCTATATAAAAATAAATGGCATCCTGTCCTGAATGACTGTTGCAACAACACCCCTCTACTGCTGCATTCACTAGTGATGAAGTGATCTGCTTTCTGCAACACCTCTTTCTGGTCATTGGTAGGTCTGTCATTTTGCTCCTACATAAACACACCCAGCAACTTCAGATTTAGAAAACTGAGGACTCTCATAATAACCTCTCATCCACCCAAGCATTTCACCATTTCATGTAGTCTTCTGGACAGATGCTTCTAATTCAGAACAGAAACAGTACAACAAAAATTTGGTATATCAAAATGTTTGATTTCACATTCACTAAGAGCCAGACATAGCAACCTTAAATATTTACAAGCACTGACCTTAACTGCTTTGTTATTGGCACGCTATTTGGGTAAGCACTATTAGTAAACACCATCGAGTAGCAGGAAAACCAGTAAGCTGCAGCCCTGAGATTCCCATTTCATATGATAAAAATCACCATGTACTTACTTTTTCTAGTGTTTCGATGCGCTGCTTCAGGAGTCTGTTTTCAGTTCGTAATCTCTGGAAGACAAACAGTGCAGAATTTTATTTCTCAAGTTATAAACTGTAAGTCTGATAAAAGCCAGTCAAGATAAGAACATTATCTCATCACATCCTATGAAAATCAAAGTAATTAGTAACCTTTTTAATATCCTCTTATATGATATCCTAACTCAAGAGATGATTTTAAAACAGCTATGATTAGCAAATATGAGAAGTTGTGTGTTATATAAAAGATCTGTATTGGATTAGGTGAAAGCAATATGTCTGCAGGTGAACCACCACACATTATGAAGAGGAGCCTATCAAGTCCAAACAGAGCCAGGTATGGTCTTCAGGCTTAAAGGACATGAAGGTGCACTCCCTGCACTATAGCAGGCTAAGACACAGTAACAAGGTTTCTGTCATGCTCCTTCAAATAATTTATATAAATTATATAAGAATATTTAACCTGTAAAGTTATACTGGGAACTATTTACCTCTGATCTCAGCAGTGAGGAAGAATTGTACTACATTGCATATTTTACCAGTGCATTCAGGTATGAGATCTGTAGCCCATAGATATCGTTTCAGTAAGGTCTTATTCTGCCAGGCTAAGAAGCAGATTCCATCCATTTGTTTTTCCCACCTTCCTAAAATAGCAGAGCTTCTTAGCCTTAGTCAAAAATGATTTATATAAAAGTCCCAAAATAGGATCTAGAAATAGCTTTGGGTTGTTGTGTTCAGTTGGCTGGGAGGGTTAGGTTTTTTGGTGCGTTGGTTGATTTGGGATTGTGGGTTTTTTGTTGGTTGATTTTTGTTTGCTTGGTTTTGTGCCCTTTATTGTTGCTATTGTGGGGGGAGGTTTTGGGGGAAGAGCAAGAAAAGGTTTGAAATAAGTTAAAATACTAGAATCTAAAGTAATTGTTGTCCTTCAAATTTACTTTATTCTATCCTACTCATGACAAGTTGTCTTTTGAGTCCTGCAAATCTTCTAATTTCAGATGCCGTTATGGCAGATCCTGATTCTGCTAACTGCACCACTGCCTGTTACAATAACAAACTGCCGGAAAAAGCCTGGAACATAATTGTGCTCCCAGGTGGATGTCACAATTTTTCTGAAGAACTGATGTCTCAGAAGCTGACACCGAAAGACAAACTGACCAGCAGTGGACAGGAAGGAGAGCTTTAACCTTGCTCCCTCTGCTAAGCTTTGTACACTGCACTCGCCCATCACTTCTCCCATTACCTTTTCTCAAGGAACTGGCTAAAAACATGACACAAGGAAGCAAACTCAGATCAAACGCCATGCTGTGAAAAAGGAAAAGAAAAAAAAAAAAAAGACAGCAGAAGGCTATTTGTGTCTTGAAAGCAAAGAGATGCAATGATTAAGTACATACAGTACATAGGTCAGTTAGTAAAAGGAAAATAAACTGCATTTGCAGGGTGTTTTTTTCCCACACTACATATGAATTGCAGAATGTCTAAAAGAAAATGTGAAAAAAACAAAGTGCAGTTTGATAAACTCTGTCTTGACCTGTGTCTTACAAACCTCGTAAGTGGGACACCTACATCTAAACCAGCATATTCAGAATCTTTAATGAAGGAAACCAACTGTAATCAGCCTTTAATAAGCAGAAAGCAATCTAATGTAAAATAAGTACATTTGATCTCTAAAGATTCTGAAGTGTTCATCAGAAGATTCAATATTTCCACTAGCAGTGTCCTTTATGAGCAGACATCCTAAATACAAACACCAAAAAGAAAAGAATTTGAGGACCTCAGTTACATGTCCTGATACAAACACAGATCAAGTACGTAACCCCATATCCAGGGATAAAACTAACCAATAAACAAAATTTGTGGAAGTTCTCTTACTTTAATTTCAACTTGTTCTTCCATTTCTTTTGTCTTTATGGTAGTGTATTCCTTCTCTAACCTAAAAAATAAGAAATCATAAGTTACAATTGGAAAAAAATGTGGGTGGCAACTTAATTATTGTTGTAATATCTACACAAGTAACAGTAGAACAGATCTACAGATTATTGGTGTTTCCTCTAAGTGGTCACTTGAAATACACTCCATTAAATATTTAGACCAGACAAAAAAAATTAAACACAAAAGACATCTATAGGTAGGTACAGAGAATGAATGAGCACTCAGAAGTGCAGGTGCTTGCTTTACAGTATCAATAATTTGGAGCTACTGTGTAGTAACCACTTAACATAATTCTAAAATATTCAATTCAGTATATCCAGCCAACAGAAGACACATTTTGAAAGTCTGGAGTACAGAAAGATGCAAAGAGATTTGAAACAAATATCTTAAACAAAACCACAAAATTGTCCTGAGAATGGTAGCAATTAAAAAAAAAAAAGCAAGCTAAGATATACAATGCCTCTATAGAAGCAAATCAAGGAAGTTTAGACTTGTAATAGCAAGACTTTAAAGTCCATACATTTATATTGGCTTTCAGAGAAAATATTTCTCTTGAAAGCCTTGTTACTTTTCCTGTTTTAGAGGAGACTGCTCACTTTACAGCACTGATTACAGGTCACTGACAGAAGGATTGGCAAATTCAACTTCAAAGACTGTAACACAGTCTGCCATGCAAGCACAACGAATGTACAACACATAACAACCAGAGAATCAACAAACCTAACCCTGGAAAAGCACAGCATGTGCAGTTTGGCTTATCAAGGCAAATTACCAAAGGCAGAAAAGATAATTAACACTAAAAATAAGTAGTAGTATTATTCTCAGGATTTCAGATGCCAAATGAGTTGTTTTACAACTATCAATAGTGTTACAAAGTTCCATGAACTCATGTATTTTAAACAGTACTAATCTTGACCACACATCATGTACTCTGTAGCACTGTGAATACTTTTCCAGTTCCTGAAAATTAAAGTCTTAAGAATTCAGGCCAGATCATAAAGTCTGATCTCCTTTCTGTACTTCACTCCCCACCAAAAAACAAACAAACAAACAAAAACAAACAAACAAAAAAACCCAGAACAACCAACCTTCCCTCCTTTTTCTACTCAGATTTTTTTTGTTGTTTTTTGGGTGTTTGTTTGGGTTTTTGTACAAAAGTGTTGGAATCCCCCTAGTTTGCAGTTTTCCTCAAAAGCTTTAAGTTATTTTTATAAATGAAATATAGCTTTATTTATAATTAGGAAAACCGGTAAATACAGCTTTAAAAGAGTTTTCCTGCAGACAGAACTTCAGTATTAACTGTAGTGTAAAACATAAAAAATTAAACATGGAATAACTAGCTTTAAGCAAGCAGTAGCTCTTAGAAGAAGTATAATCTATTTTCTCAAAACATGATACCTACTTTTTCATCTTCTTTGCATTGTATTTGACTTGGTAAGATGCTTGGATTAATTTGTCTGGACCGCTGTCAAACTGATGTGGTATGACCTTTTGAAAGTGCTAAAAGCAATCAGAGCACAAGATTACATATAATTAATACCTTCAAGAAACCACATACAACACATTACATATTTCAGACATCTCTTACAAATATCATAACATTCATTTACCTGTAACATTCCTTCCATGTCAAGTTGCAGTAATTCTGCTTGGTTCATCTGCAGTACTGCTAAACCTACTCGAAATACTATCTCTAAACCCTGAAAAACAAGAAATATCCAACAATTATTCATGGCATTGTCAACAAAACAGAGTTAATCTATTATTTACTGATGTTGGAAATCTCACTCAACTTCTCAAACAAGCAAAAAGTCTACTGAAAAATCTCTCAAACTATTTCTGGGTGTTTTATTTTGCCCCAAGGACAAGCAGTCTGGCTATTTCACCCAATACCAGACTCTCCCTCAGAAAGGGTAGTGCTGCGATAAACACTCAACTGACAGGTATTTGCTATGTCAGCTTTATCAAATATTTTAAGTATATAGTACAAAACCTCCCAAGTACTTCTCAAAAAAAAAAAAAAAAAAAACCAAAAAAAACAACCCAAAACATTTAATTTCAGACACAGAGCAACACAATTAAAACTATCAAGAGAGATGCAGAGAATGTCTAGCTCAGGTACACTAGTTTAGACATTTTTGAGAGTAACCTGAAAGGACCCAGCTTTGAGTTACTATTTTCTAAAAGACAATTGCAGAGAAACAGCACAAATGGATGGTAAAATTTTGTTTGTCGCCAGTTACAACCACACAAAACTCTAACCCAAAACAAAACAAGTCTTTGTGACAGTGACACTGAATAATTCCATCAATTTCTTTGGCTAGGATCTATGATCTGGACAATAAAACATGTAGATATTCCCTTTTCTTGGCCTACACATCCCCATGGAGCTTTAACTTTGGCTGAAAGCAGCATCACTTTCTATTACAACAAATTTCCTGTAATACTGAGAAACTGATGTCCCTGTTTTATGCAATGCCAATGCATGGCATCCAGAAGTGCAGATTTGGAAAGTCTTCAGTGGGTTTAGGGCACAAAGTTGCATACAGTATCTAAGTTTACTCACTCTCCCTTTCTTGACCAACTACATACACAGATGCTGTCCCCTACAAAATACCTGGTAAGCATAAGGACTGAAAAGCAAGACTAGTTCAGATTTGTCCATTATAATGGGATATACCACTACCTAGTTAACCACTTTTAACAGCTACTCTTAGAACATAAAAGTATTGAGTAGTTACCTCAGACATAAAGATATCAAATATTCTTGTTGCAATTGGAAGTGGAAAAGTGGTAAGAAATATAGTTAAAAACCATGAAGATGCATACATAGAAGTGTGAAAACTCTGAGACTGAAAGTGCACATAAAGCTCTGGAAGATGCTCCTGGAAAAGAGGAAGAAAGCAAAAAAGAAAAAAAAAAAAGAAAAGTTAGGAGTCCTAGTACGTGACACATTTTGAATAAAAGAAGAAAATAATTAATCCTTAGTAAAGACAGTAGCTTTGTAACACAGGATTGGGAAAGGCATTACTCATCATTATCAGGAACCATGCAATACAAGTCCCAATATAGAATGTCCTGTAGCACTCCTACTCAGCAAAGCACAAATTATAAAAACACCACCTGATCCTTACAGCAATCTTGTAAATGCCCAAGTCAAATCCAGAAAGTGGGCTACAAAAAGAGAGATGGAAATATCTAAGTTACAGCCAAAGACCTATGTGTTATTTACTACACAACACACCACCCCAACCACTATATTGGAAACAGGATCAAAACCCACAAACTTGTGTCTCTATTAGCCTGAGCAGGAAAAAGATGTTCTGTCCCCCAAACACTAGCATAATTTTAATTCCACATATAAGGTTATCTCCCAGCTTCTGATTTTCAAACAGCTATAAACTGGCTATAAAGACATTGACTTTCAGAAGTGAGACATTCACATGCTTAAACTGTAGCAATACAAATCCTCATTGTTCATTGTTTAAAGGTTGTCACTGCTACAGGCTATAAAAGCACACCACATAGACACGTGAATTTACTTCTGATACTATTTAATGTCCAGAGAACAGTCTATTAGCCAACAGATGTGTCTGCTCCTGAACTCTAATTCCCTAGTTCCTTATTAATAGCTACTGAAGGGAAAATTAGATACATTTTGAACATACCTGTATCATGCATTCGAACTGGTACATACAAAGGCCCAGTTCAGCCATGCTTGGTTTGAAGAGCTCTCGTAATCTGTAATCTTGCATTAATTTAACAAACACACAGAATGCCTCTTCTTCTGGCATCTACACGAAAAACAAAAGAGCACAGTAAATACTCTAGGCAATTGTAAAGATATATAAAAGCGTATGTCTGGGAGCGTTTACTTTTGTGTGCATGCATGTGGTGAGGTTCTTGGTTTGCTTCAGGGTTTTTTTTTGTTTGGTAGGTTTTGTGGTTTTGAAATTTGGAGGGTGGTGTATGTTATGGTGGTTTTTTTTGGTTGGTTGGTTTGGGGTTCTTTGTTGGTTTG
Organism: Eubucco bourcierii; assembly: GCA_013396675.1. NCBI lineage: Eukaryota > Metazoa > Chordata > Aves > Piciformes > Ramphastidae > Eubucco > Eubucco bourcierii. Next base: position 698,754 of record VWZE01017665.1, read on the forward strand.
GGGTTTTTTTGTTGTCATTGCTTTGGGTTTAGGTTCTGTTTGTTTGCTTGTCTGGGTTTTGTTTAGTTTTTAAGGGATTTATAATCAACTACTGTAATGAACCTCTGTCAAGTGATTCCTAAACTGAATAGGAGCTCTGCAAGTTTTTTATGATATACCCTACCTTGTCATAAAATAGAACGCAGTAATATAAAAGCAGCTTGAAGATTAATGAGATCAACTGCAAAGTTCTATTTGAACTCTGAGGAGATTCGGTGTAATACAACTGAAATAATAAGTTTGTTAAGAGTCAAAACAATGTTCACCAAAATAGCTTGCAAGAGAAACAAACACTATCTTCTCAGCAAATAAAACCACAGAGAGTAAGTATCCTTTGAATTGCAGAGTAAACAGCTGCCCTTGGCAATTCTGCTGTCAACAACATAATGAAAACTATTACAAGAACTCCCAATGAATCGCCATTTCCTAGCAGGGATTTTAAAGGTTCACACATTTGTAGTATTGTGAATGGCTGGAGAGCAGCCCTGAGGAAAAGGGCCTCGGAGTCTGGGTTGATGAAAAGCTCAACATGAGCCTGCAGTGTGCACATGCAGCCCAGACAGCCAACCGAGTCCTAGGCTGCAGCAAGAGAAGCGTGGCCAGCAGGGCAAGGGAGGGGATTCTGCCACTTTACTCTGCTCTCGTCAGACCCCACCTGGAGTACTGTGTGCAGTTCTGGAGCCCTCAGCACAGGAAGGACATGGAAGTGTTGGAGCGGGTCCAGAGGAGGGCCACAAAGATGATCAGAGGGCTGGAGCAGCTCTCCTATGAGGACAGGCTGAGAGAGTTGGGGTTCTTCAGCCTGGAGAAGAGAAGGCTTCAAGGGGACCTGATAGCAGCCTTCCAGTATCTGAAGGGGGCCTACAGGAAGGCTGGGGAAGGATTATTTACAAGGTCCTGCAATGACAGGACAAGGGGCAATGGGCTTAAACTGGCAGAGGGGAGATTTAGACTAGATGTTAGGAGGAAGTTCTTTCCAGTGAGGGTGGTGAGGCACTGAAACAGGTTGCCCAGGGAGGTTGTGGATGCTCCCTCCCTGGATGTGTTCAAAGCCAGATTAGATGAGGCCTTGAGTAACCTGTACTAGTGGGAGGTGTCCCTGCCTATGGCAGGGGGTTGGAACTAGATGATCCTTGAGGTCCCTTCCAACCTTACCATTCTATGATTCTATGATCATGTTTACCTGCATAAGCAGTAATCCAACTATAAAAGCACTTCCTTGACAGTATCCAACTTCACGATCCACCAAAGAATAAGCCTGGAAAATAAGGTTTCAAGTATCTCAACAATTAAAACCTCATTATCAATAAGAAGTAAGCAAAATCAGAGTACAAAGCACACCAATTTATTGTTCCTCTCCCAAATACAGCAAGGACAGATATTTTATTCAGACATTCTAGTCCAATATTCTACTTGCTTCTTACATTACAAAAGGGACTCTGCTGTTTCACAGTGCACAAAGCTAAAACTAAGGCATAACTTAAAAAACAAGCAAAAAAAAACACCAAAGGGAAAAAAACCCCAAAAACACACACATGCAGTTTTCACCCACAGAAATTTGCCAGAAGGTGAGACAGTTGGCATATGAACTGCACAAGGTTATTACTTCAACAGGAGACTGACTAGACATAGCAACAACAGTTTTCAGGAAACTGTGCACGGTTTTATTTACAGGTGGAGGTAGTACAGTTATCTTCATGCACGTTGTATCTTCATCCCAGAATTATGTGGGTTACTATGATTTGGAAACCTGTCAAGTTTTCTAATTAAACTACACTGTACAGGAAAGTCTGCTTCTCTAAATTTAAGTACAAAGACAAAATAATGCAAACTCAATTTTACGACGGCATTCTAATTTTGTGCTTGGGGACTGCAGCACATTTCCTTGTACCCAACATTTGCTACGACCACTTGCAGGTTAAGAAACACTTGAACACTGAATGCTAGATCTGGTTTATACCATTTAATTTATTTCAAGGCCCACTATTCCATTATGTTATCAACAGTTAGCACGTGACCTGGTTTTAATGCAAACTTTCTAAGGTTTTTAATCTCTTACAAATTAAAACCATCAGTCATAGGAATACTATATTTAAAAGCTATCTTTGAAACTTTCATTTTTTAACTGATACCACTGGCATGGTTTAACAAGTAAGAGTAGGTTTAGAAAGCTGAAACACAGGGAACTGATAAAAGTTCACCATATATACACAAGGCAAAGTACTTTCCAAACTGTTATGCACATTCTTGCTAATGCATTTTTTTCAAGGGCTGAAATACTGACTTACCTTCATTACATTGAACAAGACCTCCTGTCCAAGGCTGTCTTTTTCTTTAAAAAAATCATGCTCAGGGTATGTTCTAGCAATGTCCCTTCTTATTAATTTCTCACAAGGAGACGTCATTTTGAGAAGCTCTGAATACTGGTCCTTAATTGGCATGCTTTGAGCACTGCATAAAAGCTGCCAAACAATTGCTCTGAAATGATGAGGTATCCCTTTTCGAACAAGCTCCTAAACCACAAAAAAAAAAAAAAGGAGAAATATTTTTATTTCATGGAAAACTATGAAATATATTATAGTTACAATAGGTTTATAATTATAAGCCTAAAGAGCAAAATACTTCAACGAATCAAGTTCTTGAAAACTTCAGAACATGTTTCCATAATGTCACAAACCAGTCACACAGTTTATAGTATATAAACCTCAATTTTAGTGTGATAGATTGTTAGCTAACAGAAGTAAGGAGACTGAATAAATTTTTCATACCTGAAGTACCCATTATTCATAGTAAGCTGCTTGAAAAGTTGTATATTCAAGTAATTTTAAACAAGAACTCACATTAGCCATCATTTAATAGAGTTATTTTTAATTTAAATATTTTATAAATGTGTTATCCTTAATTAGACTTCTAACGCTCAAGATAAGAAATCAACAATTAAAAAATTATTTCTAAGACAGGTAAAAGTGCAACTAACTGTAGCAGAGACAAACGCAATTAAAAATATAAAATAGTAATTGCACAGTACAATTAACAGAACTCATTTGACAAATGGCATCTAATTTTGCTGGTGTGTCAGTACTTCCAAGTTCTAAGAAAGCACTTCAACCTAGTTACAGACACTCGACCAATTCTAATTTCTTCAATAGACTTAAACTTAATTTCTGTCTTTTGAGGAAAAAAAAAAAAATCATTGGCTAAGCATTACGACTTACAATTTAAACCTTCCAAGATCATTAGATCTAAGAACATAATTGTCTCTTCAGAAAGCACAAGCAGAAAGTAGTTGTGTCACATGCTTTGAAAACTGAATAATTTAAGAAGTTTATAGACTGTCTTTGTGATACATTGTGCAACTGACCCAGGAGAACCCTCTTCAAATAAAAGGGCTCCTTTTATAATTTTTGGTATAAAATGGTAAGGTTGGAAGGGACCTCAAGGACCATCTAGTTCCAACCCCCTGCCATAGGCAGGGACACCTCCCACTACTACAGGTCACTCAAGGCCTCCTCCAACCTGGTCTTGAACACCTCCAGAGAGGGAGTAGCCACAACATCCCTGGGCAACCTGTTCCAGTGTCTCACCACCCTCACTTAGAGCTTCCTCCTAACATTCAGTCTAAATCTCTCCTCTGCCAATTTAAACTCACAGTCCTTGTCTTGTCATTACAAGACCTTGTAAATAATCCCTCCCCACTCTTCCTGTAGGCCCCCTTCAGATACTGGAAGGCTACTATCAGGTCTCCTGGAAGCCTTCTCTTCTCCAGGCTGAAGAGCCCCAACTCTCTCAGCCTGTCCTCATTGGAGAGCTGCTCCAGCCCTCTGATCATCTTTGTGGTCCTCCTCTGGACCCGCTCCAACACTTCCATGTCCTTCCTGTGCTGAGGGCTCCAGAACTGCACACGGTACTCCACGTGGGGTCTGGCAAGAGCAGAGTAAATAGGCAGAATCCCCTCCCTTGCCCTGCTGGCCACAGTGCTCTTGATGCAGCCCAGGACTCAGTTGCTGTCTGGGCTGCATGTGCACACTGCAGACTCATGTTGAGCTTTTCATCAACCCAGACTCCAAGGTCCTTTTCCTCAGGGCTGCTCTCCAGCCATTCACCACCCAGCCTGTATTTGTGCTTGGGATTGCGCCTACCCAGGTGCAGGACCTTACACTTGGCCTTGTTGAATTTCATGAGGGTGGCCTGGGCCCACCTCTCCAGCCTGTCCAGGTCCCTCTGGATGCCATCCCTGACAAGTCAACTGTGCCACACAGCTTGGTGTCATCTGCAAACTTGCTGAGGGTGCACTCCATTCCTCTGTCCATGTCACTGACAAAGATGTTAAACAGCACTGGTCCCAGCACTGACCCCTGAAGGATACCACTTGTTGCTGGTTTCCAGGTGGACATCATGCCGTTGATTACCACTCTCTCTGTGCGACCATCCAGCCATTTCCTTACAAAGCAATACCTGGTACCTGAGGAATTGCTATATTGCCTCCTCACTAGTGTTTCTTCCTGAAGCCAAACCAATCACCTATTGCACAAACCTTTTTCTTTTTCCTCTTAGTTCCAAATATTTCTGCTGCTTTTCCCGACATTAACTAACGCAACAGCAGTAACTTTTAAAGAGACTCCTGTTTCCCAGTTCTGTTTCAGTCAGGCTTGAATTCTAGTGTGGGAGTTTTGCATAACTGACATCAATTTTCTAGTATCTTCAAGATCTCCAGACTTCAGAACCATCCTAGTAATGCTTCTTTCTGCCATATACAACAACTAAGACACCCTGTTATTTCCTATAAGATTTTTAACTCTGAGACAACACTAACACATCAGCTTCCCACATCTACTTTTAGGTATCATTTGTCAACAGCACACTATCACATTGTAGATCGGATATCTAAGCCCTCAAGGGCTACTAATAACCAAGTATTAACGAGTGGTTTCTTGCCTTAAGTTACCAAGCACTTACATGACAGAGTAACAGGGTTGATCCCTCCAACATTCCTAAAGCAACAGCAGGGAAATGCACCTACTAAGAGGAACTAAAATGATGCTATTGTACAGAGTATTACACATTGGAAAGCAGGACTTAAGTTACCCTCCAGAACACCACCGTAAAGAGAAAAGGAATTCTAATGTGGATCAAGAGACACAGGGATGGAACACATCACCTATGCAGGAAGGTTTGTATATACACCTATGTCTAAAGCTTTAAAACAAAACCACACAATAATCCTCCCCCCCACTTACCCAGTACCTAATAACTTAAGAGCAGCTTCTAAAGCCAATACAGTAAGATACTATGCTGCTAAATTCATACCTACTGGCACACTCAGGAATTAGGTACAGATGTTTTGGTATCCCATCGTAACTGCAGAATGACACAGTTCAGACTGACTTTCCACAAACAAAACAAAACCAAAAAAAACACTGAGAATTATTTAACTAGCAAAGGAAAGGTCACTAGCAATGTAATTACTTACTGAAAATTCAATAAATACGCCCCATAATATACTTGGCCAGCTGTAAAAATGGTACTTGTGACACTACAAATGTTCAAATGCAGGCAGTTCAAACTAATTCTATCCAACCAGATCTATTTATTACCATCTCACTTCTCCTTTCTCTTGCCAGGTTCATGTGGCCTTCTTTTCATGGCCCTTTGGGAACACCTTTCCAGAAACTGCTTTCCCTATGCAAGCAGGAAGTCTTGAATTCATTTTCTTCCCTTGGTTTCTCTCTCAAGTCATGTTCTCTCTTCACGACTGCTTCACATAAAAGATACTTCACTTTAGCCTATTGTTCTGCCTTCCCAGAACCTATTCATAACACACACATTTCAAACTGCTCAAAAGACTTTGAAATTTGTATTCTGCACATAAAACTTCAGACTACAGCCAATAAAACACCAAAGCAGAACAGACTTGCCTATTAAGAAAAACTCCCACACCGCTCTACTTGTTGCCTCTGAAATGCAGATATGTTCTAATGCCCTACATGCTCGTTCTTTGAATTTATAGTATAACTGAATTCCATTTCTGTAGATGCCCACAACTACCCCAGACTGGACACACACTACTCAAAAGGTTGTCCAGCCCATACAGAATTTAGTAATCATGTGTTCTGCTTCCTGGAGTCAATACACCTGACATGCACACAAAGATGACCTCAGAGTGTCATACAATACACTTTACCTCTTCTAGTAAGAGCCCTTTAAAAAGGCAGCTGCTCAGTGGGAAAATAGTCATGGCATCCAGTTATTAGATGCCCTTAAGTAGGTTTTCAGTAATTCCATTTTGGAAACATCAGAGGTAGACAAAAAGCTTTAGTACTCAAGATACAATAAATGCATCTAGTTTCTGATAAGAGATGCTTGCTAGGAAGAATTGTTAGCACAGTCTGGTAGCAGCAACATCAGAAGTACTATGGTTTAGAAACAAGAGATTCAACTGTAATCATCTATTGCATATTTATTTTTAAAAATAAGACCAACGAAAAGATAAAACCATTACTTATATTACAAATACGTTCCAAAAAATAGCATCCAACTACTACCTTAACTTGCTTTTCTTTCTTTTTCCGTACATCTTCCCATTCATTCACAATCCTCCCCCACAGGATCCATGAGTCTTCTTCAAGATGGCTGAGATTGCTAGAAGCTGATGAACTAGACACAAGAGAAGATCCACTATTTCTTCTTGACCCATTTACTGATCGCAAAGATTTGCTATCTGTTTCTAAGAGTCTGCAAAGAAAGCACACAAACCCCAAATTTAAGTTCTTCTAATCACAGAATCATAGAATACTAAGGTTGGAAGGGACCTCAAGGACCATCCAGTTCCAGCCCCCTGCTATAGGCAAGGACACCTCCCACTAATACGGGTCACTCAAGGCCTCCTCCAACCGGGCCTTGAACACCTCCAGAGTGGGAGCTGCCACAACCTCCCTGGGCAACCTGTTCCAGCGCCTCACCAGGAATCACAGGACCAAACTATTAATTGTTTATCTAGAAGTCAACTACTCCAAACTCTTTACAAGGAATGCACCCAAATGTTCAGTGGAACTATTTGTCCAACATCCACTTGTACTGAATTTGAAAAGACGAACTGGCCAACATTTCTTCTTGAGATCTCCAGTAGTTCTGCAGACAGAATAGCCGACGTTGCAGCACTTGACGAAATGGTTAATATAGCACATCATGCATCAACAACACTAAACACTGAGGTTTCATGAACTGGATCTTAATTCATAAAGATATCAAATTAGAGCAAGTACAGAAACATTGCAAGCCCAACTCTGTTACACGTTCATCAACTTCGGATTAACAGCCCTACAAAGAAGATGTGCAAGTTTTGTTTTGAGGCATAAATACCAGCAAGAGGGCTCTGATTTTACTAGTAACAAAATACCAGAGCTGTTGTGACAACAAGAACCCAAACAAAGTTAAACATCCTCAATGATAGTGTTAAATGTCAAAATACAGCAAAACAGATAGTAATGACAGACAAAAGAAAAAAAAAATCTCCTAAACTTCTTTTTTTCCTTGACAATATAAACACAGACTGAATAATAAGAAGTAGGAGCAGTTTTAAAACACTTGACATTTGCTGACAACTGTTCACAAAAGTCAACACAATGATTCATAAATGCATGGGAAAAATCTCAGACCTAAAGAATAAGGATCAGATAACAAAAGTGGTTAGTATAACTAATAAATGTGTAATTAAAGTGTGCATTTCAGACAAGAACTTCTGGGGTTATGAGGTAGCAAGATATACATAAAGACATGTCAAGTGCTGTACAGTTCCTTTTTAGCTGGGTTCTACAATCAATGTTGCAAGGAATTTGGGATACTGGGCAAAAAGGCCTGCTTAGTTTATTCTCAATTAATATTAAGTCACATAAACAGGAGGAAGATTTTTAAACAACTTAACCCAAGCATGAGAGTTCAGAATAATTTGAGAAACTGTTTTGCTATATCAAGAGTTTTATTTGTGCTTTAACTTGCAAGAACACATGACCCAGAGCAATCTGGTTGAATAATGTCTCAATGTGCAGGGTTAGTAGATGTGGATACATGTCAGCAATGTCAGGTTAGGTTTTAGATACTTAAATAATAACCTGAGTTATACTGTACCTGAGTCTCAGCAAATCCACAATATTTAAGCTCCCTGCTATGACAGAGATATATTTATACTAGTTTTCCCAGTTAACAGTTTTCACCTACTGTATTTAGGGAAGTTAGGAAAAAAAGTAATTTAATTCATGAAGACAACAAGTACAGCCTCTACAGTACTATTTTGTTTAGAAAGAGGTTAAACAGTAGTGTCTTTGGGGAAGGCGGGGGGGGAAAAAAAAAGCAAACTTTGAGACAAATTTTAATTTAGTCCACATGAATGGAATGCAAAAAAAAAATTTTGTTTTGAGGACAAATTTAAAACCCTAAATAGTTGTAATGGTTAGAAACCTGGCCTACACTGATCTGTAATGAAAATGCACAGTTCAGAACTCCTCCTCTCGATCCAAGATAGTACTAAAGATCAAATTCAAAGTTAGCAAAGGAAAAGCATGCAGAGAATAAACATTATAATTACAAAAGTAAGGTTCTTACTAGTCACTTCCAGTTTTCACAGCTTTCTATATTAGTTACGCTAAATTTCTGTAATAAGACCTTACCTGGATACATTCATTTTCCTTAGATTTGAAAATGGGAAGTTCTTTTTACAGTAAGTAACAAGTTCTGTGGCATTTAGTCACTGTTTTCTTTCACTGAAAACTTTATAAATGATTTACTAATGCCCAACAGATCCACCAGGACTCTGGACTGTGTTACCTCATTATTCTGAGAGGTGTTCCAGTATAATTGCATTACAGAATGTTGCAAGACATACATTGATACATAGTTCTTATTTTTATCTAACTAATTCATACTCTTATTGACATGAAAGCCAACAATGAAAAAGAAACCGTAAAAAATATCCATCGCCAGTAATTCTTCCAACAAGCAGAGACAAAGATCATTAGTTTGTGTTCAGAGCACAACTCCTTGTCAACAATGTGCCACTGTACAAAAAGGTAGATTCAAGCTGTTCTGAAACTACAACGCACCCAGCCTAAGAGCATAAAGCGTCTGTATTAAATAGTAGTATCTCATGAGAAAAGGTAGGATTGAACTGGAAAGAATTAAATAAAGACAGATATGCTAGTTTATTTACTAAATAAACTTGAAAAAGAAAGATTAATCAAGCTCAAGATCACATTCTGCTTTCAGTAAGCAAGCCAGAGTAACTGCAGGGCTTAACGAAATGTAGATGTGATGCTCCAACACAGACAAGTTCTCCAAAGAACAGGTGTCACTACTTTTCAAACAGACCTCAGTCATTTAGTCTAGAACAAAGTGGAATGCCTCAAATTATATCCAAAATTACCTTTCTGAAAAAAAAAACAACTTCTATTTCCACTAAAGAGTTTGACAGATAAAATTAATTCTCTGAGGTTGTATAGCAATTAGGCTGCAGCGCACAAATGAGAGGGAAAGAAAACAAACAAGGAATGAATACCTTAAGTCCCTTAGTGCAAAGTCCAGCACACCAGCAGAAGCTGGAACAGAAGCTACTTTGAGCTGAACTATCAAAATCTGCACTTTACTACAGCACAGGAGACAGCAGTCTTCAGTAGATAGCAAGTCAAAATATAGTCAACCTTTCATATTTGTCAAATAACCAAATTCTGAAAAAAGGCCACGAAGATGATCAGAGGTCTGAAGCAGCTCTCCTATGAGGACAGGCTGAGAGAGTTGGGGCTTTTCAGCCTGGAGAAGGGAAGGCTTCGAGGAGACCTGATAGTAGCCTTCCAGTATCTGAAGAAGGCTACAGGAAGGCTGGGGAAGGATTATTTACAAGGTCTTGCAATGACAGGACAAGAGGCAATGGGTTTAAACTGGCAGAGGGGAGATTTAGACTAGATGTTAGGAGGAAGTTCTTTACAGTGAGGGTGGTGAGGCACTGGAACAGGTTGCCCAGGGAGGTTGTGGCTGCTCCCTCCCTGGAGGTGTTCAAGGCCAGGTTGGAGGAGGCCTTGTGTGACCTGTAGTAGTGGGAGGTGTCCCTGCCTATGGCAGGGGGTTGGAATTAGATGATCCTTGAGGTCCCTTCCAACCTTACCATTCTATGACTTAAAGTCCTGTCTCAGAAGTGCAAATAAGGATGGGTTGTGGAAACTCAGAATTAAGAAATCACACAGTCCAGCTTTATCTCTCAGACTGCCAATGTGTAATCACTGTGCACATCAAGAGCAATTGATCCAAGTGAAAGTTTCATCTTGGACTCTCAAGAACACTGTTGCTTACTATATTACTATACAAAAGAAAAACGCAGGGATGAACAGAAACAACTTACTAGGAATTTACTTTTCATTAAATTAAGACATTATCAATCTGCCACCATTAATGTAGCAGTTTGAAGATAGCTGAACACTGTTCTGCCTCTAAAACAGTGGGCTATACAGTGGAAAGCAAGACCTGGGTAAAAGGGAAAAAACAAAAGAAAAAGGATTTCAAAAAGCTAATAGAAATTGCAGGTTTGAGTAAAAAAGGTGAGGAGGTCATATGGAACTCTCACCCCTGAGATACTGTTTTAAACTGGAAACTGAAAATCATATAGCTCCAGTGCAATTTCTTCAGATTAAATGGAGTTATAAACACTCTTGCAAAACCAGGAGAGAAAGAAAAGACACCTTTAGATTTCCACAACAGGCTTGTAATAACATAACACAAGGGCTTTGATACTGAAATGTGCACTGAAGTTTAACCTAACTCCTCCTTCAATAGCCTCTATCTTGAAATTGCAATAAAAACTATTTTAGTCTCATTACATCACTTTAAAAACCAAAAAATTTTTCATTCACCTGTTCTGTTCCTCAAGTTTAGCAAGTAATTCTAAGTCATCTGGACTCAGCTGTGTTGGTGAGGATGGTGATAATGCGGGTGTAGACAGAGTGGTCGAAGATGATGTAGTGTGTAACGAGGCAGATGGACTTGCCACCTGACTGGCCATTTGACTGACGGTGTGCGATACAGTGTTCTTCACCCATGAGAGAGTAGAGCTCAGCTTTCCTGCAACCTTGTCTGTCGCCACCTGTGATGACAAAAAGAAAAGAAGGTAACAGTTGTCTTCTTTTAGTACTTTTTTTCAGTATCTCTGCTGAACTGAACAAAGGAAAAAATGTACAATACGTATGAAGTGACATTGAGATTAATTACTTCCCCAGAACACTCAAGGCTTTGAGAAGCAACACAAGCATCAACAGCAACACATATAAAAGAAGTAACATGCAAGTATGCTGCTAATCTACAAAGGTATTCGGAAGAATTCCTGATGCATACTCACAGAGCTCATTTCTGCAGTAAAGAAATACCACAGGATCCAGGAACGGCTCAGACTTCCCATTACAAAAACAAATAGAAATAAAAGCGTATTTAAAATCATCTTAATAAACTAATAACGGCACAGAAACTCTAGTAAAATATAGCAGTAGTCAACTACTTTTACCGATGGAACTTGGAGCAGTACGTCAAAGTAAATACTCCAGACCACCCACTGCTCACATTCACTAACCTCTATCGTGACAGGACAGAGGAGCGCAGGCATCACATTTCTAATTTACACCAAGGCAAAAGATCTGGTAGTCAGTGTGCAGAAAAAAGTCATAAAGAATTTACACTCATGAACGTACAACAATTCTTCAATGTCTTCCATTAAAGTCTCATGTTGCCAGCTCTTCTCCTTCTTCCTCATCAGGTCACCTCTTTTCACCAAATGTCCTTGGTGTAGGGCCCCTGATCACACTGCAAATCTGGACAAGCCTGGGGTTTGAGAAGAGCTCTGGAGAAAAACCAAGAGGTGCTAACAGAGTAGAAGGGATTTCTGCCAAGACAGCTGGGAAAACTGCAGATTCAGGAATGAGGAGGTTAACTGCGCCTGATCATGATCTTCTTGATCAGTGTTATGGGGTAATGCAGCTTAAAAGAGTCACAGGTCACAGAAGAAAGAACAGCAGCTCCTGGAAGTAAATTTCTGATGGAAATCTGAATGAGATAGTTTCAGAGGCTTTGGTCTACAGTGATGCACAACACGATTCAATTCTTCCCTGGCCCAAATTTAAAAAAAACAAACAAACAAAAAAGAAAAACCTAGATGCATTGAAAGGATGAGTTAGTTTCCTGGCAAAAAGTTAAAAATTACCAAAACAAGGTTGAAAAGGAACTTTCTTTGAAGTGCTGTTGTTGCCAACTATTTCTTTTGACCTTTGCTGACTTCCTCAGAACTCTTAATTGCTCAATGGTTGTCACGATTATGCAGTATAGTCTTTATAAATTTTTTAATGATACTAAAGACACTGAAATACAGGGGCAAAAACCCCAAGTATTTTCCCAAGATCCTCTAATAGAATCTATTTAATGAAGAATTTAACCTGGGAAATGTAATTCCATCTCAGCATACTGTGTGAAGCACAGTATATAGACTAAGTGACTGGTTCCTAAAGTAAAAGCCTTTAAATACAACGCTGCAAAGAACTTCCCCCCCACCCCATCCCCCCCTCCCAAAAAAAAAAAAAAAAAAAAAAAAAAGTCCAACAGAACGTTATTTTCACATGCCACTGAAAGGAAGGCACATGCCTGCAAAAAACAAGATGAACACTGTAGGCTAGGCACAGTGGTACTTTTATCTCCACCAGCAACTTCAGAGCTCTTCTAGAGGACAGCAAAAAAGTTTCCATATATTTGCCATTTGTTCTGGAAACAGTAACAGATTTTGATAGAAATCTTAAAATGCAAGGATACAAACCACAAGTGAGAAGAGGAGGGTCCCAGTAAATGCATCAGAAAGGACAGGAAAGCTCAAGCAGATCAACACAGGATTTAAAAAAACCCCACCAGACTACACACACAAAACCAAACCAACCAATCAACCCCCCCCACCCCCTCGCAAAAATAAAAAAAACCAACACACACCCAAAATCACACACCACAACACCAAACAAACCAAGCCCAAAAAGCAACACATGATCTTCTGAAGATAATCACCGAATTACTTCCAATGCTAACATTTGATGTCATCTTTCATAAAAAAAAAAAAAAAGGATAAGAGTAAAAATTGCTAGAGACTTCAAAATCTCAAGTTGAATACATGCATTAATACTTTACTCAGTCAATACCCTTTATTTTGTATGACAATGAAATAAAATATTGCAATTTCACTTGGAATAAAACAGTATTATGATAAAGCTAACTCATGCATCTCACAACTAACTATTTTCTCAAAGGCTGCTTTAAATATGACTAGTGATGCAACCTTTCCAAATAAAAATGCTGGGAGATATGGGGTCAGCGTTAACAACACATCAAACATAGCTGCCATACACAGCAAGTATCAGAAGTTGCCTATTCTAGGACTCTTATGCACCAATATTAGAAAAGCAATGATTTTGAGTAATACCCTATACAACAAAAACAGGAAGAGAAAATACACAATCAGCTTTTATCTCTTTAGAAAGTAAAATAACCAGGAAGACTTAAGGCAAAAAGCTGAGCCTGGCTTACACATTATGAGTGTTCCCATGTTGACAGCTGAAGCAAGGGGGTGAGGAGGAGAATGGAAATTAAGAATCTTACTAACATTCATGCACCAACACATCACTAACCATGAAAAAAATTAATACAAAGTTTGTAGAAACCAATTATGAAAAGAAGAGCAAGAAAAAGCAGATAAATCAGAGCAATGTGTCTAATAATGCTATTGCTTCTAGACGCAGATGTCCCCTTAGTATGTATCTGGAGAGACAGTACCTGAAAAAATATTCCTATTCAACTACCTGAAAGCATAAACACATAAAGCAAGCAAAACATACAGCTATAAAAAGCAAATATTTGAAGATAAAAAGGCTCACAGTAAAGTCTGTATCAAAACCACAAACATTTCATTTGGGGAAAAAGAACCATGGCAGTCACCCAGAGCCAAGCTACAGTAAGAAGAAGAAAAAAAAAAAAAAAAAAAAAAAAAAAAAAAAAAAAACAAACAAAACCAACCAAACAAAAAAACCCCCCTCACAACGCACACACAAAAAAAACCCCAACAAACCTAAACCAATGGCTAACTATTCAAGTATTTATCTCTTTCACCAGGCTTTTCCAGGGTTTCCTGAAAATCTAAAGCCAGTTCTCTTATCAGAATCAGTGATGACTCCTGGACCTAGACATGAAGTCATTTAGCTATCGGTTCATTAACCATTTCCCTGAAAAAGGCAAAGAAACAGAATTTTCGTATTTTAACATTTCAGCAATTTCACAATTTACATTCAGCAACAGATTTCATAGAGTTCTTTGACAAGTAATTTCAGGCCCATTTTCTGGAAGGCCTAAAAGTAGAAAATCTTTCTAGAAGCAACACTCTAGTATTCGTATAAGACATGCACATATTTCACTCCAGTCTCTTCAGAGATACTGCAGCTCTCCCAGTTAAAGAAAAAAAAAAAAAATCACAGAGCTATCAAGTGGTACCAAGTAAAAATAAATTCAGTATGACTGAAGGCAGATGCTTTCACTCAGTATCACCAACACCTGGAAACACAGGAAAATCTGTGTGAGCATTTGATTTAACAACTCCCTGCTTTACAGATGTGACTTTACTAACACAGCATTCTGGAAAGATTCAAGAAAACCAGAATCAAACGTTCCATCTCTTCTTTGCATTTTTGAACAGTCTATTCAAGTCTTTCCTAAACTAAACTTTAAAATACTGGTCATTATTTAACTAGCGATATGACTGTCAGCCTGTAGCAGTGTCTCACATGTGGCTAGAACAAAAATGCCCTGCACTTCAGTTACTAAGAGTCCTCCCCTTTGCTACTCTTCATTATTTTGCAAAAAGGTAAGAATCAAACTCAGCTGTTTGCAGCAGTTAACAAGGACAGTCAGACAGCCACAGTGCCCATCCCAAAATTTTAGGTTACTGCGATGAATAAAATTACACAAGACAGGACTTCTGTCATCCTCTCACTATGCATATACACTTCCCTCTCTTCTGCCTCATCGCTCACACCTGTGAAGCTCTACCTGAGCCCTCCTCTGCAGCACTGTTTATTGCTGGGTGTAGCTATGCAGACAGATCAAGCCTAAGGCTCTGCTCCCATTAAGTAGCAGACCTGTGCAAGTTCTTCATCCCTTCAGCTGTCCAGTTCAGGCTGGAAGCCCTTAGTTAACAGTATTCTTTGCTAAGCTCACCTCGTTTTTTCAGCTATGCAGAGACGATGGGTTTTCCTTTTATTCCCAGCATTTCTCAGTTACATCTGAGTATGAAGTGCAACCTACATTGCCTGGGAAGCATGCCAAATCATCAAGAGCACCATCAGGATGATCAAGCCATTGTTAATTTTTTTTAACATGTGATCACAACCAGAATCAACCCATTTTCAAAACGTGCTTTTTCCTCAGAGGGAACTCAAAAATCTGTCAATTAATCAGACTTCAAACACAAACACTGCTCCTGGCCTACTCCCAGAGGCACCAACACTTTCCAATGAAAACGGCCAAGCCTGGCCACACGCAGGCAGACCTATGCCTTTTTTCATGCTTTGCAGAAAGACACAGGAAACTGAGCAGACATAGACCAGATATAAACCAGGTATTCTCCATTCAGGCTCCACAGCATATTAACAGCTATAACGGTCTTGGTTTATCAACAGACCAAGAGCACAGAACAATCCATTTACTTCTGCCTGCAAAAGACCACTTAGATATGTTCTAAGAAAGTGTGAGGGGGACAAATCTTATCTACTAAAGACTTCCTCCTCTGCGGCAGTTTCCAGTGAGCAAAATGCAACTACCAGCAATTTTCATCCATCTGGTCAACCACCAGGGAAGGCACAAACCTATCTACTAAATACTTCAAGCTACTGCATAGATATGTTTATGTATCATTGGTTTACATATGCCACTTAAAATACATACAATTTGGTATCTCAAATTTATGTTTAGCATCTTTAAACAACTGCCAATTACAGCCGTTTATTACAAAGAAGTACAGTACAGCCTTGTGATTTTTGAGTCACTCCAAATAATAGTGAGGTGGAGCAGCATATGAAATGAAGGCACACTGCAGCATCCCACATTATTTACAACTGTACAAATTCCTTTCCCTAAAAATCCCAAGATGTTGCGCAGCATCTCAGTAAGTGTTGTCATCACATACTTGTGCATTTGCCAGGCAGCATTTGTTTTGCTAAGAAAGCCTATCTGGATTTTTTTTCTGAAAAGGTATTCTGCTGCACACACTGAGTTAGGTTAATACCTATATTCTGTATTTCCTTGAGGGAAAAAAAACCAAACAAAACAACAACCAAACCAAAACCAAAATCCCCACTACATTAAAGTTACAGGTACCCTTAATACCCAAAATACTGTCTCAACTACTCTTCTGACATTACTTTATGTATGCTCTCTACTCTTTTCCTCTCTTCCTGAAAAGAGAAAGAAGTGGTAATTTCCAGGATACAGGAAATAATCCTGTAACTATTCTACATATAAAAGGAAGTCTCACATAACTGGGGCTGTGCATGTGGTTTTCAAGCCTGTCATACAGCATTCCATGGACCCAGTCTCCTGTTTGCTTCAAAAAAGCTAAACATTCTAATGTATGAAGAAAAAAAACAAACTGACTCAGTCACTGACACATGCAGGAGAGTTAGCCTGTTACTATTCCTGACAAGCTAAAAATCCTGACTTAGGGCTCAGACATAGTTTCACTATAAGCTGTGTCTCTCCATCTTTTACTCTACAAATTCATGTAACTAGATTTCCGCTGAAGTCTGAGGAAAAAAAATCCCTAGTTACACATACTCCTGATTTTTCTTGTAATATCACCTTATAATAGTCAGGAATATGACTAGCATTCAGCAGTTTCCATTTTATTTCACACTTACTAGCTCTTCAAGTCTGATAGAAATATCAAAGTAGCCTTAGTATTTTTACACTGTTCATACCTTAAGTTAGCAGAAAGTTTTCTGCAGTATCACTTAGTAAATATACATCATTAAAAAGTCATCTTCAGACTCTTAAAATGCTAGAGATTTAATGGTTCTGAAATTCTTCAAAAGAAGAAACCTGAAGTTGCAAGTTCACGTATGTAACATAATCTAATACATAAGGTGTTTTAGGGAGGTGCTTGATTAGAACTGTAGTGATCCTGAAATTATTGCTTCAAGTCATTAATAACATTTTAAATAACTGACCAAATTCAACTGAATTAGTCTAATTTCCAAGAACAATTCCAGTTTTTAAATTACCTCTGAAGTCCAGTGCGGCCTACAATCTGCCAGGCATTGTCCCAGCACGCTAGTTGAGCAGATAAACTACAGCGATTTTGCAGACACTATCTCCTGTCCATCTAAAGATGGTCTTTTATCAAACAAGTTTCACATCTGATATAGCAATTTAACAACCTCCAGGAAACCACAGAGATGTTCTTTCAAGGGGAAAAGAATCAGGTACAGTGCTTTTGTACAAAAGATGGCTGAGAGGTCCTCAGAACTGCAACAACTGAAGGATTACAGCAAAAACAAACAAACAAAAAAAAACCCCACCCAACATCAACCACTTGAAAAGGAAATTCCTCTGTTTCTTTGTTTTCTTAGACCTCTGCCTGGAAAACATCTTTGTATCTGAGGAAGAGCAGCCCAAGTTACACATATATGTACTTGAAAGTCCATCCCTTTGATTAACAAGAGACTGAAGAATCAGATTAATCAGCTATAATAAAGACCAATTCCTGCAAAGTCAGCTTATTTATGCACTAAATGCTTTTATTATTATTGTGTTTTCAATAAAATATACCTCAGTCATTTCACTGCAGTTCAAGTATCATCAGACATTTGTAAAAAAGCAACTAGCACTGAAGGCCACATATGTTTACCATTAAGGTTCTTTTCTATAAATTTTACTTTCCTATTCATTTCCTGAAGCCTAGCTTCCTTAACACTGCTTTTAGCCAACTTCCTCCTGGAAAGGAGCCAGGACCAGCATCTAAGCTACATTAGGACAAAAATAAAGAAATAGAAGTATATAAATACAATTCAATTTACTAAAAGCCTTTGGTTCATATTCTGGAAGTGAGAAATAACTAAGTCGTATTTAAATGTTCACTTAGTCTCAATTATAACAAATTACTGTAAACACAACTCTATTTTAAAAGTATACAAAATTTGCAAGGAATTAAACTGGTAAGCTTAAAGGGGTGTATGAAACAAGACTTGATGGAGAAACCGAAGAACATAAGCATGGCCTTATGAAATATGGTAACAACTGAAATGCCTGTTTACAATTCTGATAAGTAACTATTGAAACCCTGCCTTCAAGAATGTCACTCTTCTTTCCTCTAAATAATCAGCTAAAAGGTCATCATTCCATCAATTGCACTCACATACAAAAAATCATAAACCAGTTTCTAAATGACTAACTGGTAACCAAGATTACTTGTGAGATAGAAATTCGTTGCAACCTGCAGCTGCTGACAGAGAACAAGAAATACAAAACAGAAGTTTTATAAATAGAAGGTGTAACCAGTTTAGTAATTTCCCCATAGGAAAACTATCTAAGCTCTTCAGTAAGCAGCAAATTTAAATGCAGAAGGATACATCAAGAGTCAATTCTTTTTCTACAATTTGTACCAACATCATCGCCTGAATCCTACTGCAGGGTCAACACTTCCTAGGCCCTCCCAAAAACACCACTCCACAACTGTGTAAACTACCCAGAGTTGACAAGAAGTCAGACAATATTAAGAGTAATTAAGGAAAAGCTATGGCTCAGTAGGTTACTTCTGCTGCTACATTGTGAGAGAATGTAGTCCCTGTGTATGCAATACAAATACAAAAGATCAGCACAATTGTGTATAAAATGGCCAAAGCAAGAGAAGAGCCCCTGCACTATTACAAAACCCACTACAAATTTATTTCAACCACTACCACTTGGAGAAGGAAAGAACATACCTCAACCACAGACAATTCAGTGGACAAGACTATACTGAAATATTCACAATCTTTGAAAGGCTCAAAAGCTTATCAACAGATGGCATTGGTTGTTACAAATATGGAAGACAGAAGGTTTTAATTATGCTATTTACAAAATTAAGTAACTAACACTCAACATCTCTAGAGAATGTATCTATCAACATGAAACTTCACAGTCATCTAATATTTACTACCTGCCTTTTTTAAAAATTATAACTTTTTTACTGCACTATGGGAAAATAAAAAAAGAAGATGCCATCAAGCCAAGCATAGGCTTGAAAATATAACACTGAAAAAGTCAGAAATTGTTTTCTGTATTGTTGTTGTTCTCACACTACCAGTAAAAAAATTCTATTTAAACTACGCATTTAACATTTAAAATTATACTTAATCTCTTAAATTCTACTTTGTTTCTTCATTAAGCACTGGAAATGAGAAATTTTCTTTCTTCTACAAGAAAACAAACCAGGAAGAGTAAGAAAATGTAAATATTAAATATTCATGGACCAACCCATTCCGAATCATATTAAAACCCTGAAATACCCAAATATTCAATTTTTGTTCTCCCAAAGTCACTGACAGAGAACTTCAACTCAAATTTTTATTACTTCTTAATTTATCAATCCTACCCAGAGAATAAACTGACAGTAACTCTTTAGGTATGTCTCTTCTCCACCACCTTCTCAGAAACTTGGTAAGGCTTTTAGTGCATCTCTTCCTTTCTGTGAACCCTATTTAAGCCATTCAGTTTTCAAACCACCTCCCCCTTACTTGTTCAAAAGCAATCAAACAACTCCACAGCAGCCAAACATGGAGAGCAATGAAAAATAAAAAAAACCACAAACAAAAAACATGCATAAAAAAAAAACCAAAAACAAAAAAACCACAACCCACACCAAAAAAAAAAAACCAAAACACCACACAACACCAAAACCTACAGAAATCCAAAAACAAGCAAGCTGTAGCTCACTAACTCCCTAAGCCTCAACCTACATCACGCCAAGGAGAGATAGCGGGAAGAAGCATGGCTGTTCTGTTGAAAATTTCTTCTTAAAACATCTGTTTCTCTTCGAGGTACTGCTGGGCTGAGTGGACATTTGGTCACAATCACTACAATTGTTCTCATCCCAGTTTATCAAATTCAGGCAATGCTGATTCATAATACTGAATGCTTTCCTCTGGATGACACCCTTCCTTTTCACTGGCCATCTCTATTTCCTCTCCTAATCTTTGCCTGAAAAAGAGTTTATAGCTACATGTTTCAAAGTAAACCTTAAATCTTTGTAAGTGTAAATGTAGAGCTGCACAATCACAACCGAAGCAGAAACCGCACAAAAGAAGCAAAGTAAATAAGCACATTTATACAAGCACTTTTTAATACTGTTCATCAAAAAGACAAACAACATCCAGTTACCTTCTTCTTCAGACAGTGAAATAAAGCAAATAAACATTTAAAAAAAAAAAAAAGTTCCATATTTTAATACAAATACTTCTGGACATAAAATATATTGAATACTGTCAGTTCTTCTCTGTATGAATCTGCCTTCTTTCTACATCTTTCATTTTACAGTACATTAGGAGTCGGGAAGGACCTCGCAAGATCATCTAGTCCAACCCCCTTGATCTTTACGGAAAAAAATTAAATCGCCCCTGTTGCAATGAAAGACTATGTTTTGATACAGTCAGTGCTAAACCTAGCTCCTGCTGGAAATTCAAAATGGTATGCCAGCTCCGCATTTGCGATAGAACTGCTCTGGTTAGCGAGGCTGAAAATTAGCAGGAATTACATGTAACTACAGAAAAATCACACTAGTAGTTAAGGCTAGAATACATAACGAGCACCCAGAACATCAGCATCGACTTTCTGACCGTATTATATAATCGCGTTCATGCAGATGCAGCAGGAGGTGACAGCAAACAAGATCTCCGAAGCAGCATTTGAACATTATCTCTCCCAGGAACGACAGGCCGTAGGTTCCTGGTTTAACACCGCATCCATCAAACCAAGGACGAAATCGCCCTCTGCAGACTGACCCGTTGAAGTCTTCCCCGGGCAGAGTGAGAGAGCCCCTCCCCACCACCATCCACGGCTGGGGCCACCGGGCATTTCCATCGCGGAGCTGCCAACTACCCACTTGCGTTTCCACAACAGCCGAGCCGCCGCCACAGTCTGAGGCACAGAGAGGTTGAAAAACGCCGGCGCCACAGTCCCCAACCTAGCGGCAGGGCCGCGCACCGTGGCCTCCCATCAGACCCATCCCGGGTCGCCGGAGGGGAGCTTTCCCTTCCCTGGCTGCGGCACGACGCCGCCAGCTCCACCGCCCTCCGCGGCAGGAGCGCTACGGGCCACACAGCCCGGGTGTGAGCGACTGGAGGTGCCCGCGGAGCGGCGGCGCCCCGCCACTGCCCGGTCCAGCCCACAGCTCGACGGGAGGTGGACGGGACGGCGCGGCCGGGGTCGCTGCGCCCCGCCTAGGCCCTGCCGCACACCACAGCCAGTCCCTCAGCAAGCAGGAGCGCGGGCCCGGCCGCGCCTCACCTTGGAAGCGTTGCCCGCGGCAGGGAGGTGCGAGCATCGGCGTCCCCGCGCTGACCCGCCACCGTCCTCCGCGGAGCCGCCCCCTGCCCCCGGTGGCTCGCCGTGCTCCGCCGGCCCCGGCAGCCGGGCCACGTCCCAGCCCGCGCCGCGCGCAGGCGCACTCCGCGCGCAGCCGCCGCCGTGAGGGACAGCCCCGCGTCTCGCCGCGCGGAGTCCCGCCAGCCTGGGAAAGGCGCAGAACGAAGCGGCGTTCTGGGCACCCGGGGCAATGCCTGTCGGCAGGAAATCGCAAGCCCTACTCTCAGCTGCTGCCAGAGGTCACCCGGCCCACAGTGGGTTCCGGGCTCGGTTCTGGTAAGCGGCCCTTAAAACCCCGCAGGCGGCTTACGTGCTCCCGGCCTTTAGGTCCTCCCGTTACGTTGTCGCGACTCTAACGGCAGAAGAGCCATAGCCATAATTCAAGTCCCCACTGCGCCCCGAGATGCAGTGTCTCTGTGAACCGGCCACAGTTCATAGCTACGGGAAAGCAAAGAAGCTGCCGCATCACTTCGACACAAGCACGGGTGCGCAGCATCCGCTCCATTAAGAGCAGCGTTTGGTTGGTTTTTTGGTGGGTTTTTTTTTGTTTGTTTGTTTGTTTGGCGGGTGGTTTGGTTGGGGGTTTTGTTTGTTTGGTTGGTTTTTTGGGGGTTTTTTTGAGTGCTTAGGGATTTTCATCGTGTTGGAAATTGTTCTCCGGGCGCACCAAACAGCCTCAAGCTAGATGGGCCCTTCCTTAGAAGCACCTGTTCAGACACTTTCCGGCCAGGTGCCGAAACACAACACAGTTGTGAGATGTTCTCACAACACAAACAGTTGAGAGATGTTCTGCCAGGCCATCAAATAATGAACCTACTTGCCCTTCTCCATCTACAACGAATAATAGAGACTCCCTAAACTAAACCATACTGAAGTTTTTGTTTGTAAGAGTTCTAGTAAAAGTTTACTTTAACGACAGCAAAAAAAATCTCCAGCACTACCAGGCTATACCGTACATACTACCCTATAGCCAAGTATGTGAAGAATACACTCTTAAAATACAAGTAAGCAACAAGAGGTTGTAGATAAATCTCCATCATTGCTGCCTTTGCTACTGTAGCAAACGGTGATAGAAAAAGTGCAAGTGCTACTACTGACCACATAGGTCAGTGCAGTCACAGACAACAGCCTTACTGCCCTGGTTGTCTGCAGGCAGACAGGGAGGGGCCCTGCTCACAGCAAGTGCTGTCAAAGTACTAGTTTCATTAGCCCAAGAGACGTCTTCCAGCTTCCAGACACTGCTGTAAACGATGTGCATGATACCTTTTCTCCAGAACACACCTAAATAAAACCACTAAATACGAGAAACTGAAAAATAGCAATAGAGCAGAAAACGCAAATACACTTTTTTACTATCAATAAGTGAAAAGTGCTTTATTCAAGCATTGAAAATACTAGCTTTTTCCTCATGAAGTTCAGAACCTCTATGAATAGCAGTTACCCTTTCTACAAACTGAAGATGAAAGAAGAAATTTGCCTTGAATTTTCAAGTGTTCCAGAGGTGGGGTTAATAAGCTCAGGTAGAGCCTTCTTGTTTTGCAGGGTGACAATAAACAAGAAAGCTTGTTGGAAATGAGTTGGAAGCCTGTGACCAGTGGAGTTCCCCAGGAATCAATACTGGCTCCAGTTTTATCCAACATCTTTGTCAATTGCCTGAATGAGGGGATCGAAGTTCAGCAAGTTCAATGATGACATGAAACTGTGGATGTGGACTGACACACTGGAAGGCTGTGCTGCCATCCAACAAGTACTGGACAGGCTGCAGAGCTGGACAAAGGCAATCTCATGAGGTTAAATAAGGACAAATTCAGAATCCTTCATCTGAGAGCTGTAACATCAGGCACCAGTAGAGACTAGGGATCACCCTACTGGAAAGCAGCTCCAAGGAGAAAGACCTTGGAATCCGACTGGATGGTAAATTCTCTATGGGAGAGCAACGTGCCCTTGTGGCCAAGAGGGCCAAAGGCATCCTAGGATGCATTAAGAAAAGTGTGTCCAGCAGGTATAGGGAGGTACTCCTTCCCACCTACTCTGCCCTGGTGAGACCATATCTGGAATACTGTGTCCACTTTTGGGCAAGAGACACAAGAGATATGCTGGAGAGTTCAACAGAGAGCTATGAGAATGATTGCAGGACTTGAATATCTCTCCTGTGAAGAAAGACTGGGAGACCTGGGGCTATTTAATCTTGAGAAGGCTGAGGGGGGATCTTATCAACATCTATAAATATCTGAGAAGTGGGTGTCAAGATGAAGGTCATAATTTCTTTTCAATGATGCCCAAATGATAGGACCAGAACAGTGGGTACAAGCTAGAACATAGGATGTTCCACTTCAAAATGAAGACACTCCTTTACTGTGAGGGTGATGGAGCATTGGAACAGGCTGCCCAGAGAGGTTGTGAAGTCTCTTTTTCAAAACCTGTCTGGATGCATTCCTGTGCAGCATGCCCTAAGCAATTCTGCTTTGGCAGGGGAGTTGGACTCATTGATATCTGGAGGTCCCTTCCAATGCCTAACAGTCTGTGATTCTGTGGAATATGACAGATAACAGGCTGTTTTTTGGAGGGACAGTGAGCTATTTTAGGAACAAAGAGTCTTCTTACAGAGAAGGACAAGAAATTGATTTTGTTTTTTTCTTGTTAAGCAAGACTAATGGAGTCTTGCTGATAATACTGTTGACCATGAGACATTTCTTACCAAAGTAATTACCCAGCAGTTGCCAACAGAGACATTCAGGGAGCATGCTAGACAGTAGCTAAGACAATGTGCTCCTCTAGAGTTACTTTATGCAAAAATGTGAAAAGCACGTAGAATTCTGAGCTTAGTAAAATTAAATTAGTTAAATAATTTCTGAAGCTAGCAAGTACTTACCTGGTAGGAACTGTGCTGGTAATTGTTCAATGTAGAAAATATTTGTTATTTCTTTAATTCCCTTCTTGTTATTTATATCAAATTAGTAACTTTTAGAAATATCAATCTGTGTATAGCAATTACCATATGTCATTGGGCTCTTCTTCAGTAAAGGAATGAGGATAACGAAACACATCAGAAAGTCTACACTCTCCTCCAATGATGGTGAGAAATCTGATGCCACTTGACCTGTTTGTCCATCTGCATATATATATATATATACACGTGTGTATGTGTGTGTGTATTTGTGTGTATTCTGTCAGATATTAATTATCCCAAGCATCTATAATTTATTTTAGGAAGAGCATTCAATTGGGATTTGGTTGGTTTAATATTTTAATTTATTCGATTAACCATGAGAATTTTCTGTAGAAAATTAAGGGAATTAAAATGTTATAAGATTTCCACAATATGTGATTTTTAAGATCCCATTTTCCTGGGCTTAAGAATCCCTTCAATGGGATAGATCTCTTGCTAATAACTGCTTATACAGCTATCGAAGGAAGACTTCAGTATGGCTATGTAAAGCCATTAGAGGATAGCAATGTTATTTTTTCTCTGGAATTGTTTATCTGATCAGTTCAAACAACCGGCTGCTGAAGCCCATCCCGGTGTGACTGACACGGCCGCCTTAGTCGCAGAGCCGATGCCACGGGCTGCGGTCGGTGCGTGTTCCGCCAGGCCGGCAGAGTGCAGCAGAACCGGAGCCCAGCACAGGCCGGACGGCAGCGCCCCGCCTCGCCGGCTCGGCTAGGAGCTGCGGCTGCGCAGTAGGCGCGGCCTTTTCCCCCCTGCTGCAGAGAGCAGTCGTTGTGCGGAGCGGGCCCCGGCCTAGGCCTAGACCGGACAGTACCTGGCACGATGGTCAGTACCGGGCCCTACGGAGTCTACGAGACGGGGGGGAGCTCCGCTCGTCGTTCTGAGGCCGCTACGCTGCTCTGACCGCCCGGATGGAGCCCGATTGGCTCGGGCTCGGGGCCGGCTACGGCGGCTCCAGCGTGGCAATGGCTGCCATTAACACTAGGGCTGTGCGGTAGGGCGGCTCGGCGGGGCTCCAGGTGGACCCCACAAGCTGCTGTCTGGGCCATGCTACCTCCTTGGGCCTTCATCTGCCGGTCCGGTGAGGCAGCAAGCAAAGTCGAGCCCGGGCCGCAGGCGCGTGGCGGCGTGGGAAGGAGCGGGAGGTGGACGGTCGAGGCGGCGTGGGAGCGGGCGGCGAGGCCCGATTCGGTAGAGCCCCCGGTCTTCTGCGATGTCTGGCTCAAGGAGCGAGGAGGACCGACGCTCAGACCTGTCTGAACGTCGGCAGGGCCCAGGGAGCATTTGTCCCGTCGCGATGTCAGCAAAGCGCGTTGTGGGCGACTGTCGGGGGGCTGCAGGAGGAGCCGGCTTCGGGGCAGAATTCGCCAGAGAAAGAACTGGGGGTGGGGGAATGACAGGAAGTGATCGTGGCTAAGGTTTCGGCCCATACCGAGAGATTATGTTAATGGAGCTCTGGCTTTCTTCTAGAATTATATGACGTTATGAGGAGGGGTGTGTGTGAGACCGGAATTGAGGGATTTGACATGTTGGGAGTTACATTATGTTTGGGGGTTATTTTGTAATCTAGACATGTAAGTAAACTATATTAATCCTGATTTCCCTACAATTTTATTCGTGGCACATTTAGTTGGTGGTCTCAGCTTCTATGGTTCCGTGTTAGTAACATCTGTTTATGTTTCTTATTCAAGGGGTTTGTGAAAGTTGTCAAGAATAAGGCGTACTTCAAGAGATACCAAGTAAAATTCAGGAGAAGGAGAGGTATTGTTAAATTCTCTAACATATAACGAAATGTCATTGATAAAAATTCCCACTTCACACATTTTCCACACCATAACTTGTTTTTCAGAGGGAAAAACTGATTACTACGCTCGCAAACGTTTGGTAATTCAAGACAAAAACAAGTACAACACTCCTAAATACAGGATGATTGTGCGTGTTACCAACAGAGATATCATTTGCCAGGTAAGATCTGTGGTGCTTGCTACTTATTTATTGGCTTTCCCAGTGAAGTGGAGGGAAAGGAAGTGTTGGAAGCAGACAGGTTTTTTTAGGCTTGATCTGAGCAGTTTGTGTTGTAAAATAGCTGCTTTGAGGAGACTGGGTGTTGACACAACTTCAGTAATAAACTGTATTCATGATACAAAGTAAGTCTTACAGATGTCAGCATTCTTTAGCAAGGTTGTTTGTAGAGTAAGATTGTTCTGTGTTAATGTTGCTGCAGTAAGTGCAGGATTTTAGGGAGAGGGAATACTTTTTTTTTTCCTCTCTATGTAATGTGCTTCAAGAAGGGCCTTTTTGCTTCATGAAAGACACCAAAGTTGACTACATGACTTTTAAACCTGCATTACACAGTACATAAATATGCCTTCTCTTTTTGAGAGGGTTTTTTTTTTTCAGAGAGGTCATGTGGATCATGTGACACAGCTGTACCTTACGGTGGTGTCACCTGAGATTAAAGGAGACTGGTTTAAAAAGTTTTAGGCATTGATTCATGCTTCTTAAGTGTGCAGGTGTGTGTTGCATCAAGTGCAGTTCTTCACTCTGGTTCACTTGTTTATGAATGTTCCAGTTAATTTCGAAGCTTAAAACTTAGACATGTTTTTCTATGATAAATGCATCTTGTTAAGCTCAACAAACGAAGATATAAAAGTTTATCTGTCATTTCTTTTTTGGTAGAGTAATGGTCTGTTGAGAAAGTGGAAAATGCTGTTTTTACAGTTAATTCAGACAAAACTATGACTGTGACACTTTTATCTTTGAAACTCCAAAGAAAAAGTGGTGGTGGTGGGTGCTTAGATCTGACTGATAGTGCCTTTCCAGTAGGAATCCTGCAAAGAGAGGACAACTTGAGAACGTAGAAAGGAGGTGTGGGAGTCCAAAGGAAGAGTAGAAATATATCTGATAGTACTGCCATCTCACAGGAGACCCCTGAGATGATAAAAAGTCTCAGACTCATTAATAAAGTCATTCCATAGGTTTAGTAACAATGTTACTACAAATCGTTTTGCTTTTTGCATTTTCCTGAGGTATACTATATAATGTGTTATGTGAGAATTACATGCAGGAAGTGGGACAGAATCCATTGACATCCATAATGATTCTGTGAAAGATTGCTTCTGTAGGCAGTTTCCTGGCCTCTTGTTGCATGTGGAGAGGTAAGTTGCTGGCATGCACTTTTTCTGGCCTAATACATACTTGAAATCTTGGCTTTAAAAAAAAGAAAAATGCAATGCCTTGATCTCACATGCAGTGGTTGGCAGTTTGTTGTACATGTCTATACAGAATTCCTGTCAGCTCAATTAGATGTCAAAGAAACAATAATCAAGCCCAGAATTATTATGAGAGCACTAATGTTTGTTTTATTGTCAGATTGCCTATGCCAGAATTGAAGGCGACATGATCGTCTGTGCTGCTTATGCCCATGAGCTGCCAAAATACGGCGTGAAGGTTGGCCTGACCAATTATGCAGCCGCGTATTGTACAGGTCTGCTGCTGGCTCGCAGGGTAGGTATCTATCAGACTGCCTGGAAATTATGCTTTTCTTTTTTTTTCTGGTTTTCTTACAAAACAGAAAGCCCATGTCCTTAAGTGGCCCATTAGGTTAGATAACCTGACTCTAAATAACTTTTGCTCTTTACTGTGTAGCTTTGATTGCCTTTTATGACTGTCAGATCACACTGGAAAGTATGACAACGTGCAGTTTCAGCTCCATCAGCCTGCTTTTAAATCCTGTCACTTAGAGTAGGTGGAGGGAGTGAGCCAGGATAAAAATGTTTAAGAGTTTGAAAATATGTAAAAAGCATTGTAAACTTAATATACAAGCTTACGAGCAAGTCTTAAGTTCACTGGTCTACCTGTTGAAACAAAAGGTTGAAACTTAACAGACATGCTTACAGTGATGGTTGTTGAAAGTTTTATTTAGTGTGGAGTGCATTTTAATTTTTAAATTTTTTTTTAATTTAGAATTTCTTTTAAACCATGACATTTTTACTGGAAATTTGTGTGTTAAGGTGTTGCTGAGTCTTTATTTCCTCAATAAATGGAAAGAATTTCAGAAGTTTTTTTCCTTTCTCACAGCTTTTGAATAAATTTGGTCTTGATAAGATCTATGAAGGTCAAGTTGAAGTGACTGGTGATGAATACAATGTGGAAAGCGTGGATGGAAAGCCTGGTGCTTTCACATGCTACCTGGATGCAGGTCTTGCCAGAACTACCACTGGAAACAAAGTCTTTGGTGCTCTGAAGGGTGCAGTGGATGGTGGCCTATCCATCCCTCATAGGTAATCTAGTCTGTTTGGAACAGTTTCTTTAGAATTAACCTGAGATTCTTCTGTATGTGACAGTCCACTTATACTGTCAGTTTATGTTAGAATAATTTTGTTGTGACCTGGTAATGATTATGTAGCCTAAGCTCTTGGGTGGGGTGTTCTGGTTGGTTCATTGGTTGTTTTTGTATCCACAAGTGCAATTCTGATAGTGCTGTTCGAAGTCTTAAATACCAAGAGATCCTATTAAAATTTTAAAACTAAAAGCCATATTGTTGCTTTTATGTAAAATCACTGAGTAACTGATTGCATGAAAGTAAGTATCCTTTAGTATTCTGTTGGTTTAAGTCTTCAGTAAATTGTATGCATTAATTTCACTGTGAAAAATTGCATGCACCAAGTTCAGAATCATTGGTGTGTGCTACAGTTGTTAGTAGAGTAAGTAGGTCTGAGCAGTCCACCTGCAATTAGGCATTTCGACAGTTCTTGTCATAGCTATAAATGAGCAAATCAAGATCTTCACCAGTGTTATCTAATGATGACAGGACAAGGGGCAGTGGGTTTAAACTGGCAGAGGGGAAGATTTAAACTAGGTGTTAGGAGGAAGCTCTTTACAGTGAGGGTGGTGAGGCACTGGAACAGGTTGCTCAGGGAGGTTGTGGCTGCTCCCTCCCTGGAGGTGTCCAAGGCCAGGTTGGACGAGGCCTTGAGTGACCTGTACTAGTGGGAGGTGTCCCTGCCTATGCAGGGGGTTGGAACTAGATGATCCTTGAGGTCCCTTCCAACCTTACCATTCTATGATTTTATGATACTGCCATTCACTATTTTCTTTCTACGAGCAGTAGGAAAGTAGTAGGAAAATCTTGGATCCATTGTGTATTTTTCTACCTTCTCTCATCTATCCTTTTAATTCTTGAGTAACTATCTCCGGCATTTCTGACTTGGCCGCTGTGTGATGATACTCCCAATGACTGAACATGCTGTAGTTGGTCCATAGTATGTATATGATGTACAGCATTGTTTCAAGACGGGACTGATGGCAGCTGAGATAAACTTAAGACTTCTTCATTTTTAGAGTCCTATTCCTCAGTTACGCATATGAGAATCTAATGTATTGGTCATTTTTGTATGGAAACTAGCCTCTGAAGTGGAGCATTTGGCACCATGTCTCATTCTGACTGTAACTGCTGTTCCACAGTACCAAACGTTTCCCTGGCTATGACTCGGAAAGCAAAGAATTCAATGCAGAGGTTCACCGCAAGCATATCATGGGCCAAAATGTTGCAGATTATATGCGTTACCTGATGGAGGAGGATGAAGATGCTTACAAAAAACAGTTCTCCCAGTACATAAAGAATAACATAACACCTGATGGGGTAAGATTCATCTGGCAGGTTCTTGTGCATTAATTGAGGTGCTGACAAGTCTTGCATAGGGACTTCCTTAGAAATGTGAATAAGCTTGATGTATTAAATGATGTGATTGATCTTGAACATTATCCATGCAAAGAAAATGCTTTTTTCTTTAAGTACTTTATAGTATATCATAGATCTTCTGAAAGTAAGATCTTTTACCTGCTGTGAAGCTAAACATTCAGCTTATAAATACAATCTTACAGGACAGCATTGTAAGATGGACCTTTTTACTTTCTTCCCTGCTATGGAATTTAACTTGAAATCTCTATCCATGCTGCTCACTCATTCCTAATCATGCACCAGAGACTGCCATTTCTGCCACTGGCATGTTTGCAACTGTGAGGATGTGTTCTGTGTCAAACCTGGTTTATGATTTGTGTGACCCTACAGGTGGTTACAGATTCCAGGTGACTACAGAACAGCCTAAGTGATTTCTACTGAGGAAGCTGTAGCATATCATGAACCTAGATTCTGTAATGTGATATTTTCAAAATACTGTAAAACTTACTAAAGGAGCATTTTGGTAATCTTATTTATGTACAAGTTTAAAACTCTTTTACAAACAGGTTGTCTTGCTGCCTGTAATATTTTTGCTTGGTTTTCAGGTTAGCAGTCTTGAAGTTTTAAACAACATTGTCATGTTTCTATTTTTTTAGGCTATGGAAAATGTAATTCACCCCTTTATTGTTGTGGGGGTTTTGGTTCTTGTTCTTTTTTTTTTTAACCAGGGAACCTGGTTTTAGCAGCTTGGTCTTTACTAAAATATAAGTAACAGTGTATTGTAAATTCCAATTTAACCTGTTGTATAGCTTATATTGCAGCAAAGTGAGTCTAGAACTTATGTCAATAGCTAGACACTTATTATTCATACATACAGATTTTTTTTCAGAGCTGGGACCTAGTGGTCTTAAATAGCCACAGCAAAAGCGTTCTTAAAATTAGTGCCATTATGGAGCCATATTTGTCTTTGGGGCAGAGCAGTCTTATTCCATCCTTAGGGACGATGTACGGACTTCAGTTGTTCTTGGCAAGTCTTGTTGATCTCTAGCTGTTCTCACAACTTCTACTACTTCACCTCTTACTAAGCAGCTCTGAAACGTGTGCTACATTCCGAAAAGTGGTAAGATTACATGTTTAAACACAGTTTTGGTAGAATGACAAGAAAAACTTTCTAGACTACCTTTTAATTTAAACATAGGGAAGCTCTGGCGTTGAATGTAGACTTCAGAGGAAATAGTATTTCAACTGCAAGATGATACTCTGATGAAACCTGTTTCTAGTGCATGTTCCAAGGGCAGCTTGGATTATACAACTGAACTGCTATCAAGAATTCAACTTTTATTTTTTAATTACTATTTTTAAGATGGAAGAAATGTATAAAAAAGCTCATGCTGCTATACGGGATAATCCAGTCCATGAAAAGAAACCTAAGAGAGAAGTCAAGAAAAAGAGGTAAGATTGATACTCTAACATGACTTCTCTGTTGAAAATATTTTAATTATGTCAAAACAAGTAATGTAAGTCATAGTGCTGTTGTGTCAAGCCTCATGTGTTTTTAGATTAGGTTAAGATACAAACATCCCTGTATACCTTTGTCAGAAGTTGACCTTGGCAGTAGAAATGTAAAATATAAGAACTCTTGCCTATATTAAAAAATAATGAAGTGGAGTGTACTTGGGGCCTGAATAGCTAAAACTTACTGTGTTTTTCTTCAGGTGAGGGCAATCTGACTAATTTGTCAATAAGATATTTTGAGGTTTTTAGTGGTCTGGGAGAAAATCAAGGCATAGCTGTTGTATTTGGCTTGATACTGTCTTGGCACAAAAGAGTACTGAGCTTTAACCTTTGGAGGAATAAAATGGTTGCAGTTTCAACCATTCCTTTTTGTAGCACCCGTACTACAGCCATAAATCATCATCATGAGGAAATAAAATGTGTTACAGAAGTAGGAATATATTCCAGCATCGCACTTTTAATTACGTTTCTGGTACACTGCAGCTTTCTTGACCATGTTTCTGCTTATTTCTGCCTTGTCTATACATTGCAGATGGAACTGTCCCAAGATGTCCCTTGCCCAGAAGAAAGATCGTGTTGCTCAGAAGAAGGCTAGCTTTCTCAGGGCCCAGGAGCGCGCAGCTGATAGTTAAGACAACTTCCACAATTTTCTATGAAGCTTTGGAAAAAGCGGCAATAAATTTATTGAGTAAGCAACTGTGTAAGACTTACTTACTAATCTCTCCTACAAAGATGCAAAACATTTTTTTACGATCAGATATTCTGTTGTTGGTTTTTTTCTCCTCCATTCGAAGTACTGCATGAATTGAATTTCACAAAGACAAGTGACAGATTTCTAAAGCAATGCTGCTGCATTAGAAGTACTCCCACAATAAGAAACCCATTTGACTGATTTTTGACATGACTGTCATGTCAAAGACCAGCTATAAGAACTTGCTGCTTTGAACTACAAAAAGACCTGTAATTTATTAAAGGTCTTTACCAGTTCTTCACCATTTTTCTTTTAGCATATTTAGTGTTAAGAAGGGCTCTGTACCTCAAAAAATAGGAGTAGTCACAGCAAGTTCTAAAGCCTTTGCTAAAAGGCAGCCTCAGGCTTTCACATACACAAATGGCAGTGCTTTATCTGCAGTGATAGCTGATACAAGAAGAGGTGTCTAATGGAAGTTTTTCAGCTTCCTTCTGTAACTGAAGTAAGCACTTCCATGAACTTGGCTCCAGGCTCTGGTTGCTGCTGTGATGTGCTGTGTTGAGCTCAATTATGTCACTATTACTGAATAGACAAGAAAATTCACATTTAATTTGTATCTGTATGCTTAGTTACAGAAGCCTGGACTTGTCCATTATCCCTTTACTCCAACACCTTGGTTTATATTACTTGTTTCTGATTAGACTGAATAAAGTTACTTAGATAGTTAAAGCGTAAGTCAAGTAGGCGACATAGAGGGATGTTGTTTTAAGATGCTGATGGGTGGGTTAAGTACACCTAATGGAAGAAAAAAGGAGGCCTCATTTATTGTAAACACGTGTATTTTTCAATGAAAGTTCCAACTTGATGCAACAGCAACTTAAAGGT
Source organism: Eubucco bourcierii (assembly GCA_013396675.1). Classification (NCBI taxonomy): domain Eukaryota; kingdom Metazoa; phylum Chordata; class Aves; order Piciformes; family Ramphastidae; genus Eubucco; species Eubucco bourcierii. The sequence goes on from VWZE01017665.1 coordinate 732,183, forward strand.
TCTGTACATCAAACTGCACTATTAAAGATGGTTTTCGGTTGTTTAAAAATATTGAACATAAATTTGGATTCAATTTCCCCACCAAAAAAATAGTAGGAGTTAGTCAGATTTTTCCCACCAAGAACATGACCACTTCACACTTGAGTGCACTGCTGGCTAGAAATACCTAACTAGCTTGTGGTGGGAGAAGGTTATCAAATTACATTCAGTAATTAGAATAGTAATTGTTAAACTAAAAAGCTGTTGTTTATAAAACAGTACATTCTTAACTCGGACTGCATACTATTACATGTGGCATGAAGAAATGTGTTGGTCCTGGCATTCAGTCTAGTCATTCAAGGTATGCATTTAATGCAGCAATTAATGTTTCAAATTTAAATAAAGGTGCTTAGCTATCCTGAAAAGAATGAAAGGACAGGATTTAGAGGGGTATGGATGACTGACTGACTGTTGCTAAAGTCACTGACTGAACTACTTAATGCCTAGAGCATTTAGGAGTTAAACAGCATAAACTGAGCACAGTATTAAGGTGCTTTATGTACATCCCATTCTACATGATTGTGAACACGGATATAAATCAGAGACAACAGGGATGCACATTAAATGTGGCTCAGTGGTCAGGGTATGTGGAGTGCCAGGATTGGATAGTGGTTCTTTATTCATGATTTGAGACCCAGCAATGCAATAGATGCTACTAGGAAAAAAAAGGAACACACTACAGCTCACTTAACATTCCACCTCATTCCTAGCTAGTACTGTTTCACAGCTTCCATTTAAGCAATATTCCAAGATCCTGAGCAGTCCAGCTTCTCTCCTAGTTTAGGTCTAGCTTTGTCTCTTAACATGTATCCTCTTAACTCTTGCAGGAAAAAAGTATCAAGGCTGTAGCTACATTTGGAGGGACAGTAAAGATTTTATCCACAAGTACCTTGTTGCACATGTCATACAGCAGAATCCTACACTAAGCAAGACTTGTTTTTTAACTGTTAAGACATCTCTGCTATTGGTATTTTTAAAAATTTACCTCAGTTCTCATGCAATGGCTTTTTCTGGCATTTGCCTGAGCATAATTTGGGTTAAAGGTTTTAACTTAAGTACAATAATATACAGTTTTTGAAATAGATGTTACTATTCCCACATTATTTTAAGAAATAACATATTCTAAAATTCTTGGCTCCAAACATGGTTCACTGTATAAGGACTTAATTAAAAAGAGTTGAACTATTAAAACATTCAAGATGAGGTAACAAGGTGTAAACAACAATAATTTGTCTCATAGTACATACAACCTTTAAGTTCTAGAAAATTTTGATTTTTTTTTTTCCCACACTTTAAAAAATACTAATGTGCAAATTCTGCCATGCCAAGGTATTAGTAAACTTAAATCTTACAGTCGTTTTATTCACAGCAGCAGCCTGGACTCAGATGCGTTATTTTGGAATAGTGGTGGTTCATCAGAAAACTCCTTAGGTAAAAATAATCTTTTACTAGTATTTCACATGAGCAATGGTTTTCACAGAATTCCAAAATGGTCCATCAGTGTATAGGGTGGCACAGTGAATATTTTCATCCTCTTCAAGATCTGACACTATGTACAGGAAGTCAAGCATGCAACGTTTTTGCTTCCTTAACACAGAGCACCAGAAGTGTGTCTGGTCTCTGCCTCATCATTCGGTGGCACACTTTGAGAAGCTCTACCATAAGGTACTGACTGAAGGGCAAGTATTGGAGCCATTCATGAAACAGGTAAAGAAACATCCTTTAAAAATGCCACAGATTTTATAAAAACAATGTTGTAGGCCACTTCTGGTGGCAGGCATCAGTATTATATTCTGCTGGTAGAGAAACTAAGAATCATTTGTGTGAGAAATTTTCTTCCACAGTAACATTTTTAAGTTATTAAGTATTAAAGAATGCTCCATTTCCATCTGATTTGCTGTGACTTTAAGGGCAATACACAAGTACAGTTGTTTTTCTAGTTCTTCATGGATATCAGAGGGAGCACCACGAAGCAGATAGTCTTTAAGTAGCTGACAGGCTTTTGCCAAGTTTGGCTGAATGACTTCTGTGGTACATCTCATTTTGCTTTGGTCACACAGAGTTCTACAGTCTGTACCATAAATACAGTCCAGATCTGATTCACACTGACGATCTTTAATAATTTTCTTCAAATTCATTTCTGGAACAATTTTTCTCATGTCCATCATTTTCAAATCATATTTATCATTATATCCCAAGTTTTTGGCATTTGTATCACACATAATAAAGTTTCCGTAAGGTCCATGGAAAATATCTTCCACAAATTCTAAAAGCCCTATAGCTATTTTTGCCTTTCTAGGCCAGGACGGAGTAAACCATTGGTCCATGCTTCTTCTGAAGCCAGAGGGAATTAAAAGTTCTATAATCCATGGAAGGTTGATTCCATAGAGAGAGGTATATTCAACTCTTTCCGTCACATAGAGATCCCCACAAAATCCCAACAACTTTGGAGTATGTTCTTTATCCTGCAAGATCACCATTAAGAGAAACTCATCCAGCTGCAGAAGAGCCCATACAGATTTTGCCTCTGGCAGAGAAACTCTGCCATCTTTGTTTCCATCAGCAAAAGACAGGATGAGATTAACCAGTTCAGAAAGATTTCCTTGTTCACCCAATTTTGCCTAAAAGCAACAAACAAAAAAGATTATTTCATTGGCTACTACCAATCCCACCTGTAATTGTTATAACTTCCTCTTTATTTTCTTCCTATGGATGGTAGGGTATGGTTTGTTCTACTTTACATTGGTTATACATGTTAAAGGACTTGCTATCAGATGCCTGAAAAGCTTCCTTTTTGTTCTGTTTTTATGGCATCAAGTGTATGAACTTGAAGTATATGAACTTCTGAAGGTATTCATATTCATTGCATTTCTAATACAAACATTAAAATTCAAACACTCTTCTTCAGATGTGTTTAGAAAAAAATCTTACTAAGTAGTTTGTTGAGTATTCTCTTGGAAAGCGTATGTAGAATTAAAATGTTTAGAACAGGTTTAGTTTTCAGATGATTAAACCTTACATGTGGAGAGGCGGGGATGTGCAACGCAGAACTAGAAAGCTTATGGATAAATGTTGAAGGGAAGGCAGGGGAAGGTGACACCATAGTAGGAGTCTGCTACAGGAGTCTCCTGATCAGGAAGGCAAAGCAGATGAGGCCCTCTACAAACAAATAGGAGAAGCTTCATGCTCACAGGCCCTGGTCCTCATGGGGGACTCAACCACCCTGACATCTGTTGGAAGGACAACACAGCAGAGCACCAGCAGTCTAAGAGGTTCCTGGAATACATTGATGATAATCTTCTCCTCCTGCAAATGGTAGAGGAACTCACAAGAAAAGGTGCTGTGCTGGACCTAGTCCTCACCAACAAGGAGGAGCTGGTGAGTCAAGTGAAGGCTAGCCTTGGCTGCAGTGACCATGAAATGGTGGAGTTTCAGATCCTCAAGGCAGCAAGAAGGGTGCATAGTAACTTCCAAAGAGCATACTTCAATCTCTTCAGGGACCTCCTTGGCAGGGTGTCATGGGAAAAACAAAACAAAATGAAACAAAAAAACAAACAAAACTCTGGAAGGAAAGGGGGCTCAGGAAAGCTGGTCAGTGTTCAAGGATCGCCTCCTCCAGGCCCAGAAGCAATGCGTCCCAAAAAAGAAGGCGGCAGGTAAGATTGCCAGGAGGCCTGCAGGGATGAATAAGGAGCTCCTGGACACACTTAGATACAAGAAGAAAGCCTACAGAGAGTGGAAGAAAGGACAAGTAACTGGGGATGAAGACAAAAATTGTTTGTGCAACCACAGCTCAGGTTAGGAGATCTAAAGGACAGCTAGAATTAAATCTGGCTAGGGATATTAAAAGGAACAAGAACTTTTTCAAGTATATTAATGAGAAAAGGAGGACTAGGGAGAATGTGGGACCCTTCGAGAAGGGAAATGGAGAGCTGATGACAAAGGATATGGATAAGGCTGAGGTGCTCAATGACTTTTGTGTTCAACATCAAGGGCTCCAGCCACAGTGTCCAAGTTCTAGAGGGCAAAAGGACAGACTGGGAGAAGGAAGATCTGCCCACTGTAATTGAAGAATATTCATTAGCACCTAAGGAACATGGACAAGTCCATGGGGCCTGACGAGATCCACCCATGGGTCCTGAGGGAACTGGCAGATGAAGCTGCCAAACCACTGTCCATCATATTGGAAAGGTCATAGCAGACTGGCGAAGTTCCTGCTGATTGGAAAAGGGCAAACATAACATCCATCTTCAAGAAGGAAAAAAAGGATGACCCCAGGAACTACAGACCAGTCAGTCTCACCTCTGTGCCTGGCAAGATCATGGAGCAGATCATCCTGAAGGCCCTGCTAATGCATACGGAAAACAAAGCAGAGGTGATTGGTGGTAACTGTCATGGCTTCACCAAGGGTAAATCATGCCTGACAAATTTAGTGGCTTTTTATGATGAAGTCACAGCAACAGTGGACAAGGGAAGGGCAACTACCAGACATCTACCTGGACCCAAGTAAGGCATTTGACTCTGTCCCACGTGACATCCTGGTCACCAAACTGGAAAAACATGGACTTGCTGGGTGGAACACTGCTGGATAAGGAATTAGTTGTATGGCCACACACACAGAGTGGTGATCAACGGCACAATGTCCACCTGGAGACCAGTGACAAGTGGCATCCCTCAGGGACCAGTGCTGTTTAACATCTTGGTCAGCAACATGGACAGAGGAATGGAGTGCACTCTCAGCAAGTTTGCAGATGACACCAAGCTGTGTGGCACAGTCGACTTGCTAGAGGGCAGGGATGCCATCCAGAGGGACCTGGAGAGGTGGGCTCAAGCCAACTTCATGAAATTCAACAAGGCCAAGTGTAAGGCCCTGCACCTGAGTTGGTGCAATCCCAAGCACAAAACCAGCTGGGTGGCAAATGGCTGGAGAGCAGCCCTGAGGAAAAGGACCTGGGGGTCTGGGTTGATCAAAACCTCATGAGCTGGTAGTGTGTGCATGCAGCCCAGACAGCAACCGTGTCCTAGGCTGCATCAAGAGAAGTGTGGCCAGCAGGGCAAGGGAGGCGATTCTCCCTCTTAATTCTACTCTCATCAGATTGCACCTGGAGTACTGTGTACAGTTCTGGAGCCCCCAACACAAGAAGGACAACGAATCATTAGAGTGAGTCCAGAAGAGGGGCACGAAGATGATCAGAGGCCTGGAGCATCTCTGCTATGAGGACAGGCTACGAGATTTGGGGCTTTTCAGTCTGGAGAAGAGAAGACTTTGAGGAGACCTTAAAGTAGCCTTCCAGTATCTGAAAGGGACCTACAGGAAGGCTGGGGAGGGACTATTTACAAGGTCTTGTAATGACAGGATGAGGAGTAATGGGTTTAAACTGGAAGAGACAAGATTCAAGTTAGATGTTAGGAAAGGGTTCTTTCCAGTAAGGGTGGTGAAACACTGGAACAGGTTGCCCAGGAAGACTGTGGATGCTCCCTCCCTGGAGATATTCAAGGCCAGGTTGGATGGGGCCTCAAGCAACCTGTTCTAGCAGGAGGTGTCCCTGCCTATGGTGGAGGGTTGGAATTGGATGATCTTTGAGGTCCCTTCCAACCTAGAACCCCAGAATGGTTTATGATTACATTATAAAATACATATTAACAAAAAACTACCAAGACACATTTGGTACAAATTCCATGCAGTAAGTGCAGTGAAAAAAAGTGATCACTCTTTATTATGAGAAATTTGAGGTAGCATTAAGTCAATAAAGTATCACTTTAATATGATGCATGAAGAGCTGGGAGAAGTACAGCTGGCCTTTGTGGTTAGATTCCTGCTGTTCAGTTAATGAAGTAACTCTTCCCAAGCATGAACAGTTTTCAAGTTGTACTTCAGTCTTTGTACTTGTTTACAATAAACAGAAAAGCATAAAAAAAACCCAAAACCACAAAAAACATTTTCTATACAAGTGAAAGCTATAGATATGCAAGATGCATACCAGCTCCCATCTGTTAAAAAGTAAGGAAAAAAATAAATACTTAGAACTTCAAGATAAGGACCTCCGGGAAAAGCTACTTTTGTGATTACATTTTCAACATGTACTTGAACGAGGCTCATAGAATGGAACATTTTATTTCTGTCAGAATAAATGAGCATATACTTACTTTAAAAAGACCATATACCATTTCTTTGAATTTCTCAACAGTAGTTCCTCTTGTTGGTTTATCAAACAGGATTATTTCCTTCCTTGGTTCTGGGTCATTACCAAAATCAAGGTGAGCAGCTTCTTCCATCTGGCATTTTATAACACCTTGCAGATTTCCCCAGATTCCTAAATATATCTACACAGGAAAAAAAGGGGAAAAATGTAAAAAAAACCACTGTAGAAGTCCAACATCTAAAGACCACTCGTACTCCAACTGCTGTTTTAAGCATCAAGTAGCAACACATATCAGAAGACTCCTTCATACAGAGAATGCACAGAACACACTCAAACAATGGCAACCTCAAATACAGTACACTACTACTGGTACTTAGGAGATGCTACACTGCCCAAATATAAAGACAGCTTGATGAACAGAATGCTGGCATTACTACCACCTTGGCATAGGTTAAGCAGCTGCTGCTTCTTCTTGGGAACCAGGATAGCAGAGTAACAGTATGCTCTACAAAAGTAGTCATTCTGTCAAAACCTGAGAGGATCCAGTATATGTTTCTAAAATACAGATATATTTATTATAAATGAATAATACGCCACTTTACATATAGGAATATGTAACACTATATTCAGGTATAAGTGCATACTATATATAAAAAACATGCTTTACAGAGAAAATACATTTTAAAATAATCTGTATTAAACAGATACAGCTTGCTAACACTAAAGTCTGCTTGATGTTCCAGACAATGACATTTCAGTGGGAAATACTAAACCTATGTTGGATGAGAAAAGCCTTACCTGGTTGTTGGCCTTTGTTGACAAACATTTTCCAAAGTACAATGTTTCCTTAGCACAGAGACTGCTACATGCTGACCCATCAATGACTCCAGTTTTGTATTTATCACACTGAAACAAACAGGGAAAAAACTTTAATACAGTGCCCAAGAAAGGGGGCAACTGTGTCTCTCTCAGCACCCTACTCTTGAAAGAAAAATGTAAGAAAACAATTTTAGTAACCCTATATCAAAACAATGCTAATAAACAAGTTTTATCTGTAACTGTACTTCAACACCACAGAATATCTGAATTTGATTACTTTATATGTGGCACTGTGAATTAGATGTGGAATTAGTCAGGACAAACATTTAAGAAAACTATGCTGAATATACTTACTATTATTTTCCTACAGTCATGTCCTCTGCATAGTTCTGTGTACGCGGAGTACTGAACATACATAACCCAGCTGCCAACAAATACTACTAACCAAGAGATGAAGAGATACTTCATCCGCATATATGAAAAACGTACCTAGAGGACACAAAGAGGAAATATTCTTTGCAATTCATTCAGCAATAGTCAGAATGATAAAAACAAACATAGTTGACTATTTCACCTTTAAGAATTTCTCTTTCACAGTGATAAAGTAAGCAGACTGCTTTACATGAAATATTAACATCCTTCAGTGAGCAAAACTAACAGGGGAGGTCAGTTTGACTTACATAAGTGGAAAGAAAATTAAGATATAAATAAATAGAAGAAAAAGTGACAGACCCTCATAGATCAAGCCAAGCCAAGAACCAACTGGATCAAAATCATACACTGCCAGAGTTCAACTACTTGCATCTTTCTCCAAGGCCAGTTACTTAAGGCCCACTCCTGGTAAATGAAATCCAACAGACTAGGTGTTTAGGAAAAAAAAAAAAAAAAAAGGTAATCTGTTAATGTATCAATATGCAAGACAGAGGCACAATAAGCAGGGTGGGTATCATGGACATGTTCCATGTGCTGAAGTCTGCCACTCCTTAAAATGACTATTTAATTATGCAAGTAGAATTCCTCTGTACTAGCCTCATCTTCTGCGATCTTTCCTGTAAATGCATGCAGAGTTTCCTGTTGCTTCTGTGGTTTCATGTTCACATTTTTCATGAGGGACAGAGGAAAAAAGCATTCATATAATAGGAACTGAGGGAGTGCTATGTGCCTTGTAAGAGAGAAGACACCTTTTTCTTTCCTCTCCTGCATCTGGTGTGCTAACAGTTTGATTTCCGTACTCACATCAGAATTAGGAAGTCATGGTCAGCTTTAGCAACAGGAAAGGGTATGAAAAGGAAAGGGCATCCTGGCCTGCATCAGGAATAGTGTGGCCAGCAGGAGCAGGGAGGTCATTCTCCCCTTGTACTCTGCACTGGTCAGGCCACACCTCGAGTACTGTGTCCAGTTCTGGGCCCCTCAATTTAGGAAGGACATTGAGGTACTTGAACGTGTCCAAAGAAGGGCAACGAGGCTGGTGAGAGGCCTGGAGCACAAGCCCTATGAGGAGAGGCTGAGGGAGCTGGGACTGTTTAGCCTGGAGAGGAGGAGGCTCAGGGGGGACCTTATTGCTGTCTACAACTACCTGAAGGGTGGTTGTGGCCAGGAGGAGGTTACCTTCTTCTCTCAGGCAACCAGTGACAGAACTAGAGGACACAGTCTCAGGCTGCGCCAAGGCAAGTTTAGGCTGGAGGTGAGGAGGAAGTTCTTCACTGAGAGAGTAATTTGTCACTGGAATGGGTTGCCCAGGGAGGTGGTGGAGTCACCGTCCCTGGAGGCGTTCAAGGCACGTTTGGACATGGCACTTAGTGCCATGGTCTAATCTTGAGGGCTGTGGTGATGGGTTGGACTTGATGATCTCTGAGGTCTCTTCCAACCCTTGCGATACTGTGATACTGTGATACTGTGAAAGCAGCTGTACTGGGTCAGTATGAGATCAATTTCTATTAGTATCCTGATCTTCAGCAACAGCTATAAGTAAATGACAGTGAAGAGTGAGAACATATAATATATACCAAATATGCTCCCATTTTCCTCTAGAAGACCTTGGTAAGGCAGATGTGATTTTCTTTAGTGAAGCTCAAACTGTTTACGTTTCATTAACATACCCAGAATCCCTTAACAGCCACATAAGTTTTTAGCAGCCACAACACTCTTCAGCAAATAATTCCTCAAGCTCACTATCCACTATAAAAAGGTCAAGGACTGGACTTCATTTTGATTAAATCTAATTCACTTTATCATTACTTGAGATCACTCAGTTCACGTATTGGAAGAGAAATCTGTGTCTGACTACTCTCTCCACATTTATCATGATTACTTTGTTGCTACAAGCTCCTGACACTATACTTCCTCAAATTTTTGGCTTCTTCCCTGCTCCAAGCTGACCAAGATCCAGATGGAAGGGCAAAGTGGAGCAATAATGACCCACTGACTCTCAGAGCAAATCTCAGTGAACTTTCTGTAACCAGGAGCTTGAAATGTCTCATATCCACTGAGATTATCAAGGGGCCAGTGTTGAACAGGTAAATAAATAAATAATTTATTTATCCATGTATCCACATTTAAGTGAGGATTTCTGTTTCCAGGACAACTCGACTGAAAATTTCCACCTGTTTTTGTAACTAAGCAAATTTATTGAGAATAATCAAGAATTAAGCTAAGAAAAATAAAATGGGAAACCTATACTGCTTCAGAGTGAACTCTCAGCCACAAGCTGAAAGCTTGAAAAGCTTACAGAGGAAGACTTGGAAGGAAAGGGCTGAAGCAGGTTCTAGACTATAACAGAATAAGCAATATTACCTAGTTTTAAAAAGGAGGGGAAAGACAGAGCTGCAACAGATGTAAGTCAGCTTCAACTAGAAAAATTACAACAATTTCTGACTACTTATAAATGCATGACAAACAATCAGCATGCATTACACCTTTTCCTCTTGGAAGAAATAATCCAGAATGGTCAGTGTGAAAATCTCTCAAGGCGATTCCAACCACAAAGCTGTGGTCTTGCCATGTTTCAGCTGTGCATCCCTATTCCTTCAGTACACACACGACATGATCTTAAAACTAGGTACTTAAAGGAGATAGATAAAACTGACTACTTTTATTATGGTGGTAAATCTTGAACAGATACTTCTTTCAACCAGGTCTTCAATTACAATATTTACTGAGTACTGAAAGACAGGAGTAATTTCTGCTATTTTCCTCAGAGCCACAAAGACCTTAACTGGACTAACATGTCATTTCCTCTGAGGCACGGTATCCACAGGATGGACACAAACTGGATGGAGTACAACAGGAGACCAACAATAATGCTTTGTGGTTTATAGCACACTTAGAAATAGCTTAGAAAATGAAGAAGCTGCAAGTAGGGAGAACAGAACAACCCAAAAAAACCCAAACCCATAGCGTTCAAAAGGCTTTCTCATTGACAGAACACTACTAAAGTGACAGAACAACTTCCTAAAAAAGGACAAGATACCACATCTACGCACTTACAATGTGAAGAATCACAAAATTCATTGCAAATCACACTGCTTGAACAGACTGATGAAAAGCAGAAGTCATCCTACACGTGAACCAGCAATAAGTGAGAACTGATACTTAAACCAACAAATTCAGAACTATTTTCCCCACCTCACTTCCTCAGTTCTCAGAAAAGAACTGAGATGTCAGTTCAAGCTCAGGTAGGCTCAGCTTTATCTCTTCCTTCTTCCAGACCATTTTCTGTACTTAGTAATTTACAAATTTCACTTACTACTTTTTTCTTTCCAGAATCCATCTCAAACTGCTTAGCCAGCCTTAACTGTCCTCCTCTTGCAACCACACATTGTCGACTATTCTTTTTCTTCCAGCTATTTCAAGTCTATTTCCATCTGATTCTGCAACACTGGCCTCAGTTCTCATCTTTCTCCACTGTGTCCCATTCAAAAGCAAGTATCCAGCACTATTCACTACCTCATCTACTTCAATTTCTCAAGTAAAAATTTCCTGCTTCAGAATCTTTGTCTTGAACTACTGCCTACATGCAAAATGTGCTTATCATCCACAAGCATCTGTCTTTCACACCTCTAGGAAGTCAACATAGGTCTTATGGCAAAGCATTAGGAGAGTGTCTCTCCCTGTTCTCACTTCCAGAACCAAAGGAAAACTGTAATCAGGACAGATTAATTATTTGCATAGTTTATTTCTAACACCCACAATACACAAAATAAATCATAACAAAACCGTAGTGATCTGTTCTTCCCCAGATCTGTCCTGGGAAGACCAGGTTACTAGACCTGAGGCAGTCTGCCAGCAGAGGTCTCTTGAAACACAGTTTTGAACTTAGAGGTGAACCGAAGTAGTAGATTTAAGGCATAGGACAATTTAATCTATTTAAAACATTTAAACTCATGGTTTTCTCAATTTAGCTATAAAATGGCAGGTTGCAACACAAGACCAGGACCAGCTATGCGAATCTTGGAGGGGGGTAATCAAGTTAACACAAAGAGCATTGAATTACAGCATTTCCTACTTTTTTCATCTTCAAGATTGCTATCTGTAAGCAAACCATAACTAGAATATCTATTTTTGCAATACAAAAGAATCTAACAATACAGAAGAATGTCAACAATGCTAAACTTCTGTGCCAAGAAGCATATGCATGAGCATCAATACTTACAGTCATGCTGATATATGCTAGATTTACTTAGCTTCTTTGGGGCAAGGTATCAGGTCCAAGCCTCGGTTTATCCCATATTGCATTTCATACAGCATTTTAAGTATTTCCTTGAAGTTCTATTATCCAGTTTGGGAGACAAGGAAGATAAGGGGAAAGAGGTTTTTTTTTTCGTTTGGTTGGTTTTTTTTGCTATATTACCTCAGAACAAAGTAATCAAATCAAGACAGAAGTTACAGTAGGCCACCTCCATTCTTATAGTAAACACCAAGCCATCGGGCAACTTCAAGTGCTTTCTCTTAAATACAATTTTCAGTTTTATTTTCCCAAATGAAAGTATGATTTGTCATAAACTATCATCAATCACTTCAAATACATTTCACATTTTTACACCAAACACCACACATAAAAACAACCCATGGAAAAAAGTGCATCAGTATGGAGTTCCAAGGTGTTTACTTCAACATACCAGCATGTCTTCCAGGGCTTTCTAGATAAAAGAAACCAAACTTGAATCTCCAATTCCATCACACACATTTAGAGATTCAAAGTAACATAAAAACAACTTCTACTATGCAAAATTCTACCCACAAAAAGAAAAGATACCAAATATAACTGCAGAGAGTTTTCAGTAATTCAAGCAACATCTGTTTGAGACAGAAGCTCATAAAACTTAAAAAAAAACCCCAACAAACCAACACACAGCAGGGGTTGCAGATCATTATGAACACACAACCACAAGAAAGACAAAAAAGACACAAATGTCACTTACAGATACTAAAATGCAAATATATGAAGGATTATTGTTCCACAGCTGCAGACAGTCTGGAAAGTAAGTATGCAGAGAACAGGATGCTTGGGGTAGGATTTGAATAGGAAAGATAAAGTATGTGTGTCATTCTGCCCCCCCCCCCTTTTTTTTTTCTTTNTTTTCTTTCCAATTTGACTTTTATTTTTAGAAGTGAAGTTTTTTTAACTATTTAATTAGCCTGTTCTTAAAATATTGCAGAACACCTACAGGGAGGACTAATAATGATTTTTATCACATCCTCATTATTACAGACAACTCTGACAATGGTTTTCCTAAAGCCTGTCACAAGACTTTTCTCTACAAAGTGCCTTCTAACAATAGGATTAAAACCTGTAATAAATTAACTTTCTTTAATACTTTCCCATATATACACAAGAAGCTCCTATGAATCAGGAATTATATCATATAAAGTGCTAATAATTATCTTGCAGCTGTTTGAAAGATAAGATACAGTGATTCCTTCAGAGACAGTTTTTATTGGGTTTTGGTTGGTTTGTTTTTTAGAAAATATTTCTAAAAACCCTAACATTGTAGAGCATAAATAATATAACATACAACACTGCTGGTAAAATCTTGGAAGAATTAATAGAAATTAATCCAACAATTTTAAGCAAAGCTATTTCATGTTTTAAAACTGCTTGGCAACCAAAGCTTCTGGGGTAATAAACTCTTCATTCCTCAAAATTCCTTGCTGACTGCTTCCATGAATCTTTGTAATACTAAACTTTAAACCAAAATGCTGTTTCACAGAATCACAGAATTAACAGTTACTTCAACATCTTTCTTAAATTGAGGGGCCCAGAACTGGACACAGTACTCAAGATATGGCCTAACCAACACTGAGTATAAGGGCAGAATGACAGCCCTGGTCCTTCTGGCCATACTATTTCTGATACAGGCCAGGATGCTGTTGGCCTTCTTGGCCACCTGGGCACACTGCTGGCTCACGTTCAGTCACCTGATCACTAGTACCCCCAGGTTCCTCTGCCCAGCTGCTCTCCAGCCACTCTGTCCCCAGCCTGTAGGTCTGCTTTGGGTTGTTGTGGCCGAAGTGCAGAACCCAGCACTTGGACTTATTAAAACTCATAGCATTGGACTGTGCTCATATATCCAGCCTGTCCAGGTCCCTCTGCAGGGCCCTCCTGCCCTCGAACAGATCCACACACGCTCTCACCTTGGTGTCATCTGCAAACTTATTGATGATGGACTCAATCCCCTCACCCAGATCATCACTGAAGGTATTAAACAGGACTGGGCCCAGCACTGATCCCTAGGACACACCACTAGTGACTGGTTGCCACCTGGATGTGGTTCCATTCACCACTACTCTCTGGGCCCAGCCATCCAGCCAGTTTGTAACCCAGTACAGCAATTCTGCATTAAATACATGACAATTACTACAATCACTGAGATCAGGAGTGGTCTGCGAGTCTCAGGACCACTGCTACCTATTGACCATATTCACTGTATAGGACAGAGTGCTCTTATATTCAAACTTATCCAAATCTGTTCTACATCTCAGCCTGCAAGAGAATGTGTTTGGGACAGAAAATCCTCCCCAAATGCCATCTGACTACATCGTATACTTGGCAGGAAGCTCCCAAGAAACAAGATTTATTTTGGGCTCAGCACGCCAATGCAGTTGCATAGCTTTTGACTTGAAAAAGACTTAAGCCCTGCCAGTTCAGAACACAGACAAGAGCATATGTCTGCTTAGAGGAGACCACAAGGTTTCACTCCCTTTGATTCAAAAAGAACTACTTTTCTAATAAGGATTTCTTCTTGTTCAGCAAAAGGCTCAGTCACTATTTGGTCTCTTACCATACAGTCCCCTAATCAAATTGCCATTTCCTCCCCAAAATCTGTTGAGTGTAGACACACTCAGTCCGCTTCATTGAGGAAGTGTCAGAACTGCTATGCAGGCACTGTACTAATGCAGCAGAGACACTGACTGAGCCTGCTTATGTCACACTTGCCCTCATGCAGCCTGAACACAGCACAATTACTGCACATATGCCATGCAGATCGTTTGAACACATTTCTGAGTGAGACGTTCCAGAGATCAGGTAGCAATACACGGAGATGGACTTCATTTGGAATTGTGACAAACTGCTAGGAAAATTTCAATAACAGCATATTCAGGGCAGCATAATATCAAAAAAGGATGAAAGTGTTCAAAACTAAGAAAAACAGTTTATCTTTTCTGCTCCACTCTTACATCAAGACTGACATAAATATAAGCTAGGCAATATAAGAATGAAGCAAAGCACTTGTAATGCTTAAAAGGATATCAGAGTTGACTTCTTCAGTCACTTGTATATTCTACTAAGTCATGTGCACTGAATAATAATCAGACATTCATTCCCTGGAACGGAACTGGAAAACCATTTCTGGCAAAACTGAAGTTTGGATGCACTCCAAAGCATATGGAGAGTAGTGGATCAAAATGTAAAATAACGTGCCAGGTTTTTGGAAAGCGCACTTGTTATTTAAAACATTTTTATGGTGGAAGAGTATGAAAGTGTTTCTTTGTTTAAGAGTACAGAGAGCTTAATTCTGCAAAGTATTCCACATAATTATACTGTGCTGATCTCCATATCCGAGTTGCACACTTGATTTCTTTTGCATACTAGCAACAGGAAAGAATAGATTTTTAAAAAAGTATAGGCTGACCATCTTCGAAATCCTGTTTGGTTCTGTTCAGGTTGGTTTATGGATCATGGGATGCATTTTGGGTAGGTTTACACGAGGTCTGAAAACTTTAGCCCACATCATCTCGCATACCACGTACTGGAAACATTCCCATATTTAGGAGCAGACAAGGCATGCTTAAAATTATGTTACTACTTTGATTTATTTCCATCCTGAGCAATCAGACTAAGTAAACAGAGCTCAAGATGTTTTTTTGAAATGATGACCATGATGTTTCTCCTTAAAAGAAGAAAGAAAAAAAATATTAAAACCTTAAAGAGATGATATAGTAAACGTCCATTAAGTAGGGCTTTAAAACTACTTCATTCTTTGACACAAGTCTGTGGGACAGCTTTAAAGAGTTTGTAAATTTGATCTGGAACCTCTAAAAGACAGAAAGCTTCCAAGCACTAAAGTGTTCTTTACACAATTATTGTCACACAATTCTGCACTCTCATACTCAGCCTCATGGTAAAACTACAGCTAGCAGGACAAATTTCAGACACTAACCTCTCCTTGCAAACCAAAATCCCAACAGTATTAATCACGCAACTCTAAGACCCCATAGAATAGAATTTGATTTTTTTTTTGTGTAGGATTTCGAAGTGTGTCAGCTTTGAGAGATTTTATTT
Source organism: Eubucco bourcierii (assembly GCA_013396675.1). NCBI lineage: Eukaryota > Metazoa > Chordata > Aves > Piciformes > Ramphastidae > Eubucco > Eubucco bourcierii. Next base: position 747,966 of record VWZE01017665.1, read on the forward strand.
GTTTTACTATTATTATGTGATTTGCAGTTTAAATAATGTTAAAACTTTGTATTTCAGAGCTATAATTTTCTGACAAAAAAACCTTTTAACATTTTCTCCATGGGTCCCTAACCACTGTGGCTGAGGAAAAATAGCTAAAAGCTCACCCTGATGCTTTTACATCAACTGACACCAGCACAACCTACCTAGCCAAAAAGATCAATGGCTGATAACCTATGGATTTAGCATTCTGCAGAAAAGCTAAAGAACATATCAAATGTTAATAATAGAGCATTTGCTATAGAGTATCATTTGCAAACTAATCCATGGCATCTTGCTCCTATTACAGAAGGAAAGCTAGAGCAAGATGATGCGTCTTGTAGAACCTGATGTTCTATCACCTCAACTTTCAAAGCCTGAACAGCAGCCAGCAAAATTTGGAAGTCATTCAACAAAACGTTCCACTGTACAACCATCTTGCCTTGTGCACTACTTGAAAGACTGCACAACAATACCACACAAATCTTTCCATCTTGCGCATAGTTACTTCTCATTGAGTTAAAAGTCTAGCATGTACTGCAAGAACATTCCCTTCTTGAAGTGCTTTACTGAGATTTGTCTCCAATCAGTAATTTTCCATGGAACGATAACCATCACATGCAGTAACTAGAAAAGCCAATATATTGATAGCTTCCTGCCTTCTATGGAGGGACCAAGTATCAACATACATTTATGGGCTAACAAAAAAGTGTTCATGTTCACAAGGCCACTAAACCAAATTTGTAAAGTACTCATATGCACCGTATAGCATAAGAAAGCACAATCAGTACAAAAATTCCATATTTTTAATCTGCACTAAAATCAAATATTGAATGTATCTTTTCTAAAAAATTATCAGGAGGTCTTCCTGCTTCTCGGATTTTAAAATAATGCATTTTGCTTTAAAGGTCTTAAAAAACGCATGTTGAGAAGAATGGAAAAAAATGTTATCAGACCAGAGAGCGACTTTATAATAAATGTAAAAGCACCAAACAATGTAGAAAATCCTGATCTGATAGGTAGTGCACTGATTTTTTTTTTTTTTTAAATCAGAGCCTCTCACATGGGAATCCAAATGCTGTACAAGTAACTAATTCAGTAAATTTATTGTGAGTAATTTTTTCTTGTCTCTAAAAATCAAGTGATACTAATCCAAATTTGCAGATACACACCATTATATAAGTGTTCAAGAGGGTAAGATTATACCTATATCTATACATTTCTTAAATACTACATCTCATTTCAGGTACTTCCAAGAAGAGAATAAGGTTGCAAAAGTTCCAAACAAGTAATAATTTAAGACTTGAAAATACATCAGAACGAGGTTTACATTTACTAATTCAATGACTACAAAGTATTTCACAAAATATCAACAGATAGTGAATATGTAAGTGGCATATATAAGAAAAAACAAACTTCATTAGCCACTCCAGTTCAATAAACGCTCATTTTAATTACAACTGTATTAAAACAATGCAACAAATAAAAGAATTCCAGACAGTAACCCTCAACCTATGACGATGTCATAATTGACTAACATTTCACAGTATAACTTCCTACTTCAGCACAGCCACAGCACTTTCAACCAAAACACCCTTACACAGGTAGCATAACACAGACGTTTACCTGTGCGTGTACCTAAGCGTGCCTACGAACACTTGTACAAATGCATGGAGCGACTTTAACTACTGGACGGCAAAAGTGCCCGACATGAATTCTTACAGGACACGTGAAAAAAATAATCACCTAGCACAGGCTGTAGTCCATCCCCTCATGGGATGGATGTCCACAGCACCGGCGGTAAGTGTAAAGGAGAAAAGTGACAGTACTCCTCAGGTCCCTGGTAACGCTAAGGACCTAGCAGCCAAAGCGGAAATCTCGAGTCCGAAGGGGTCGAGCAAACCGGCGGGCAGGCTGCCGCGTAACAGGTCTTGCCGGCGAGATCCGCGGGCCGCTCTAGAAGAGCACTCCGCGGAGCTCGCTACGCCCCAGCGGCAGCAAGAAAGGCCCGGTCCGGCCGGCGGGAGAAGCGGCAACAGGCACCGAGGACTCCGAGGCCTCTCGCCACCTGCTGCCGCGTCCCAAGACCCGTCACCAAAGGGCCCGCCGCGCGCAGCGGGCGGCCCCAGCGCCGCGACCTCCCGTCAGTCGAATCACCGAATAGCAGCGCGACGCAGCCGAGCCCACTTCACCGCCAAGGGCCGGAGAGAAGAAACGACGGCCGCACCCGGGCTAGCGAAAGCGGCGAGCCCTACGGGGGGCGCTCGCTCCTGAGGTAACTTTGCGGGGAGGGGAGAGCGGGGAAAGAACGGTGTGGGCACCGGCCTGCTCGGCCCGACCTGCCCGCCGCATAGGGACAGCCCGCTGCCGGCCTACCTGCGCGTAGTGGGGTTTCCTGAGCCAGGCCCCCGGGAAGAGCCGCCTCGCCATGGCAATCACACATCCCCGCAGCGGGCGGCGATCGGAGGCGGAGCAGCGAGGAGCGCTTCCCCGCCTGCTGCTGCAGCCGCGGCGGCGAAGGAAGAGGGAGCGAGCACGGCAGCGGCCGCCCTTTCTCAAGCACCGACGGCCGCAGAGCGAGTGCGAGCTGTCAGCAGGCAAAAAAAGGCGGGCAGCTGCCGCCCCTGCCGACACACAAACCTACTCGCGCCGCTACCCTTCGCTTAAAGGGGAGGATCGCAGCAGCTGTGAGGGAGGTAGGAGGAGCTGAGGGGCGAGGAGGCAGGCCGAAA